>MU122106.1:57106-166828 GCA_014904905.1 Wilcoxina mikolae CBS 423.85
ATATCTCGTACGAAATGCTGTTTTCCATTCGTCACCAGGCTTTATTCGAATGAAATTGTAACCAGCCTTTAGGTCAATCTTTGTAAAAAGCTTTGAGCCAGTTACTCTGTCCCTAAGTTCGTTCATAAGTGGCAAAGGATACTGATTCATAATCGTGACGCGGTTGAGTCCTCTGTAATCCTCACACAACCTTAAACCCCTTCCATGAGGCTTTGGAACGAAGAGTATTGGTACTCCAGCTGGTGACTTGCTTGGACGAATCTTGCCAGAATCGAGCATTTCCTTTAGTTATTCTTTAAGGACCGAAAGTTCTTTCTCAGAGAGAGTATAGATGGGACCCCATGGAGGCTGTTCCCCATCCTTTAAGTCTATTGCATGGTCAAATGATCGGTGTGGTGGTAGAGCGTTGGCAGTTTCTCCATTATATACTGACTGAAAGTCTCGATACTGCCATGGAATTCGCTCGACCCAATCGATCTCCATTTCACCTGCCGCATTGATATGCATAGACCCAATTACTCCGATCCATCGTGGATCAGTACCAAACTTGAGGATGCTATCGTCATATTCAATCGAGAAGGAGCTTACTACTACCTTCGTACAATACTGATGGCAATGCTTAGACGTCAATTGGAGCTTATCACCTTCTTCAGTGATCCCTCTGAGTGCTCCATACTTGACGATCCACCAGTAAGGTAACATGATATCAGTTGCAGATTCCATAGGTCCGATTTCGAAGGTTTCTTTGGTATAATGGTTTTCGTACCGAAGAGTAACTGGGAAGGTATACTGCCATCCAGCTCCTTCTACAATCTCGCCATTGAAGTTCTCAACTGTCTTTGGTTCTGTTCGAGTAACCAATGGAACACCATTAGTCTCGGTCCACTGTTTTGATATCATAGGTGTATCACACCCTGTGTCCAAAAGGATCCTAACCAGGACATTCGTTTTGTCCTTGAATGATGCAAACATACGTATTGTGGGTCTTGAACCAGGCTTTGGTTCAGGAGGTAACTGCTTCGTTTTCTTGAGTTGAGGTTGAGGTGCATCGGGTGAAGCCTTGCGCTTTCTGTCTTTTCGTGTAGAAACCATGATGAACTGCCTTTCGACACAGTTCCAGTCGCAACGGGTTGTGGTTCTAGTGGTGCTTTAAAAGCGTAGAAGTGTCTTTTATGATTGTTTTGATAATGTGGTAGTCAAATATTTTCGCTTGGATACTATATGACCAGCATATTTCGAGTACTGAACTCATCTTCAGGCACCCTTTTATATAGAAAGAGACCGTTTCTCATTATAACTAAACTCAAGATATAACACTCTGTGGGTATCTATACCCGAAAGGAAAGATCGCAATCCTAAACCTAAGAAAAGACATAAGAAATCCAACGTCTCTCAATCGTCAATTTCCATACCATCAGAATCTACCTCATACAACCTCATCGAGGGTGCGTGAGTTGCAGATGCTGTGATCCTGTCAGCCAAGTTTCTTGATCTGACCTTCAAACTGGAGGCTGTAGTCTCCTGCTTCGGAGCTTCCTCCTTATCCTTGGGCTTCTTATTCTTTTTGCTAAACGAAGCCTTGATGGGATTCTTGCAGAAGAACCATCGATCATGTTCAGAGGATCCACAATGCTTGCATTCGTTGCGTTTGGCTCTTGCTTCTAGCAAACTTTCAGGAATACCCTTAAGGGCTTCAGCCATATCAGAGTGAATAGGCTTTGATCCCTTCTTCTCTGTCCGAGGTTTCTTGGGGTCAGAACCTTTGTCCTTCTCTGGCTTCTTTTCTTGGTTCTTATCCTGCTCCTGGTTCTCATCTCTCTTTCGTTTGTTTCCCTTCTTGCCTTGGGAGTTGTCCCGATTCTGATGAGACCTATTCTTCTCTGCCAACCGATCCTCATATGATACACCCACTCGCCTCATTAATTCGATGAACGCTGTGTCATCTTTGGGTAGTACCTCTGCAGTTGACATTCGATCCAGAATTTCCTCGTTCATTCCTTGTTTAAGGCAATGGATATAAGAGGTTCTGCTGAGACATACTCGAAAGTTGAGGGTTTCCATCTTCGTCAGGTAGTCCTCAATATCCCCAGTGTATTTCAGATCATTCATCTTTCGTAGGGACTTCTCTTCCTCTTGCTTATTGACGAATCTCTCTTCCATTGTACTGGTGAAAGACTTCCAGTTATCAACCTGGAAGAACTTCTTCATGTCCTCTTCGCGGTTATCTTACCAGGCTAGAGCCTTGTCTTCCAACAGGCCTCCAACCAATATGATCTTGTCAATATCATCGTGGAATTCGTCGCAAAAGTACTGTAGATAACGTTCCACTGATCGAATCCATCTTCGATAGATTTCCTTGGGATCCTTATTATCCCCTTTGAAGACTGGAGGTATTTTCATTTTGCCTTTCTTGGAGGATCTGGCTGGTAGACGAGGGTTGGGGGGTGGTGTACTATAATGTGTGCTGTCAGAAGTAGGTAGGGGTATTTGACTTGGATGTAAACTTCCTGCACCGCTTCCTCCGCTACCGCCCCCTCCTCCTCCTCCTCCACCTCCGCCTCCTCCTACACATCCACCTCCACCACTTCCTCCGCTTCCTCCACCTCCACCACCATCATCTCCGCCTCCTTCTTCATCTTCAGAGCTAGAGAGGCCGGATTCCGAACCAGAACCTCCTTGTGGTGGTGGGGCTCCCTCAGGATCTGAAGTAATGGCTTCTTTAACCCAATAACCTTCTCCTTTGGTACCTATACAGTAACAAAGGCGGAACCCTTCGTCACTTGGTTTGATATCTCCTTCTTGATGTCCAAGGACCGATCTTGCTAGGGACTTGATGGATTTCTTGGTGGTTTCGTCCGATAGCCTGATCATAAGGGTCCTTGTAAATTCCCGAAATTTCTTCTCCATGTCCTTTCTAATCTTCCTTATATCGCTTTCTCTCTGCTTCTTCTCAGCGTCAGCCTTTTTCTTGAGTTCTGTAACCCTTTTGGCCTCTTCGTTGGCCTTCCGCTTGACTCTGGTAAGTTCTTCTGACTGTGTATGTACTTGGAGAGCGAGCCTCTCCTGGGCTCTTTCCTTCTTTTCCAATATGCCAGAGATAGAGGTCCACGCTACCGATGAGGCATGTATCTATTTCCCAAGGGCCAGACGTAGTTCCTCATAAGCTTCGGAAGACTGTGCTTTCGCAATGGCAATTGCAGCACTAACATTGGCTGCAAATACCTGGGACTGGGCAACGATATCTGAGTAATATTCTAGTTGTGCTCTTTGTAGATTATCGACTCCAGAAGGCACAGCATCATAGATTTCATTCTGCCGAAACATTAGGGCTTCGTATGCTCTGACCAACTCAGGTAGTGCCTGTCTGATTTTGAGGTTGCTTCCTTGAGTCTGGGTAATCAAAGCATCCATTCGGTTTAATTCTGCTTCGATGCTGTTTATCAGAGAGACCACCCATTCAGGGATATCATTTCGCACAATAGGTTCATAACGAACCACTTCCTTCCCTTTATCTCCTGCTACTACCAACGTACTTTCCCTGCGTACCAATGTCACTGCCTCTCCCATCATGGTATCAGACCCAGCATCTGTCATTGTTCAGAGTATGACCCAAACTTGACCCTGAAAGATCTTGTTATAGAAGTTCCAAGTTCCGAAGTAGGGGGATAAATCGAGATCCCAATCAACAAGGAACCTAGCACCAGCCTCCTCTTGTAACTGTAACGAAGGCTCGTAGTCTGGTGAATGGGGCATTCACAGATCTGGGAGGACAATGGTTCCGATCAGGGCTAGCAAGATGACTATCTTAAGGTATGCATGGGATTGCTGCTTTCTGAGGTGTGCACGGTATAATGCTTCGGTTTTCGATCAATGAATGGTAACTACCAATGCTAACTGGATATAGTCCTCTTCACGTACCGGTCACAGTGATAGCTTCCCTTAGGGAGAGAGGTCTTTTCCCAGCTGGTAATATGATCAAAATCTGGTTCGTGATATCAGCACTCTCCCTGCGAGATGTGGCAACCAATATCTGGAATATAAAAGTGCATAAGCGTCAAGAACCTTTGACCGCTTTGGAGGGTAGAAAGATAGCTTCAACAGAAGTGTTTCTTTGCTAACAATATAATGTAACACTGGGAGTGTCACTCCAGATTTACCAGTACAAGTAGTAACCTTACTGCTTTCAGGACTAGCTTGCGATGGAAGTTATGAAGATTCGCTCAGGATGTGAAAGTCACTAATAGATGAAGATTCAAGACAAAGATGTTTGGCTTTCAATGCGTATATTGTTAAGACTTGTTCTCCTTGTCAAGAAGCTTGCCCCTTCTACCGTCGAAGATTCTAGAGGTCTTTATACCTCTATCCTCTCGCTCTAACAATTACTTCTATCTACGCTTTTCTCATGAGCTCCACTACCTAACCTTTGCTTCGCTCCAATGCCCTTCCTGTCTCCCAGCGCTCTTTCGAACCTTCCGCATCTTTCCGCTCAGATCTCTAACTCAGACGAATAGAACCCCTACTGCTATCAGTCCTTCGGACTTCTGTGGTACAGACCTATCGTATCCTTTTGATCTCTTTGCCTCCAGGTGAATGGTATCCTTTCGATCGTGAGGGACATAGAGACTTCGTTTGCTATGCTGCAAACGCAGGTGCTTTCGTATCTGCAGCCTCTCAACTGTCTTCGCACTATCGATGGCATGAGCTGGCGAGGCATCGTCCCAATAACCACTTCTAACTTTTTATCAGTGGTGTGGTTGACTGCATGACAGCTCATCTGATTTCGTTGGGTGCGAGTGATATTCTGTGTAGTTTCGATGACGTCCAGGGATGGCGCTTGTACTATCCCGATGCGGCTATCGTCGAATGATCGTAGGTGACCCCGCTCCGATGGCCTTTGGTGGTGTACAGCTTGTGAGGTGTAACATGGGTTTTGTCCGAGACGAAGATTACTGGCACAATTGTTGCACCGTCGGGTAGTTACTCCTGAGTCTTCCACCATTACTCTCCTAAGTTCATCTTACTATAGATTCAATGATCAGCCGAATTGTTCAGCTGTAGAGGAGTGAAATCCAGATGCTCCCCAAATGGTAAATGCTCCAAAAGAAACTGGATGTACTTGAACATATCCCTGCAGTATATGTTGCCATATTTCCCAGGTGACTGAAGCCAATTCTCTGCTCCCAGTCTGAAGTCGAGGCACCTTAGCAGCTCTCAGAGCTCAAATACTGTCTGGAATGGAATAGTACCGAAATCGTCCAGGCCGCACTTCAGATAGTCATTTGTCCAAGTTTTGCTTTGTGTACCTAGAGCACGGGCTTGTTGATAATCGAACGCATTTGTAAATGTGTGCCACAGGTTCCAATTCATCTTCCGGTATTTGTCATAGAGGCCTGTAGCCTCTCCCACCACTTGTCCACCTGAGGCCTGCCCATACACTTCTGCATGAGTGACTTTCCTCGTGGTTACAAATGTGACGTTGTGTGTCTCTGGTAGATAGGTTATGGAAGCGCTCTCGGAGCTATGTGCAGCTGGTATGAACCCTTCGGCACTGTCAGGTTCTCCTATATTCATTTACTTCTTGGTTTGCTCATCTAGCTACTTACTTGATCTCCAATTTGTATTTGTTCCAAGTGGTCCCATTACCTCTCCCATGTGGTCAATCGCATCTGGGTGATCGTTTTGATAATGTTGAGTGAGACCAGTGGAGTTGCGGATCCGCTTTCCACATAGTGTGCATCGCATTTGTAAGCACTGGTTTGCCCGACAACTCATACTGGTAACTGCTGTTATAGTATCCCCGGTAAATTGGGTGCGATGTATATATGATTAATGGTAGATCGATTGCGACGAGTGTATGGTGAATGGTAGATGGTACGATGAGTATATGGTGAATGGTAGATGCAGTGCGACGAGTGAATAGTGACTGGTAGATGGGGTGCGATGTGTGTATGGTGAATGGTAGATGGGGTACAACAAGTGTATAGTGAATGGTGAGGAGCTCCGATTCAGCGGTGAAGAAAGCTACCGAAGATTCAAGTTGCACATCCCTGCTCCAAGATGAGGCTCCATGCCATATGACACATGGGCTTGATAGGACTAGTCTGGAAACAGACAAACAACTATGTCACTTCACCCAACAAATTGTTTGTACCCCACAAAGTGATAGAGTTCCCATCCATATCTCCTGCTAAGCCTACAATTTTCGTCATGACCACCTCACCAAAACCTCCAGGCAGTGGTCCAGATGTACCTGTAGGTGGCGGCAGCGCTCGGATTGCATCTAATCATTCAGCTCCCTTCCAATAGGAAGATACCTGAGTCTGATAGGCGTTGGATAATTGGAGTTTCCCAGCTATAGATAGTGTTGAATGTTCTGATGTGTGGTAAATTTTCAGTATATTTTCAGAATCTGCAACCACCAACAGGGGTTTCATGCAGGACACCTGTTTTGTTATATGAGAGATGGATACCTACATAAACAAGCACCTCTCATGAAAGGCAGTAGTCAGATTTCGAGTATCAAACTTCAACAAGCAAGGCGATCCTGGGTGTTCATATGTTTTGTTTGTTGTAGCTTCAGCATCATAGTATAAGTTGCGTGGGCTTTGAGAAACTGCAACCAAGTGGCAGGAGTGATACCCCACCTTTCATGTAGTGATCAACTTGAACACTCCTAGCAGACAATGGGTGACGAAAATATTTATTAGAAGTTTGACAAACAAGGCGATTGCAGGTGTTCATATGTTTGTTGTAGCTTCAGAATTGTAGCAGAAGTTGCGTAGGCTTTAGTATATAAACGTACCTTGCCTCCCACAGATACAGCTTATCATACTATCTCATTCACAGGGACTACTGCAGGTCCTCTAGCTTTTAGTAAAAAGCTCCGAACCTCCTAACCACCTCTTTGTAACTACTTCTATACATCTTGTCACAGTACAACCCCTCAGACAACCACTCTCCGACCAATCCAGAACACCCGTATCAATATTAAGGTGGCGTACCTCCACAAACCCCCAACCCAAACTACCAACTCAGCAATGATGGATCTCAGATTTGGGATGAGTGTGCCTGGCATCCCAATCCCGATTATCAATCGCCCCGGACACTGACTGAGGAACCACAATATGAATCACAACCACTGAACAACTAACCTCCATATACTGCACTGCCGATGATAAGCCCTGACGGATGGTACATGTGGAATGAGTACCGACAAATCTGAGTTCCATACGAATGGGTTCCACCTCTTTGTAGACATATTAAATATAATCCTGCCTGATCCCTGTGATCATGGCAATACCACTGAACGATATTCCATCTATCCACTCCAAAACTGATGCAATTATAAATACTCTCCACCAAGATGGTTTGGTGAAGCAGTTCTTTGTATAGCACATTGGGTACATTCTTCAGATATATGACCTTCAGTAGGTCAAGGATGATGGTGTGATTGACTTGATATATGATATCAATTTCTGAACGCCGTCTCTATCAAGTACGTTGCACAATATGCACAGATGTGGAAGTATTAAACATTGATCTATCCATGATACATGGAATGCAGGAGTGGAATTCAGCTTTTTTTCAAGATTGTTTGGATAACAATCTGATACCAATAAATCGATATCACAAATATAATCCACGTTTACCTATCAACACTAATAGTGACTCCGTCTCTGGTACTGACTATGAAGACTTCAAACGTGGCCAAGACCATGGCAAGAAAGATACCTGTTACTCTGTAACATCCAAGCAGTAGCCACTCTCCCACAATCATGCAACACCACCTAACATCTTTGTCTCTACTCTCCAGAAGAAGTAAGGTTTTAATGATATCTGAACTGATACTGTTACTACTGGTCGAACACTTATATATCCTTTCAGGGTCTATATATTTGTTGTTCCTGAAAGCTTCAGACCAGAGAGCTATAATCATTGGCATGATATCATTGTTCACTACAGCTCAAATAGCTATCATGTCTCACCAGTAGACAAGCTTACTGCAAAGACTATAAACTATGCTGTGAGTTGCCTATATCCTGCCAGAGATGTCTGTTGTATTTCTGCATGTCTAGACAGGCCTGGCAAACTCTCTCTGTGATGATGGACTGCAAGTCGACTGAGTAGCAATAACTCTGTAGCATCTCCTTTTCCGTTACATCTAACAACCCATTTATCATTGTGGCTGTTCTGATGGCAGTTGCACCTCCAAATATTACAAGAGCTACTCTACTACCACCACCACCACCACCACCAGTAAAACTACAACCTTTTCCTCCGAAAATATATAGTGCAGTGGGAACAAAACCAAGTTGCACTTCTGTCTCCGGAATGTCTACAGTACATCGGATGCTTCTGAGATAACCTCTTGAGCCTTGTCATATCCTAAAGCTACAGATGTACTTATAACATAGCATTTGCATTCAGACGCACTTGTAGTCAGTATATTTATTTCCAGACGCAGTACACTATACAGTTGCAGCATTGCTTTCTGGTCACAGCCTTGATTTACCAGGACAGTCAATTGATTACTCAAAGTCACACAGTTGATTCACAAGTTTATTGCTAACTATATACTATGAATCATGGTAGAACTTGGATGCACTTGGAGCAGTACTTGAAACAGCACATGTAGCTAGTATATGAACCCATGGATGGAGAAGATCAATACATGCTGGGTGCAAATAGTTGGACTAGCCTGACTCTCAGCTGGCAGAAGATGATCGGAGTGGGCTGGTTCACAGCTGGCTG
This sequence comes from Wilcoxina mikolae CBS 423.85, assembly GCA_014904905.1. Lineage (NCBI taxonomy): Eukaryota > Fungi > Ascomycota > Pezizomycetes > Pezizales > Pyronemataceae > Wilcoxina > Wilcoxina mikolae. Next base: position 65,858 of record MU122106.1, read on the forward strand.
GATGTAGTGGAGCCATGCTGACTCTCGGCTGGCTGGAGATAATCGAGCTAGACTGACTTGCAGCTGCCTTGATACGATTCAGCCAGGCTAGCTCTCTGATTGCGAGAGATGATGGACATGAGCTGCCTCTTGGCTGGCTGGATGTGATCGAGCCATGCTGGCCCTTGGCTGACTAGAATAATCGTTTCGGTTAGCTAGATACAATTGATACGGACTGACTCTCAGCTGGTTGGAGATGATCGAGTTGGGGTGATTCGTAGCTGGCTGGATACGATTGAACTGTACTGACTATTGGCTGGCTGCAGATGATGATCTTTGTTGGCTGGACACAATCGATACAGGCTGGATTTGGACCGACTGAATATAATGGATAAAGACCGACTGGTTACCTGTATTAAGATTGTATGTACATCTGTTAGCATTGCAAAGAACGAGAATGACTGTGAAAGAGAGAGAAAGAAGTAACATTGAATTGAACTTAGCAGTTAAAACTTAGAAATTAGAAGTTAGAAGTTAGAAGTTAGAACTTTGAGTACAAGTACGGTTGAAAGTAAGGGGGTGAAAAAGGAGGTCAGACTATATATAAAGAGTGCTGATCCGGCTTCGGCTGCCAAGTATACTTCAGTGCGAAACGTACTTACGATCCAAGTATACTCATGAGCCAACTAAACTTATGAGGCCAAGTGTCCTCACGAGCGAACTGTGTCTACAAGCCAAGTACAAGTACAAAGTCAGGTGTGCCCACGAGCCAAGTATTCCTGCAAGCCAAATACACTTACGAGGCCAGGTACTCTTACAAGCCGAGTGTACCCGGTACCGCCATTACACTGAGTCTCGACTGGCTGGACAACATGAAGCCTGTATTGCCACCGGCTGGCTCAATGCAATCGATCAGGGCCGGCAGATGGCTGGCTGCAGATGATTGAGCTGGGTTGACCTTCGGCTGGCTGGACGCGATCAAGCAGGGCTGACTCTCCGCTCGTGGGAGATGATTGAGCTGGGCTGGCTCAGGGCTGGCTGGAGGCGATAGGGCCAGGCTGGCTCTCTTCTGGCTCGAGATGTTCGAACCGAACTGACTCTCAGCTTGCTATATGTGATTCAGCCGGATAGGCTCACCGCTGGCTAGAGGTGATCGAGCTTGTCTGGCTTTCGGCTGGCTAGTGACCATGCAATTTGAATGGCCAAACGAAGAATACAGTACATTAAGCGTCCCACGGTACCGTAAAGAGTGATATGCAACCATATCAATACCTAGTGCAAAGAGTTGTTATTGCAGTTCCTTACATCGTATCATGATGACCTTATATATTACTCTGCCTACCGATATTCCAGACACTTCAGGTGTATCACCCATGTCCTGGCGTGACAAATGTATTATGGTATAGGAATTCTTTTCTGATATGTCTCCGAACATACTAAGAGCCCAACACCTACTACCAGATTCATTGCAAACAATAACTCAGAAATATTTCAGCTTGTGGTGGCTGTCACTTATTATGTCGAGTATATTGTACTCCAAGATCCAATAACTGCTTCGCTTGAAAAAGGGTCATCACATGTATGAAAGAAGTCAATGAGTGGCATGGTTACACATATAGCAGTATCAGTACAGATTGTGGGGATGATGTTATAACCAGTGGTAGAGTTACAGCTACAGCAGGAAATAACATAGCAAATGGCAGATATGTTGATAGAGTAGGCCCTCTGTAACATTTCATCATTGTCTGTGAGTATTGAAGAGTTGTCGGAGTCGGCCGCAATTGGTGTGCACTATAATGTTAATATCCGTATTAGCTTCACAATGATTGAGCAATGATATTTGAATGGATCATGGATAGATCAGTAGTTTCAGTGATATTTTCGGTATCTCGAATAGTACTGTAAATAATTTATGTACTGACTCACAGAGTAGGTTCATGTTTTGAGGCGAGTAATGGTGTTGAGTGAGTTTGAGTTGGTGCATATTATGTTTGAGTCAGGTATAGTCATTTTTCCATTTTATAAAGTTGTTTTTATTCTCATTTGTATTCCTTGGTATTGTTTTGTTTAGTTTTGTGGGTGGGATTGGGTCAGAGGCTGCTGGTATCAAATGGACCAATTTTAGTACCTCCCTTATTATTCCTGCAATTAACTAGGATGCTAACTATTAGTTATAAATTTGGTTCCTATCCTTTTGCATTGGGAATGTGTTTTCTAATAATTAGCATTGTATTTGGACTAGTCAGGATTGTATTTGCATCTTCAGCTATTGCTTCTATCATATTTTGGAATGTATGTGATATTTTCGTAACATGATAATACAAAATCATAAGAATATATCCCCTTGTTAGATGACATTGTAGGTGCAATGTTACGATATGTCAGTCCTTTTCTATAGTACATTATTATTCATCTGCAATGTGAACTTTATATCACAGCTCCATACCCTGCAACTGCACACTCTTACTGTGTTTTTATTTTTCTGCCAATTGTATCTCCTGAAAATGATCCAAACAGCACAGCCACTTTGCAAGATTGTATCGTCAATTCACCAATGGGTTACCAAATTCGCATATCCATATAAGGCGGGGATTCATCATGCCCCTCATATTAGCCATAAGGGTGCCATAGTGGGGACAATGGGTGACAGGGGTACAGGGCAACTGATCACCATCATCACAATTCTCCCTCCATATATCTTGAATTAAGTATCTGAGTTTAACTCCAATTATAAAGTAATGTATACATGAAATACGTGCAATTTAATGTTCTACAACCTCCCAATTTCCAATTTATGATATCTTTCAAACTGGTAGAGCGGCTTTAGAAAAACCACTTAAAATCACTGAAAATTGATATTTTTCTAAAGCTGCTCAGTTAGTTTTGAAGATAGTATAAATCTGTAGGTGGAAGAGGATAGAGCATCGAATTCTATATCTTTCATATATATATTACTTTGTGGTTGGAGTTAAATTTGGATATATTATTATTTTTTAGTGACTTTCATACTATCTTGAGCGAATCTTCATAACCACCATTATAACCAAATTCCATATAGAATACGGATACTATTTATACTGATAAACTTGGAATAATACAGATGGTATTATATACTAGTATATGTAGATCTTTTGAAACATAAATATTAAGGTGAATGGAATATTATGATGACTCTGTACTAATTAACAATATAACTCTATATGGATGTCTATGTCTCCATATGGGATACATATTGATATACAAAGAATATAAACGAGTTTAATGTTGTAATAACTCTATTCTGGTAACGATATAACTCTGTATATCTCTATATAGAATCATATGGAGACATATCGGTATATAGAGATGAGTATACAAGTGAGTGCGATATTATGATTATGTTGTACTCTGCTCATTGCCGATATAACTCTGTATGGATATATATGTCTCCATATGGTAACATATTGATCTTTACAAAAGGTGAAGATTGATAGAGTATAATGTAATAACTCTATCAAATCCACAATATGGCTTTGTATGTCTTCATATGGGGACATATGGAGACATACCGAGATGGGTAGTGAAGTGAGTGCAAAATGGTGACAAAAATTTTGGTGTGGTTTTGGTTGTTGCCAAGGTGGTTAACAGTTGCCCTGTGTCCCTGTCACCCCTGTCGCCCATTGTCCCCACTATGGCGCCCTTATGGCTAATATGAGGGGCATGATGAATTCCCACCTTATATGGATATGCGAATTTGGTAACCCATTGGTGCGTCAATTCGAAAAGTAGTATCAGCCACTACTGGAGTTTTGTCACCAATTTTACGTGCTGCCAACAGCAAAACGAGAAAACTCACTTTACAGGCCCACAATCAGAAATGAAGGCAGATGAAGTTTACAAGTTCAAGTATTGAAGATTTAACTACTCAGGTCATCTCAGCAGCAATACCCATTGATTCTAAACCAAATCTACTCCAACAGCCATCTCTACCCATTCCTAATCATCACTCCAATTCAATATTGCCAGCACCCATTATCATGTTTATGGGTAAACATTCAGTGGCTAACATTAGTCATCTGAAGTCTACACCTATCATCAATGGCTTCACAATTTAATCTATCGTCTCCACCACATGCACTATCCAAGCTGTCAGTCAGCAGCAAATGACTTGGCTGTTGAAGTATCCTTGCACCAGATGACCTTCAGGTTACTGCTGTACTGGAAACACTTCATCATATAATGGAGAAGAAACTGCTGAACAAGAGTTCATTGCGAACTGAAGCAGATCTCTTGCTGGCAGCTTATAGGATTCTGACAGTGATAGTTACAAACTCATATATCATTTCCTTAGAAAGTCAGTCAAGCCTTCCTGGCCAAAGGCATACAGACAGGATGCAGTCAATAATAGTTTCATAAAATATCAGAAGCTATATCGCAGGATAGTTACAAATCTCTCAGAATTCCATTCTCATTGACTAACCGGCTGTATATCAAATCATGGTCAGTTTCAATGCAGTCAGATAGTATATGAACAAGAGAGACTATGATTGTGCAGGGAGACTATACAACTTTCATTGTTTAAAAGATGATGATGCGCATCGCATACACAATGACCAAATCCTCTAACATCTTAGATACACCTTATGCCAAAGCAATCGTATGAATACGACTGAGGTGAGTCCTGTCAGTAACTCTCATCATTGCTATCACCACCATAAATGAGCTACATATGGCCTTGTCCATGTGATTCCACGAGTTTTACATCCGCATCTTTTTTAATTAATGTCCAAACATGATAGATATTGAAAGCGCTTTCATGACTACATTCGAGAACAGATTCCTCCACCACTAATTGATTTAATATACATAGCATTGCATTACACATTGAGGATATTGCAAAGAAAATAAAAGTTAGCTCCAACATAATCTGAAAGTGATGACATGGAAATAAGGTTGAAAAGTTGCTCTCAGGGGTTCTACATGAATTGAGATACTGATGGTGTGGTGGGAAAATCCGTTTTTTACCACCACAGCCACTCAGTTTGGCAGGGAGGGGGGGTATACGGAGATACAGGGATAACGGAGATGGACTGAGCGATAGGAAGTATATATTTTGGAGATCTCAAAATAGATAGATATTATCTTACCAGATAATGAAAATATACACTCTATCGTTTCCAGCTATTGGTCACACTCACTCTTTCTGAACTGTTGCAGATTGATGCAATTTGTATGGTTTCTCATGGCCGAATATCCCATCATATCTTCTCACCCTGTTCCTATGCTCTTCGAATCAGAACCGCTCTTTCTCACGAATTCCCTTTGGATGCCACGAGTGGTGCAGTGGAATATTGATGATAGGTCCTCTACCTTCCAGCTCAGCCGTTTCACCACAACAGAGGTAGGTACAACCTCTTCAATGCATTCAATTGCTCTAATATTCTAAGAGACTTACACTGATTCTATGAATATGTGGAACAATATTCCATATCCATTGAGGGAGAAGGTAACAAGATCTAAATGTGTAGCTCTCAACTGTCATATTCTATATGAGAAAGGAGCAATTAATATGCCTGCAATTGCTACCGAATGTAATCAGGTGGTGTTAAACAATACTCCGATTGACGCCCTAATGATGGAATCAGATATTGACATTCAGATTATTTCTGTGATCTGCATCATGATTCTCACAGATTTATCTTTCCATGCTGAAGATTGTATTGCCAGTGACAACAATAATAGCGACAATGAGTATGATGGAATTCAGAGTCCCAGTATTTGTACTGAATGACATCTTGGAATTCTGATGAATGATAATGAGGTCAAGAATGAGTAGGATCAGTATAAGCATAAGGATGGGATTGACAATGAGGATAAGTATGAGTATAAGGATGTAGAGTCAGAGTTGGTGGATGACTGCGAAGGTAAGGGCAGTTTAAAGGTTGTACTTCAAGCAGAATGCGATATGTGACATGCTATTTGGAACCGGAAGTATTTTCAATAGGAGGCATCTGGAACAAGAAACTGTAAATATTAGACCTTAATATCAAACATCATGCAAATGTCTATCACTGTGTTTAAACTGTTATCCGAAATATAAGTGCCACAATTCAGAGCAATGTATAAACATCTGATATAGTAAATACTGCATTGTATCAAGGTGTACAATGTACTCAGGTGTATGTTGTATAGTGTTCTGCATCAATAGGTGTACACACTATATGGTTATAGTGGTAAGAGATACTACATCATTAAGAAATGTATGGAATACTTGGCTGAGTCAGGAAGAAATATGATATCAGAAGATGAAAATACAATCTCTGGAGTTGCATATACCCAGATCTAGTAGTACTCAACGATAAGGCTCAAGAGGTTTTGATTCAACTGTGTAATGAATCACAACAACTATATGTCCTGGATGTACATTGATTATTTTCCTGAAAGATCTGTTTCAAATGGCAACTGATTATAAATTCTACTCTTTATCAACCTAAGGCTACCACTGATTGTGTAGAGCCAATATCCAAGAAAACAAAACAGTCAGCCCCTGAATCAAAAACAAGAAAAAGATCCACAGTTTTTATATATATCAACTTTCAAGACAAGAAGAATACCCCTGTATTGGTTTGCTTGTATACTAGATATGACATACTTATGATATCAGAGCTGAGGGCTGAACACAACAGTATATCTGTGGTGACTGAAAAGGAGTCTAAGTCAGTACCAAATTTCAATAGCAAAATAGTAGAAGGGACTGGTTAGTAGTATACCTTCCTATTTACTTTGAACTACTAAAGTTATTATACCAAAGAAACCTTCTAAATTGGACCTATAGAATCTTTAACCGATATTATATTACATTATTGGTTGATCAGCAAACATGGAGCTGTGCAAGAGATTACAGAAGATATTGACAAACTCTAGTTTACGAACAAATAGTGTCAACACCACTGTATCAAACTGGTAGCATGTACAATCTCTATTGTATTTCATGAGTCCCTCTTAAAATATGGAACAGATCTTATGTAGGTTGGAATTATTCGCTCAATACATGTCAATACTGTTGGTAAAATACGAATCTATTGGATCGTTTAGATTATATCGCGATATAGAGATCAACAGTTGATCTATAATGGAGAAGTAGCAACAATTCTTCCACCATGTAAGACGTACATCCATGTACAGATAGATCTGGATAGATACGGGTGCAAATAGAAACAAGTCATAAAGATATCAATTGTAAGATAAGTAAGATAATCACTAGCATGTCACAGATACTTCGGGATGTGACTATATGTAAAGCATACTTCTCCAGCCTTATCTGCAAAGTACACTTGGAAGGCCAAGTACACTTGTGAGCCAAGTGCACCTATGAGGTCAAGTATATCTGGTATCACTCTTACACTATCTGCCTCTTAATTCACAGACCTCCTAGGCTGTAGCATTTATATACATCAAGAAAGACAAGATTAGGTGTGTATGCCATCGTATATCTGAATAGGTCCCACAACTGATCGGTGGCATCACAGCAGTCTTATGGTAGACTGGGTACATGGAACAACTCTATCTCCAGTAGCGATGGTAAAATCCATGCTACTGGAGGTGAAGTTTGATGGTAATACTCTGGCCAATACCATTTATACTGAGCTGAGATCCATACAAAACAAAGAGAAAAAAGAAGTGAAGGAAAGAGAAGGAAACATCTCATTGATCCTGAATCCTCCAAGTCCACCTTCAAATCGAAGTAATTGATCTCTATAGTACTAGCTCAGTGGTTCTCAAATCGCTAAATGCCAATAGCTGACTTGCAGGTATTATTCGGCATCGATATATCGTAGTTGATACGTGATATGTAAGATGAAGTCAACATTGTAGCATAGGTCCAACATGGCTTCATTTCTCTGCACTGTAATCTGCTGACCTCATCTTGGGAATAATCGATGGATCGTTTGTATACAATTTCTTCTGGTGAAAGAATTTTACAATCTCGGATGTGGCTATCGTGACCAGTAATATATTCCTTGAGCAGTCAACTAGAATAATAGCATGATGTACTGATCGTGATCTAGCTACTGCTCTGGAGAGTTACTTGGATTTGTATGATTTCTCCAATTCCATGTCTCTGTGCTTTCGTCGATCCGAGGTCACCGCAGACCTTATTGGTCATAGTCTGATCATGCTTCTCACCAATTGACTCCAAGTTGAGTGGTTTATTGGTAATCGGGATTCAGCTTTTCATTGCCATTCTGCTATAGAAAGGTCGATTTGTGTTGGCCTCATTCGTCCCTCAATTGCAGTCATCAGATGTCGACATTTATTCATACATGCTCTTTCGAGTTGCACTATCTAACATATAAATGTGCCATAAGGTCGTACTCACAAAGTAACCAAGTATGCTCAACGTACATCAAGGTATCCCTTCTCCTATTCCCATGCCTTCGACTTCCGAATCTACAAAAGTAATGGGTTTGCATATGTCATGTCCTTTCAAGCCTAACTGCAGGGAGTACACTCTAAAATCTAGCTTCATACAGTTAGTTACAACTAGCAGCGGCAATGTCAATCGATTATTGTCGTGGCTTCAATCAGTTAAGGCCAATTGCAGAGCATATTGGGTTGTTGATATATCTAATTCATAAGCATTCCACACAAGATCATAGTTACCATGAAATTTGTTGCATCAACATCTTCGCTCTGAAGTTCCAACACGGTAACCTTCCCATATATCTATTAAGGATTGCAGTCGGTTTGCATTGTGTACTGCATGATATCTCGACTGCTGATTTGGCTTTCTCTCAGTCGCTAGTAGATTGTAAAGACCAGCATCGTAACCAGTGATTTGCAGCCACTCACATTCTTCCTTATGTATGTATCCATAGTAGGCTGATAGAAAGCCCTACAGACTAACTCAGCAATTTGAAGATCTCCAAAGTGACTGGAGTCAGGGTTGCCATGAAAGACTTATCACTTTACCATAGAGAGCATCATTCGCAGGGACATATATCATCCCCTCATAGGTCAGAGCTCCAGCGATGACACCCAATTGTTTCTCGTCTTCGACTTCGGCTTTAGCTTTGACTGTGGCCAATGGATTATTGACTAGCATACCCAAGATGTTGACTGCCAATGGATCAGTAGCCTGGGCCATCTTAATCACCGGTAGGAGGTTATTGTAGGGTTTAACTGTCAGGGTCACCAAGAGCCATCCGACAGGCTCCTCGTAGCTGATCTCATAATCAGGCCGTTGATGGGGTTTTGTTTGTGCCTTCCAGGAGCTCGATACTGAAGTCATACGCCGATAGAATCTTATTGACTTCCAGGTGCTCGATAGTGAAGTTGTAGGCGAAGCCAAGTGCGCTCATGAGCCAAGTGCACTTATGAGGCCAAGTGCACTTATGAGATCAAGTGCATCTATGAGACCAGGTGTACTTGACGTCTGCAGCATGATGGGTTCGTTTCGGTTGTAATGGTGAGTCATATCAGCACTTGCGGTGTGGAATTCGTTTGAAGTAGTGGTTTCTCAGTTTCCGCAACGATCATTCCCCTCTTTTGAGGTTGGTGCTCCATCGACCACAAAATGCACTATCGATTCTCATCGATTTTCTCATTGATAAGATGGTTTCGATTGTCATTGGGGCTTCGTACTTCTGTATCTGCATTCAATTGCAAGTCTCACAGAATCTCTTATAAAGTAAGTGTTTCTTAAAGAAGGATAGACTTAAAGGTAACGTTGTATCGCCATATCGGTAAGTTGCACTTTGCACTCGAGAAATCAGCATTTTGCGGCTCTTCTGTGGCTCAATAAGTACCATCCATCTAGAAGCCGTATAAATTCTTGATTGTGCTCGCGTTGAGAGCTCGGTAGTCAACTTCAGAATTTCAAGTCGCTGTCCTTCTTCTTTGCAAAAATATCGGCACCGATGGCCGCTGGATAAAACCATTGGCCAGGTTTGTCTTGATGTAGGCCTTTAGAGTTCTTGACTCAACCTCCGACAGGTAATAAGTATACCCATATGGCAGCTCGTACCTGGGGTCGATCTCATGGTCAATTGACTGGTGCAGTGGCAGCGTCTCAGCCTTGGCCTTACTAAAGACCTCTACAGATTCTTGATACTTGGGAGGCATATAGCATGGCTGCCATCGTCTGTAGGCACCTATTTCAGGCGCCAAAGCTCCATCAATACTCGTTAGTACTAAGTTCGTACATGAGAATGGAAGTGGAATTGTCGCGGAAACCAGGAGCCACGGATCTAATAGCTGTCCACGATGGAACCAAGGCACTGCAGTCCATGAACTCCCTTCTTGACTCGGTGTGCTGGTAGCAGTCATTCAAGTCCCGCATTGTTGGTAACTCTTCTGCTGCAACTACAGCTGCTGTTCCTGCTCACACATCCAGCTCCAGGGGCTTCTCCCACATATGTGGTGCCTGCCATGGAGCTCCCAGCAATCCTGTGCAATCGTCAAGTCGTCTGATGAATGCCTTGAGAATCTCATCGCTAGCTATGAGACTCTCAAATGTGGTGGCTCCAAGCAGATGTATGTCTGGAACCCCACCCTCTGACGTCACCTGGGTGGCTGCCAGTGTTGCCATAGTCTTATTTGAGTCTGCGGCCTTTAATCTGTTTTCTCCGCTAGGGATCCGCAGGGCTAGAAGTCGACCGGATGTCCAGTCGACCTCAGGGTTTCTAGCTTTGAACAAGGCAAGCCTAGAATCAGGTCATATGCCATAGGCATGACCAGCACCTCCGGTTCATCAACCGAAGGGCTATCGTATTCTCCTATATACAAAAGGACAACCATTTGCCCAATCCTGATCAGGGATATGGAGGAGAGGATGCGTCAATTCCCACTAGGGAATACAACGACATTGATATGCATCCATTCCTGCTAGAGGATACAATTACTTGATGTGCATCCATTCCCACTAGGGAATACAATGACTTGATGTGCATCCATTTCCGCTAGGGGATTCGATGACTTGACATGTGATTTTGTTCGAATTTCGTTCTTGCTTCTCTGTCTCGTAAAATCGCACAATGGTGTATCGGCTTTGATCTGCTTGACACTTTAGAACATTCAGAGGTTACACTTCCCACTCAGAACCATTGGTAGTCTTCCTCCGTAAGTGCACTTCCGTGCTTGTGTAATCGTTCTCTGCAAGTGCACTTCCGTACTTGTATAATGGTTCTTCATAGGTGCACTTCCATGCAATGCTGACACTCCGTAAGTGAGCTTGCAGCTTCATTCGTGGATGCTAACACGTCGTAGGTACGCTTCGGAGCTTCCGCACAGATTGAAGGAAGGTAATTGTCAAGTGTACATCAGATCGTAAGAAGGTAATCGTCAAGTACGCTTGATCGAATGTGTTTATCGTGGGTGAATGAAGGCTTTCGTCGAACGTATTTCAAGGACTTCTCGTGGGTGTGATGACTATCTGGTCGATCACGAGTGTATCTGAGTCGATTGACCTCCTAATCGTCTTGGAATTGACTCTGCTCACATTAATCAACTCCAATAGACAGAATACTTATGTCAAATCATCACCCTAGCGATGATAATCTCTGTGGATTCCGAGTAGTGACGCGTTGGAAAAGTATTGTCGAAGAACTAATTGATCGATATGTGAGACTGACGTTGATGAAGGTTCCATTCGTCTCGATCATCCATTCATATATGATGGATCTCATTAAACATTTTTCGAGGTCAACTAAGAAGTGGCCATAAGAGCTGGTGATGCGTCTCTTCAAGACCGAGTGGCATCTAAATCATCTCAGAATTGTCCCTACTACCGTTAATCAACTCAATAGGATGATTACTTATCTTGTATCTACCATCTAGCGGAAGTTCTCGGAATAGGTGTGATGCATCGAAAAAGTAACAAAATCATGACTTTCCGTGAGCTAAACGTATCTGGTGACTGGAAAGAGATTATAGTGTAAGGATGTACGTCCTCATATGGATAGATATGCATAGATATGGTTGCAAATGGGAATAAGTGATAAAGATATCAATTGTACAGAATATAGGTAAGATAATCGCTAGCATGCCAAAAGCACTTCACAAGGTAATTATATATAAAGGGCACTTACCCGGCCTCAGCAGCCAAGTATACTTGTGAGGGCCAAGTGCACTTGCGAGCCAAGTACACTTATGAGGGCCAAGTACGCTTGAGAGCCAAGTGCACCTGGCACTGCCATTATACTACAGATTGTTTCATGATATATTCATTTTATCTTAACTCTATTCCTGTACTTGCCATCAACTGTTCTGCTTTTTCTACCCTCTCTCTATTCTTAGTAATAATATGAGCAATTATATTTTCTTATCCAATACTATCTCCAATTCAGAAAGTTTCATATGTAACTGCCAGATTTATTTCCTTAATACTGTATACATTGAAAGATAAAATGAGCAAGAATGTTACATAGGTAGACTACTAAAATCAAAAGCTCAAGTCAACTACAGTATTATCATATACTGAAAGTTCAACAATCCAGATCTGCAAATACAGCCATACTGTATTCCTTATCCTCCTCGAAATATATCACAAAAACAATATTTCAAGTAGCCTATAATGTTTCAATTGAGATATATTCTGCGATATATCTGAGTAATCTCCTCAGTTAATATCTGTCACTACTCACTTCACAACTCATTTAATGGTTTTTTCCATTTACTATATTATTTCAGATGCCAAATATAGTATTGAATTAATTATTCATTAGAACACAATTTGGCAATCAAGATGTTATTATATCAGATCATCTGGAGGTTCAGCAGCTGTTGAGATTGTATATCGGTTGATGCAGGAATAGTTGATTAATGATAAGCTATTTACATCAGAGTTTATATTAGAGAAAGTTCTTTATATAATATCAAGAATTGGAAATAAAGATTCAGACAAAAGTTCTCACAGATTACAGGCAGAGGAGTTAAGATGACCAAAGATATACTAGTAAGATTGAATCTATATCAACCATCAGGAATAGTAGAAGGAGATCCTCAAAAGAATAAAGTATCTTACTGAATTGACTAACTACTTATCAAATCAAATCTAGTTGCCACGCTATCAGATAATATATGAACAAAAAGGTATATGGATTTGACACAGTTCTCGACAATATACATTAATTCCAGGACAATGTGTAGTACTATATACATACTGTCAATATATACTCTGGTTTTATATATAATATCCAACAATTCATTGTACTAAAATATCTGGTGTGATGTTATTGCTTCTTTCGATGTTACTAATAAGGTCATCAGGATCGAATCAGTTATTGTTGTATAGAGATGTGTGGACTGCTTTTGAATTCCTATTTGTTTGAGCAAAAGTGAAACTATGATATATATTATAAGGGATTGTACATTCAGAGACAACATATCCAGTACTATTAGATTTGATATGCACACCTAGTATTGACATTGAAGCAGATTGGTTTGTGGTGGATCAAACTGATAAGAGGTTCAATTCGACTTCGATATGAGGTTTGACTTGAACTCCAGGGTTGAACTTAACTTTCCAACTGAAATCTACAACTGCGAACAATGATAAGTATGCGAGTACTTGTCCGATCTAGTCAATATTTAGCTCATCTTATAGCGCCTAATGTTAGTTACATGACGAAGTATACTTCAAGCCGATGGGTTAAGAAGTCGCTCAAATATTGATGTTCACACTTGTGGGCCGATATGGTTGGGTTTGAGGCAAATGGCTTCGCAAGGATTTGGTTCGATCGAACCAAACCGGTTCATCAATGATACAAACATTTGATAGAATGTTGCCAATATTATGCAGTATATCATTATATTAAATTCAAAAGGAGTGGCAGGTAAGCAGCAGCATTGTGAGAAAATCAGTTCATCTTTGATACACTAAGATGTACTCTGTTCAATTGACTCATTCAGAGTGCATGTAGTGAGAAATCTCAATAGAGTTGTTACGATTATATCGGTGAATGTAGATTTGATTTCAAAGTAAACTATATATAAGATATATTCAATACATTATTCTTTTATGTCCTGATATCTGATATACATTATAGTTATTATTGGTAGAATAGCTTTAAAAAAGTATGTACAATTATATGAAAATGTTGAAGCTACTCTAACAATTATTCAGATATAATCAGGAGGTAAATGAGCTATATATTCGATATAATATATCAATATATTACATTGTAATAGGATCAGCATTCATGTTATTGTTGCTAATATATTCCAGAATACAAAAGATAAACTGATTTTTTCATTATACAGTATCAGAACTACTAGGAATAAAAGCAATCTTATTAGACAAAGCAATTGATAAAAGTTAAAGAACTACTTCCATCAAAATACAGATAACAGTCAACAATATTTGTTGATAGGATATAATAAAAATAATAAAATAAATAATATTGTACTAATATTTTTCACTGATATATACGCAGTTTCTGAATATTTGCAACAATTCACCTTTTCTGTAACAAAGATATATATACGATATTTTTTATATATCACTCAATAATCTCATTATATATTAGAAGGGAAGAAACAATACATTAACCATCTGACTGATACTTCTTCCCTGATATATATCCAGGCAGCCATAGATATTCTCCTGTAGGAATCAAAGATACAGATTCTAATTATTGATGTTCTCTATGATTCCAAATTGAATTACAGGAATACTGTGGATGAAAATAGTAGTGAGAGTAAGGATAAAGAAGTCTAGCATTGCATGAGATATCATTAGCCACACTATAGTTTCCAACTGAAAATTGATGAGGTGGATTCTGAAGATAAAATAAACCGATATTGTACTCATCAGGAAAAATACCAAGTCACGCTCCGCGGGTTGGAACGTTCAGAGTGCATCATACGCTTCAGATAAAACCTCTTGAGACTCATCATTGAGTGATACTGTACGTGTGTATACACATCCTCTGATATTGAGTTTGCAGCTCCTGATGCAGCATTCCTTACTGATGCAGTTATACAGTGCACATATTATTTACTGACACGTCCATGCAGTATGTACACCTTTTGATGCACAACACTACTCATGCGATGTATGAATACAATGTACATCGTGATATAATGCAATGTTCACAGTATATGATATTTATACAATGTCCAGAATTGTATTTTTACATTTTGGGTGACAGATAGAATGCAGTGCAAAATTGTATTCACATCTTGGATGATGGATACAGTGCAGTGACATAAGTGTGCATGTTTGATATTGAAGTCTAATATATACTCTTTCCTGTTCCAAATTTCTCCCATTATAAATACCATGCTACATATTGCAGCCAGCTTGAAGTATATCGTCCAAACTACTGTCTCCTTTCCAGTTAACCACCGACACCGACTCTATATCCTTGTACTCATCCTCATTTTCATTTTCATCCTCATCCTCATCCTTGTTCTCATCCTCCTTATTTTCGACCTTATCATCATTCTGCTGGAGACTACCATGTTACTGAGTATGACTCTTGGTACTGTAAATATTCTCATGCTCATTGTCGCTATCATTGTCACCATTGTCAATCCAATCTTCAGCATCGAAAGGCAAATCTTTAGCAAAGGGAATACAGATTGCAGGCATGATCAGAGGCTCAATATCCAACTCAATCATCAGGACGTCTATCTCAGTCTTATTTAATACCACTTGACGAGGTTTGGCAATAGGTGACATGTTATTGGCTCCTTTCTCATGTAGAATGACATTGTTGAGAGCCACTCTTATGGACTTGATTAGCTTCTGTCTCAAGAGTGATGGAAGATTGTTCCAAATATTCATGAGATCAGTGTAGGCCTCTGAAAAATAAATGTTAGAGTGATTGCATTCATTGTTGAGGCTATACTTACCACTGTCATTATATCGATTGAAGTAGTACTCTCAATCAGGCCTATTGCGCTGGATTTTGAAGGTATCAATTTCAACCATTGTTGGAACTAAATGTCCCTTTCTTTGCCACTCTGTCAGTGTGTGATGCAATACCGTACATGTTGACAAGATCAGTGCTGGAGGTGTCTGTTCCCGAATTCGATTATAAAAGCACTTCGAATGCTTCCAATGTTTGCGCATTTGTTGGTAGAAATATATATATAGATATCGTGGAATCTCCTTGACAAGAAAGTAGCTAGCTCATTTCTGGTAGTGTTAGTGATGATTCAAGTTGTAGATAGAACTCACACTAGGTTCGTTCGTACGATCGCCTTGGTGCATGATGATGATAAAATGTGAAAGGACTAGGTCAATATGTATGCAGGGCTCATCATCATCTAAACAGTGCAAGTTGTATAGTTTACCTACCAACTCATGGGCCTTCTTGATCATGTGTAATCTGACTGCATTGCAACTATTTTTGATTTGACATACAGCTGGTAAGTCAATGAGAATGCAATTCTGCGAGATATCTAACTATCTTGGGACACTCCTTCTGATATTCCTGGAATCTAATATTAATATCTTCCTGCCTGTATTCCTTCAGCCAGGAATGCTCTGCTGATATTGTGTTGGAATGATATGTTAGTCAGTATCTACCACTCTTGGAATCTTATAAGCTACTAGCAGAAAGTTAGCTTCAGTTGGAAATGGTGTCTCGCTCAGCAGTTGCTTCTCCATCATGCGACGTATTGTTTCCAGTACAGCAGTAACTCGAAAGTCACCTGGTGCAAGGATACTTGGACTGCCATATTGTTTACTGCTGACTGACACACTCGACGGTATCTACAACGGACATGATGGATTGAGTGTTGAAGCCAATGATGATTGGTGTGGACTCCAGAAGTGACTAAGATTCATCGCTGAATGAATACCAATATCGGAAATGACACTAGATACTGGTGACCTCAAATTGGACACCTGATTTGGTTGGGGCAGAGAAGGTTTCAGGGCTGGATATAGTGGGATACAATGGGTGTAGATGCTGAGGACAACTGAGTAGTCAAAATCGAACCTTTGATACATAATGCTGTAGCCTTCGTCTGCTTATGTTTCTGCTTGTTAGCCTGCAAAGTGAGTTTCCTCTTATGACTGTTTGCTGTATGTGGCATTAGGGAGGCAACTGCAGAAGTGGCAAGTGCTAATTTTGGCATTGAGGATACGGTCCTATGCAGTGGCTTTGTTGTTTGAGTCATTGTCAGAAGGCAGGAATGGCAGAAAGAAAGGCAGACGAGTGCAGAAAGAGAGCCACAAGACAGATGTTACTGTGGATAGAGTTGCAATTTCGAGTTCACGATGTAGACGAAGGGTAATGTAGTGTGGAAAAGGGCTGACACGTCGCTGAGAATTGCTTCTGTAATGTTTTCTCATGTAGGGGCAGATTGACACAATTTCATATTAGCTTGTTACGAAAGTGTCTCATACGATTAGTCAATCAAATACTCATGATTCCAACAAAATCCACACGACACTAAACACATCTCTGTAAAATGCAAAGAACCTCCAAACGCAAACCTACATGTATAAGTATGCTAGTTATTTGCTGCACTGTTGAACGTTCCAAAATTATCACTCAAATTGCTAACCCATCCATGGTAGAGTCAAACATGATACCTTGAGCTGTGTGAAGCTCATACCAGCATTGATATCTTGGTTTGTGTCAATTGGCACCCATACCGATGACTCGTCAATACCCATCAACAGTAGCAAAACGGCATACATTATTTCTTTCTCCACTAAAACCTCTGCCATTTGCCATCTCACCTTACACTGTTACTGTAACTTTACCACCGCTCACGATGTCACCTCCACAATTTGTTCTGTCTCCACTATTTCTGCAGTCCAGGAAACATGGAGTGAGGCACACTCGACATGGTGAGTAGCAGTCACCTCAGGTTGTATCATTGCTGAGTCGTTTATTGCCATGAATCTGGGAGAAGATATCGGACTCTGTATCAGTTTGTAGGTATCAGGAATTCCTAGGAGCGATGATCGTAGTTGTGCTGGTTGTGGTGGCGATGTTGGTAGTGGAGTAGCTCTTGCAATCCTTGGAGGGGGAACTGCAATTGCCTTCAGAACAGCCAGAATGATAAGACGGTTGTAAGCTGTAACGGAAAAGTAGGTGGCAACAGAGTCTTTGCCATTGAGTCGAATTGCATTCTATTGCTGCAGAAAGGTTTCGCCAGGCATAACCAGATACCCACGAATACAACTGCCATCTCTGGAACGACATAAGTGACTCACAGCACAGTGTACCGACTTTGCAGTGAGCTTCTCAACTCATGAGAGATGCCCTCTCTTCGAGCTGTGGTGAATGATAATGTTGTGGCAATGGATATAGCTTTCTGGGCTATAGCTTTCACGGTCGTGCATGCAAATGCTGAAGGGATATATATGTATTGGGTCTGTAGAGAAAGCATTGGTGGAGATATCATCAAGTATTCATTGCTTCTGGAGGGTAGAAGCAATGATGGTTTGTGGTATTGCACATTAGTTAGAGGGTGGCTGCAGCTTTCGTATTCCAGGATTCCAGGTATCATTCTTGGTATGGTCGTGCCAGGTGTGGAGGTGTCACAGTCATCAGAATCATCAGAGTCATCGCTGTCAGGGTCAGAATCAGTTTCGATATGTAAAGGTGGATTTTCTTTGAGATATTAGCTCATCTGCCCCCAAGTTGTATCGAAACAGTCTCGCAGAAATGTCTGGAATCGACTCCACCTACTCCATTTATTGTTGTTGAGTCGATACCCGATGCTTTTATATTCCCTGAAACTATACATACTGCCCTGTAGTGACTGAGTCCAAAACAATGATATCATACATCAAGTCAATTGTGCCATCATCCTTGATACCGTGAATGGTATAAATCTGAATAAGATCCCAAATATGTCCACATATGAACTGCTTTGCAACATCATCAAAGTAGAGAGTGTACTTAATTGCATCGGTTTTGGAGGGGGTAGATGGGATCTTGTTGGGTGGCATTGCAACAATCTGAGCTGTATGTAAGGTGTTTGAGGGGTAGGTCATGGTTAGGACTAATGTGTCTAAACACGACGAAGAGAGTGGTAAATAGGTAAAGATAGAGTTCATAGAGATGATGGAGAAGAATCGAAATGGAGGAAGTGGATGGCAGTATATATAGGATACAGAATGGGCCATCAAAGTGCTGGAATCGTGTGGAGCAGCTCGCAGAAGAGTAGAAACAGTTTGTGATATCAAACATCATACTTGAAAAGGATCTTTCCGGATTGTGAGCCACTATCGGCACTTCCCTTCTACCCTGAAAGATATACCACATGTTTTATACTACTCTGAGAGTTGTTTGAACTACCTCTTGAACATCAGACATACTTATAATGCGAATGATGGGTCAAAGCGTCGAAGTGTGTCAGTTTGGTTTCTACCATATGGCGGTGACATCAAGTTCCAACATAATGATGTAGTGTACGATCTTAAACAATCAGGACCTACCATATGAAGTGAGGGAAGTGTCACCAGTATTTCTGGCAGTACATAGGTCTCTCCAGATACCACCAATAGACTCTATACGGTGTGGTTATGAACTCTGAACTCGTGTCTTGGCACACAAAACGAGTGATATTATATGTTTTCTTACGCGTTTCGTATCATCTGCTCAGTCAAATATTAACAAAGCAAGCAAACAAGCAAGTCCATAGATTTTTTGTTATATTTGTATAACCATCAATATCAAATTTGGCTCTGACCATGGCTACATCATGACAAACTTTGTCTGCAGTATATTCCAGGGCCTTGGAATTTTATATACAGCTTTGTGAGTTCTGTATGCCATGATAAGGGTTGGGAGTTGTCATGCCATGGCCTGACAACTCCGAAGCCATTTTCAGCGTACCTGGTACTACCCCAGCATGGCAACGACCCATGTATGGCAATGTTGAAAATATTCTGACAACTGCATATTCAGCCCTCAGCATTGTTTACACCACCCACACAATGGCTCCCATATGAACTCCGAATCATTTCTGCTCTATTTGCTTGAAATATTACAAGTCTGTACTGTGGCTCGACAAACTCAGCGGCAGCAACCATCCTTGATATTGTATCCAACTTCTTAAGGCGAAGACAGACACCAAGTCTTTTGAACGTATTCAAAATAACTCTCAGCAATGCGTCCACAATTCTTACAGTAGTGTTCATGCCAACCATGACCAAGTTGACAAGCCTGATGTGTTTTATTTATTGCACACGTCTCCCTTTCCAGAACGATTCGAATCTGACTCAAATACAAAATTCTTGTCATATTCCAATACGTGAGCCCCTATCGCACACGTTCTGACCAATGATAAGTACAATACTGAGTACAATTCTGAGCAGTACTTAGAGAACTCCTACCATCCATTCCACCGTAAGGAGGAGTACAAGTTTGCAGAGCTGGTAACAACGAAAAGTCTTTACGCCAATATTCTAGATGACTTCGTAAAGGGCAACTGTAGCCTTAAAGAGTCTGTATATGATTCTCTGAAATTGAATTACTACTTCTGACCCAGAATCGATGCGATGGAGGATGGACTTGGCCAGGACTCCTGAGAAAAAGCTATATTGCAGATGGCATGAAATGTGCAGCATCCGAATGCAATTGAGTTTTCCACTGTGATCATATAGAGTATACAAAATGACTACTCAGGCAGCCAGTGTACGAGGTAAATCTTACATACACATCGATATGCTCCTTAAATGATGTTGGGTATTGTGTTTACAAAGAGATATATACTGGAGATTGGTGGTGGGATAAGCAGGTAAGCTTCCTTTTTAGTATAGCTTTTATAATACTCTATTCCCTTTACAATACTCACAATTGTGTAGACAATTGTACCTGTCGGTGATACGATGGTGCCGATAATATTTATATCTGACGGTATCCACCTCATGAACCTCTCGGGTGACCAGAAGGTATGGCCGATATATATTACGATTGACAACCTATTGTTTGCGGCATGGATGAATCACACAATGTACAGCATGTTGTTGGTCGCCCTTTTGCCCATTCTCATCAAGATGAGCGATGTTCCCCTCAAATGAAGAAATGCTCTGAGAGAACATAAGCGAATAGTCACTCAGAATATGTTAAAGTATGTGTTACAACCACAACTCAATTCCATGATACGTACCTTCTATACCCACTGTGCCGATAGCAACTTCAGACATTGTTATTCAATACTGACTATAAGGATGTCCTATTGTCCCGAGCACTGTGATCTTCACAACATCAAGAATGGTGTATGCTACTGGTATGATTTCCCGTTGAGGGAAATGAATAATCTATCCTGCCAAAATGATCGACACAACCCCTGTGATCACAATATGTATCGTATAATCTCAGATTCAAATACACCCCTGAGTATGACTAATCTCAAATACCACGATGACAATCCAGGTTTCAACATCTTATGGTATCTCAATTGCATTTCAAGCAATTTTCTGAAGCCTGATCTACTCCACATGATGCAAATTGGGATGTTGAAGCACCTCTTGACATGGCTTCATGAATTTCTCAAGCAGCATAAGTGGCTTAACACGTTCAATAATATTTGGCTCTTCATGCCTGCTTACCTTGATATGATGCAGTCAAGATGTTTATATGAGGAGGTTTTATGTTGGAACAGAGGATAAATCAAGATGATGACACAATTTCTTGTGGGTGTCGCATGCAATACTCTGTGGAATCCAAGCCCCTTTCAGTGCAGTCTTGTTGACCGTGCAGTTGAATGCTCTCGCTCTCTTAGTAAGTTCTATTTTTATTGCCAGTATGACTCTTATGAGGATGAAATGCTAGACCTCATGAACAATACTCTATGTTGCTTTCACAATTCGAAGGATGTGTTTCAATAATTCAGAGCTGGCAAACAACCTTCAGCAGAGGCCAAAGAGAGATGTACAGAATTGTGTACCGAGCAGGACACCAAGTTGAATTGTGAGGAAAACAAGAAGAAAATGGTTGCCTTTCGATAGTATATTTGTGATGTCTGGGAAGGTATAATTTATGCAGAAATAGCCGAATACATTGAAGAAGATAGTAATTTCAAATTTGCCAAGATACATCTCATGCAGGCATGTCCAGAGCAGATATGATGGTATGGTTTGCTTAAACAATGGTTGACAGATATTGGACACAGTTTTCACCAGAAGCAGATTAAGGACAGGTTTAATGTTTCCAACAAGATAGGTGATTAGTATACTCAGATAAGCAACTACAATCTTGGGAGTGATGCATTTACTGTCAGAAAGGTCAATCATGATGTATAGAACCATAAGCGAGTAACCACAGAAGTTACGGCGGGAGCAATCACTACTAGTAGACATCATTTATTGCAGTTCATATCTCTGCAGAAGTACAAAGGAAAAGAGAAAGTCAAGGACTTTCAAGGCCTTTTTAAAACAATCAGTGACAATGTCCTCCGAAATGGTCTATACAATTCCACCTGTCATTTCTTACACTCCAAGCAGGTTAATATCCATTCGGATGATCTCTTAAGCAGTACTGCAGCAATTTACCATGGATTAGAGATAGAATCATGTAACATACATGACGAGCATATCATTCAGAAGCTCAGATATACTGGAAAGAAATGATAGTATTCTGGAGCTACCCATCATGACTAGTATTGGCAACGAACCGGATCGGTTTGTCACGGTTCGAAACAAGGCGGGATTCGACAAGCATCCGATCTGAGGTTTGGATGAAGTTCCGAGGTTTGTCACAAACCGGTTCGCGAACCATCTATCTTCGAACGATAATCGGTAAGCGGGTTCTTGTCCGATCGGGTCGAATTTTAGCGCATCTTGTAGCGGGAGAAGTTAGCTACAAGATGCACTAAAAATCGACCCGATCGGACAAGAACTCGCTTACTTATTTTTGTTCGCAGTTGTAGGTCGAAATGGTGGTGTTTGAGGCGAAAGGCTTGGCAAGAATCCGGGTTCGCTCGAACCAAACCGGTTCGTCAATGCTACGGATCCCGGGCGGTTCGTTGCCAACACTAATTATGACTAGGAATGGGTTCAAACTTTGCAAGCTAAGGAGGGGTAGGAGCCATCTCACAAGGCACTGCAAGGATACGTACCGTACTGTATGCTTCGTCTATTCAAGCAGCAAGTCATTCATTTGCACGGTATGAAGATCTTTTGGTTAGCATACGTTGAAGTGACGAAGCCTACTAACAGTGCAATGCCAGAATATTCATCTCAGCTGGTCAGGATCATGAAACCACCTTCCGGAGGTCCAGATGCAGTTATTAGTGCAGCAAATATTCTGGATACCGCTGACTTGATTCCAAACGAGCATATTTTGTAGAAGTCGGAGAATGAAGGATGGATAGTCAATAGTCATATATATCTAGTGACTTGGAATGATGTTTATTGTATGCTGGAGGACGAGTTGAATACAGCGGTGAACAGGGTATAAACGGTGTTTGGAACTGTAAAGTGTTTAGAACTGTAAATAGACTTAATAAACATCACTTTGTGATAGGCAGATGTTACAGTTGCATGTATCCAACCTAGACATGGATGCAAGCAAAGTGGTGTTGTATGAAAAACGACATTATGGTGTAATATGCCGTACATGGTATCACCATGACAATGCCCAGAGCAGTGTTGCCACTGAGTACCAAGCACCATGCAATTGAATCGGTCAGACAAAGCACACAGTATATGAAGTGCTCCAAGGTACTGTACAGAGTGATATTTAACCGTGTGAATACCTAGCACCAGGAGTTGTTATTGCAGTACCTCACATAGTATTGACGCGGCCTTATATGTTATCCTTCCTACCTTCATTCCTGGTGGTCCAGATACATCACCGATGTCTGGACATAACTAATACGTCCGGGTATAGGGATGTTTTCCCATTGCTTACAATCAAGATTTGATTTCAAGAAGCACAATAAAAAGAAATTTCTTTTACAATAAGAATTATTTTTGAAACATATAGATAGAATAATAATTAAAAGAGTATTATAGAAGATCTGTTGTATTCAGGAAGTTATATAGAGTGTGGTAATTACAATGAATTTGTAAATATTAGATATAGTATTTCACTGTAATAGATAGTCTATATTTCAAGTATACAGTTCCTAAACAAAAGTGTTCGTGATTTGCATTTTTACATCAAAATATCCGACTTTGTAGCAATACCACTCTACCATCAGAATCAATGGGGAATAGAGAATTTAATTGCCAAAACTAGATGCAGGAAACTCTTAGTTTTGAATATCCTGTAATTGTTCTGGCTATCTTGATATCACAGCTGTGGAACAAAAATATCAGTGCCAAGACAACACCTAATATGTATGTACAATTGCCCTTTGTAGCCAGGAACACTGTCTGTTAGACAATAATTGCTCATATCACAACAACACTGACAGCTATCAATTGCAAATATTGCACAGTAGAGAGTGAGATCTTTTTGAAGGCCTTTATGCAGTCCAAAAATTAAAAACATTCTTTTGGACCTGTGGTACCTGCTGCAATTTTCTGTTTAATTACTGCTTCCAACCAGTAGAAAGACCTTGTATTTAGTGGGTTACCTGTTCTGATACCTGAAAACCATTTCTGAGAGATGGTAAACACAGCTTGCTACACTTAACTGGGTTTTGACAGCTTGTATTTTGGTGGTCCCCGAAAATGAGGTGTATTGCCAAGCTATCATGAACACTTTTATCTAGAGACTGTAAATACAATTCATTCAACATGATAAATATTAGTACAGAGATTAAATCTTAACTGAACTGTGAGTAATGTATTATAAGTCGAAGAGATCATAATATTTAAAAGAAATAATATAGACAATATATGTACTAACTACTACATCATATTGAAGAGTACATTGTACTCTCCGTTCCAAGCATACCAAGTAAATAATTGATTTGTATAGTAAATTAGTATACCGTGATGGTAAGTATAGGTACAATACCAAAATCCCTATTTAGAATATATATAGTATCATACTCTGACAATACTCAATAAATCATATCTGATTTTATCATTATATCTATACCATATATATATATCAAACAATATATGATTATTCCCCTGAAGAAATCAATTATGTAAAATCGCAAACAAATTCCAAACAGATTGAACTATGATAGATACAACTACCTAGAATATCAAAACAAATCTATTCAGTATCAAGACAATAAGATTACAATTTGAACTATCAAAAGTGCCACTCACTTGAACCTAATACATCTATCAGAACGTTTATCAATTGTATTACTTATAATCTAGATATTACTAACAGTGAGTATCAACTCCTTGACTCAGATATAGAGCAACCAACATGATGACTCAATATGTAACTACCTCATACTGATATTAACATCTCTCGGTATTTCAATAGCTTCCAATACAGTCTTAAAAATAGATGACAATATCTTGATGTTACTGATTAACATATCCACAGATACTGATATTACATAAATCTTACCTATTACCTTCCTTTTCATGGTCAACAATTTCACTTCAGATAACATAGCTTGATCATACATATATCTTGGTCACAATACTCGCATAGTGGTATATACTGTACTATCAGTATCAGAAAATAAAGAAATTGGAGTCAAGTTCCAAGTATGTCTAAGGTGCTTTAGATGCTTCCTGTAGTACCCCTTGAACCTCATTGCATCTCCTGTATGTTATTATACCCTCGCACTACAGCTATACATTCAGACTGAGTATTTGCTTACAGTTACAGCATCACACTGTATTTGCTTACAGATACAACATCATACTCTATTTGCCTATGGATCCAGCATTACACACCATCATTTATGGTTGCAATGTTCATTTATACTTGCAGCCTTATTTCATGATCATACAATATACAGTCACACTCTTGAGTTACGACATTATTTGTATCTATACACAAAACAGGAAAAATTCTGGATATACTTGGAGCAGCACTTGAAGCAGTAATTGAAGGTGTACTTGGAGATTTACTTGGAGGTTCACATTGAGCAGCACATGGAACAGCACTGACATGGATGTGAACTTGGGTAACTGGACACGACAGATGGAGGCTGGCTGAAGATGATCATGCTGTACTGACTTCCGGATAGCTGCATGCTTTAAGGGCTGGCTCTAGGCTAGCTGGATATAATTGAGATGGGCTGGCTCATAGCTGGATGGATTCAATCAAGCTGAACTGGCTCAGAGCTGTCCGGATGAAATCAAGCTAAGCTGGCTCTCGACTGGATGGATACCATCCAGCTGGACTTGATCTGAGCTGACTGGATAAGATCCAACTATACTAGCTCTCTGTGGGCTAGGAATAATTTAGATGGACAGAGTTATGGCTGTCTAGATTTGATTGAGCTGGGCTGACTCTTGTGTGGCTGGATACAATCTACTTGAACTGGCTTTCGGCCAACTGAAAGTAATCAAGACGGGCTGGCTGGAAATAACTGAGTCCAGCTGGCTCTATACTGGTGGAAAATGATCAAGTCAAGCTGACAGGAGGATGATATGAAATGATAGAGCTGAGCTGGCTGGAGAAGATCGAGCCAAGCAGAGTGGCTGCAGGAGTATGATAGTTATTCTGAAGAGGTACTTACTTTGCTTGCAATCATCTGTACATCTGTTAGCATTACAGATAGGTAAATCTGAATGTATACTTAGAAAAAGCATTCAGTTCCACTTGGAGCTGGCATTCAGGTGTACTGGCTAAATATGATCAAGACTGCCTGCCTTGAGTCAGGCAAGGCGGACTGGCTGCAGATGATCATGTTGAGCTGTCTGAACCCAATCAGATTGGGTTGACTGGAAATGACCAAGTCAAGGTGGATGGCAGCAGAACTATGATAGCTGTTCTGAAGGTGCAATTACTTTGCTTGTAATCTTCTGTTTGTCAGGTACTATTGCAAGTAGAGTAGAATGAAGAGAGACAATAATGTTATATGAACTTGAACTTTGAGAAAAATAATAAATACAAAAAAGGGGTGAAAAAGAGGGTGGGCTAAAATCAGATGGCAGATACTAAAAGCAGTAGTATTGACTCTGTGTTGCAAGCTATGCGACCGATGTAGAACCCCTAATATGGTACACACTACATCTGATGCTTTGCATGCTCTAGATATAGTTAATTACCAGACACTAGTATTGACAATAAACTCTACAATGTTTGTACCAGTAATGAACCGATTTGGTTCACACCAACTAGAACCCTGTGAAGCTATTACCTTCAAACTCTACAATTTCAGCATGCAATTGCAAATGAATATAAGTAAGGAAGAATTTGTCTGATTGGCTCGATTTATAGTGCATCTTGTAGCTATCCTCAAGCAGTATAAGCTGTACTAATAATTAAGTTGATCGGAAAAGTACTCACTGACTTAGTTTTGTTTGTTGTTGTGGAATTCTGTTCGTAGTCCAGAGTCGAACAATATAGTTCAAGTCGAACCTCAGATCAACCCTAAATCGAACCACTGCTCGGTACGATCGTCCATGAACCAATTCGAATCTTTGCCAACACTACTGAACACCTATATCCTGCACCTGGGTGCTTGCAGTTTGTCCTTATATTCATTGCAATATTTCTTTCAATTACCGTGACTTTGACATTAGCCACTATATGAGTAATAGTGATGTATCTGATTTCAGGACTCGGACTCTTCACCGTTAGGATTATTGTTACAAATGACTCTTGCAAGTACTATTTATGACAATGTGAGTGGTTATTAGTTCTGGAGTAACCACTATATGACTTTATGGTGTAACTGAGAATAGCCTGAATTGTAAGTGCATAGTATATATCAATAGCAAAGAAGCTGGCCATAGAGTCTTTATCATGAAAATCTATCATGTTCTACTTCTTCAGACTGAAGATGAGAGTGGGCTCGATTGGACAGCTATTGATATGTAGTAGATCTCTGATTCCACACAACAATATATAGATTCTTTGCTGAAAACTTATTGATATATATATATATTAAGTACCTTTTGTTTGATCGAATACGAATGTTAAGGCAGTTGACTCAATATTGTCATACATTTCAGGGTCCACAATACAAAGTATTAAAAACTTTATACAGGTAGAAAGCAGAAAAAAGATTATAAATGAAACAGTACTCATGTCTATTCTTGTTCTAGAGTGCAGTAATTTTCATCTGCAGTTTCTCCTGTTTGTAGCAGATTGAATACATCTTTAGATTGTCAGTATATGATTTATTTTTCTCCATATGGCTTTTGAGACAATTGGTATAGATGGTAGAGTATATATATCAGTTTGTGGAGGCAATAAAGTTGTTATTGAAAGTATTAAACTAATCATTTAATTTAGCACCCCATGCAGGGTATTTTTCAAAATGATATATAAATATTTGTCAATAGAGTTCATCCAAGCAGTATCGAAGTAGAATTAGGAAGATAATATTCCACTCAATATAGAATATATGTATTGATATGTTATGCTTATATGCTATTTGAAAATACAAGAAATTCCAAGCATGAATAGACTGAATGAAAAGGTTATCATATATTGAATTGAGTACTCTATTTTTCATAAGCCTGTAAATAGTATACATCCAAAATAGATCATGAATATATCCTGCACTTAACTGTATTGCAATGTAATTTTATCAGAATACAATTTCTAACTAGGTAAACACAATATATTTATCTGTCAGCAGCTTTTATTAAAGATTCATTCAGTACAATAGATATCATTACTGAAGTACTAGGAGGAAAGACATCCCAGTTCAAATATACAGTTTTCAAAACAATTCAGTCAGTTATTACATTTACCAATTTCACTATACTAAAAGGTTAGGACTTAGTCACACCTTTTCCTTTACTTCCATCAGGAAAATTTCACTAAGTTCTAAACACTTCCATCCAACATTACTTATTTTCAACATAACTTCCTACTTTTCTTTCTGCAATAGTTCTCGTCATATCACCCTTTAATGTTTGCGGTTCTAAGATGATTTGCTAATATATATAGCCAAATACAGCATTTTATCGAGTACTACGTTATATCCACTGAACGTATCAGCAATGTATTTCATACTTATTCTATATGAAGCGAGATAGATGGTACTGCTCTTGATTCTTTTCCTTCTCAATCTGACACTATTTGACCATTGAAGTTCTACTGCCATTGATATGGGAATTCTGCCATAAGATTTGCTTCATTGAATATTACAATGAATCAATAGATATCTCAGTTGTGCAAGTCCTATATGGGCCACAGGAAGCGAGAGAGCTGATTCTACTCCTGCTTCTCTACATGTTCAATATTATTCTGTTGAATATATCCTTCTTCAGATCTTGCAGTTCTACTTGAATTGGTAGGTAAATATAATCGGAATATGTATCCTGTCAAATAGGTCTAGAAAGGATACTGTATATATTCATTATACCACTTCTATAGTTACTGAACAAGTAAAATAAAATTTCTGAATAAGCCACTGGATTATATATATTGAAAAAGAGTTAAATTACACATTATTGCCTGTATAAATAATTGTCAATGGATATGATTGAAAATCGGATTTGAATTGATTAACAGATATGATTAAAGATATACATAGACATCACAGAGATGCATTCTGCAGTTTATATAGATATAACAATAATATAGCCTTGAGTATTTTCAGAATTGATATTTCAACAATAAGTGATATAGGTAGTTCAGCTACTGACAGTAGCTGCTTGCTGCAGATGGTTACTATCGTTATTTGAATCCAGTTGCTTTGGATATCCTGTGTACAATGGGAACATATATAGGTACAGAATACGGTTAAAACAATATATTGATATCAATATTGATTCAACTTCATCCTCTCCTATCTTGATGTTGTGAACTGTATGTACTCGTATGAAATTGTAATTCAATACTGTATATATATACCTGTAAATAATGTATTCATATTTGTTGTCTAGGGTTCACATGTAGGGTAATAGAATAGTATGATATTGAGAGTGGGATATTGAAGAGATGGAAAAGATACAGAATTAGTAAGGACTACAGAAGAATTAATATGATACAAATGGTATATTTAAATGTGAATAGAATCTAGAATGGTGTTGTATCAATAATAGAATAATTGACACATTGTAGATCTTTAACATAATACTTCACAAAATATATTACTAGTAATAAATATTATCGTTCTTAGTATTGGTAACGAATCAGATTGGTTCGTAGCAGATCGAACTGAAGAGAGGCTTGAGCTGGATTCAATCTGATATTTCACTAGAACTGCAGGATTCAACAGTAACCTCAAACCGAATCTGACAACTGCGAACAACATTACCTAAGTGAATTCTTGTCAGATCGGCTCAATATATAGTTCATCATAGAGTGTGTGAGGTTAGCTACAAGATGAACTACAGATTAAGCCGATCGGACAAGAACTGACTTAGTTATTATTGTTCGTAGTTGTGTGCCGAACTGGTAGTGTTTGAGGCAAATGGCTTGGCAAGGATCTACTTCGAACGAACAAAATCTGTTCGTCAATGGTACGAACATCCGATGGTTCGTTGCCAACGCTTATCTTTTCTTATCATCAGAATAGAGTAAATACAAACATATGATCGATTATATTCATTACTAACAGTTCATACCTGTGAAGGTTCAAGATAGACTATGAAGATTCAGAGTTACTCAGAATCTCTGAAATATATATATTTGAAGCTAAAATAACTGAAAGCAAACAGAAGATTATTGTGACACTGGAGGTGACTTGTCAGAGTTACAAGTATAAGTACTATCTATTCTCAAATCAGGACTTGCAGATTATAGACGTTATAAAAAGTTGCTTAGAATAAAAGAGTTATATGAATACCAATAACAAAAAGTCAGGCTTTTCAATAGTACCTTGCGAAAAATTTATTCTTCTTGCCAAGCTCATTATCTTTCTATACTGAGACTCTTAAGAAATATTTGTTCAGCTTTCTTCTTACCCTCATAATTTTATCTACCAATAAAGTTGATAAGAGCTGCTTTACCTAACTATTTGAAAATCAATGTATTCTCTTTGACAACAATATAGTTTATCATCTATTGGAACAATTATTTCCAGACTGTTAAGCGTTTGATTCAGAAATATTTTAATTATCATGACAACTTTTTCTGATACTGACATTATCTAGATTAATTACTTACTTGCAATCTATGACCTTTTAATAAAAAGAATCCTTTGGATTTGAAAACTGCATCATTGTTCTGAAATTATATATTCATTTTATTTGAACTTTATGTATTTATTTATATTTGTAATAGAAGATGTGATCTGACTGAAGCCATTCAGTTACTTTCATTCTATTAGTAGTCAGATTATATTCTGACTAAAACTGTTCACTACTGTATGATACTCATTAGAGGCATAGGTAATTGTATTTGTTGCTATCACAAATCACCAATAACAATAGTCAAATAAATCAATATTAATGATCAGTTCACTGTAATTACTAATGACTATAGATGTCTTGATATGTATACAGTAAACTGCTTTTAATTGAAATTTAATCCTACAGTGTAATACTATCTCTTCTATTATAGAGATCATTACTTATTATCTAGAATCATTAATATACTATACTTTTATGTTGGAAAATATTACACCTCACAAGTTGTATATCACCAATAGCCATTGGAGCAGGATCACCTGTGATCACTCGATGGTATCTGTGTCGGGATTGTACAAGTATCATACCTGGACGTTATCGAATCTACATAGATTATCACTCTCACCCAATGAAATCAGGTGAGCAGTCATACAGTCAACCACACCACTGATAAGGAATTCAAGGTAGTTGTTGAAGCGATGCTCTGCCAGTTCATGCCATCGATAATCCAAAGACAGCTGAGAAGCTGTAGATACAGAAGCACCTGCATTTGTAGCGCAGCTGATGATGTCTTTAATATCCCTTACGCTCAAGAGGATATCATTTGCCTGGAAGGAAAGATATCAAAAGATTACGATAGGTCCGGACCACAGAGGTCCAAAGGACTAATGTCAGTAGGAGTTCTATTCTTCTGAGTTAGAGATCTAAGCAGAAATATAGAGTAGGTCTTGAAGAGTGGTGAATGGCAGGAAGGGTATTGGTACATAAGAAAGGTTAGGTAGAGGAGCTCATGAGAAAAGCATAGATAGAAGTAATTGTTAGAGTAAGAGGATACAGGTATAAAGACCTCTAGAATCTTCAATGGCAGAAGGGCTACCCTCTTGACGAGGAGAACAAGCCTTAACAATATACGTATTGGAAAGCCAAACATCATTGTCTTGAATCTTTATCTTTTAATGACTTTCACATCCTGAGTGAACCTTCATAACTTCCATCACAAGCCAGTCCTCAAAGTAGTATGGATACTTCTTGTATTGATAAATCTGAGGTGATACTCCTGGTATTACAGAAAAAGCTTATTGTAAAGATGTGACAGCACACACAATCTAGCTGAGTATACAAGCTTATTCAGCACTGAAAGGTTACACTGCAAAATCAGCTGCACTGGGCGAGAACGATTGTAATTATAATATCAGTTGAGTCGAATTCTGCTCAATTAAACAATAGGAATGGAAATTCTTCACTATATAAATAAGGAATAGTCAGGTAGAAGCATGAGTAATATCAGCATACCAATTACAATAAGACAAACTGAGTTCAATTGTGAATTACTAGTATATATTGAATAACTATGAAAGCAATATAATACAAGGAAAGAAGAATTGAGATAGTGCTTAAGAGAAATATTCAGAGAATGAACGAAGATCAGACAATACTAGACAGAGTCAGAGAAAAGAAATACTATGAAATGGTGGTGTCAGATGCACTTGGCCTTGTAAGTGTACTTGGCCTTGTAAGTATACTTGGCCTTGTAGGTATACTTGTCTCGCAGGTATACTTGGCTACACAGATCAGGTAACTGCCCTTCATATATAATTATATCGCGAAGTACTCTTTGCATAATAGCGATTATTTTACTTATATTACTCTACAATTAATATCCTCTTAATCACTTATTCTGTTTGCAACTTTATGTAGGTATATCCATTTATATGAGGATGTGCATCTTTAAACACAATCAGTGAACAAAGAACTGGTGAAACCAGATAGTACAAAGTCAGAGAAATATGAAACAATCAGAGAATAAAGTAAATACAAGATAAGATGAGACAGAGCAACAGAAATATCAAGTAAACTGACAAAAACAGAGAAAGGGAAATTGATGTAAAGAAGAAGCAAATGAGAAGCCATCAGACAATCAGAGTTAAAAGTCAAGATATGAAAGAATTAGATAAATACCGAAGGAAGTCCAGATAAGGAAGAGTTATAGAACTGGGAAGGTGAGAGATGAAAACATGTAATGTTTCTCATTTTAGATGATGTTAGAGTGATTATGTCCAACAGAAGTTGCTATATAAAACTGTTCTGCACATCTAGTATTGGCAAGGAAGCTGATCCTTTTGTGGCAAATCGAACTGAGATGGAGTTCGACTCGGGTTCAATCATAGATTTGGTGAAGTTCTGGAGATGGACTTAAACTTTCAACCGAAACCCACAACTGCAGACGAAAAAAATTAATTGAGTTCCACTCCAATATGATCAATTTGTACTTCATCCTGTAGCATATGAAGTTAACTATACGATGAACTAGAAATCGAGTGTATCAGACATGAACTCACCTACCTAATATTGTTCGCAGTTGTGGGCCGAACTGATAGGATTTGAGGCCAATGGCTTGGTAAGGATTCAGCTCGTGCGAACCAAATTGGTTCATCAATAGTACGAACTTCCAGCGGTTCATTGTCAACACTAAGTACAACATTGCTTGTTCTAATTTATCATCCAAGGAAGGAATTAGTTCTAACTGGTGTGGTGAAATGGTGGAGATGGAAGGTAGAGGGTCTAATGCCAATGCTCTGCTGTACCTCTCGTGGCAAGTAAAGGGAATTTGTGAAATACAGTAGTTCTGGTATGAGGGGCGTAGGAAGAGGGTGAGAGGATATGAAGGGATATCCGGCCATAAGGAACCATACAAATTGTGTGGATCTACACAATATTGGAAAGAATGAGTCAGACTAAGACCTGGGAAAGACAGAGTGTGTATTTCATTTTCTGGTAAGATGATATCTATCTACTCCGGGAACTCTCAAATATTTACTTCCCATCGTTCAGTCCGTCTCCATTATCTCTGTATCTCCATACATCCCACCCTGCCAAACCTAGTAGTGGTGGTGGTGAAAAATAAGTTTTCCCGCCATATCGACATCAGTATAAATATATTTTTATCTTGAAAGAACCACATCTGACCTTGATCTCCTTCATCACTATCCATTCAATCATAACCAATATCCACTTGAGAAGACTCTCTGCTTCCTCTTTGTCATTGTAAATCTCATCACACATATTCAGCATATACAGAGATATAGCTAGACTATATATTTTATATTGCAGATAGTCAAACAAGGATGACATATATCTAGATCTGTAACCATCAAATGGTAGTAGAGTCTGCAATTGAATGTGTATAGACTATTTTCTCAGCTCCCAATTCAGCATGATGGTACCTAGTCAGATAACATCCTTATACACCTTGAAGAGAAAGCAAGGCTTTAAAATTTCTACTTCCTGTTACCTACAGAATAATTGCTCAAAGAGCAACTCAGCTATTACTGGATGGACAAAACATTCTCCAGACCTATTGTTCTATATTCACATGGTCACCTTACCCTTAGAATTTCATTCATAGCTGGACAAGACAATGAGTTCATGATAACACTGAGTACATGTGAAGCAATCATGATCCCAAAAATAATTTTCAGAGGTGATAATCTCGATTGAGGTCTTTTATTAGCCATCACACTGATGTTGCTTATAATATCCAAAACTTTACTTCAGGTATATTAGCACAAGTAGTAGTCTTGCTACATTTCAAGACTTGCTTGCAATATAAGTTCTGAAGATTTACTCATGAGGTACCAGTGAGAGTCACTAAAGAATAAAATTCAAGACATCGATGTTTGGCATTTTAATTATATATTGTTAAGCCTTGTTCTCCTTATCAATAATCCTGTTCTTCAACCTTCGAAGATTGCACCGGTATTTATATCTCTTTCATCTCACTCTAACAATTACTTCTATCTTGGCTTGTCTCATAAACCTTTCTACCTAACTATCTTTTGAACCAATACTCTTCTTCCGATAACCTTTCCTTCACTGTCCGCATTATCTCCCATACAATTTCACTAATTTCCTCTACTTGGACAAATTGAAGTCCTTCTGACATCAGTTATTCAGACTTCTGTTGTCAACACATACTGATTCCTTTCAATCTCATAACCTCAAGATAAATATTATCCTTATAGTCATGTGATGTATTATTATAAACAGTCTACATATATATAGTCAACAAGAGCCTCATCAGCTATTATACAAATTCAGATCTTCTCAGTTCTACAGTCCCTTTAGCTACGTACAATCATTGAGTAGCATAAACAGGCAAATTATTGAGTTAGAGACAACTATCAGCTGCTTCAAGTTATCAATAGTAAAGCTCACTGCATTGATACTGATCAACTTTCATTAGTTGGGGTAACCAAGTGAGTGATATCTTATTGAGATCCTATGATTGGTAGGGATGGTGTCGATGCTATTCTGATTGAGTTAGGCGGTCGAGTGAT
Source organism: Wilcoxina mikolae CBS 423.85 (assembly GCA_014904905.1). Taxonomy (NCBI): domain Eukaryota; kingdom Fungi; phylum Ascomycota; class Pezizomycetes; order Pezizales; family Pyronemataceae; genus Wilcoxina; species Wilcoxina mikolae. The sequence continues at coordinate 101,417 of MU122106.1, forward strand.
GAATGGTGACTCTGTTTTGATGCTATTGTATACTTGTTAGTGAGGTATAATATAATATCTCCTGATCGATAGTTTGTCCCTGAATGTCTAGAATTACTATTCTTTTGTTCTTGGAAAATATGACTCCTTGTGTCCAAAATTCAAAATCTCTTCTCATTCCTGTTCTGTATAAATGTGATCTCTTGTATCTCAAAAAATCCAAATCCTAGATATCGTGCTAGCAATTAAAAACTCTTTATAGGAAAAAGAAACTAGTGTAACCATTTACTTGATTCTCTTATCCTTTGCTGCCCAGATATTCCACTTATAATTTGCCTTCAGTATTTGCTTATGATCGAAGTTCATATAAGGTTCTTCCATCCAATCTGTCTTTTCAGAATAAACTTTCTTTTTTACCAAATATAATACCCTCTTCCATGACTTGCTGTATTGGCTCCCATAACTTCTTCCACCTCATATCCATTCATATATTCTTAACCATCTACATCTTATCCAAGCTTGTTCTTTTCACCAGTTGCTGTAAGTTTAAGTGAGGATCTGACTTGATTGCTGGTGAGTCTGTATGACTCAATTAGTGTGACATGAAAGACATTGTAGATTTGCCACCACATAGACAACTCTAGCTTTATTGCTAGAAATGAAAAATCTTCAAAACTTTGAACGGTCTATGCAGCTTTACATCTAGCTTGCTAGATGTTCTTTTAGTGTTAGAGTGTATCCTATTTAGAATAACCCAATCACCAGCCAAATATATTGAAGGTTCCTTGGTATGCTTGTCATGGTACTTCTCCCTTAATTCTTGTGCTTTTGAAATACTTCACAGCAATGTTCATGTATACTTGATATCCAGAGAACATAGTACTTCTATAGTGGATCTGTTGTCTCTGTATTGGAAGACCAATTTATTTTAGAATCTAACCTATAATTCTCAAAGAATGGTAATATATCTGTTATGATGGCAAGGGAGTTATTGTAGGTATACTCTGCCATTGATAACATCTCTGCCCTATTATCTTGCTTGTAATTGCAGTAGATCTGCACATAGTACTCTAATATCTGGTTCAATCGTTCTGTTTGCCAATTGGTTTGCTGGTGAAATAATGATAACATCTTCAACCAAATATCATGAGCTTCAACCATTGAGGATCCGAATGTTGAGGCAAACCCAACGTTTATGTGTGACAATCTACTCGATGGTAGTCTATAGAATCTCTACACCTGTTTCAGAAAGATCTGAACTAGGTATGGAGCTTTCTTCTCTCAGTCTTTCAGTGTTATGAAGTTTGCGATCGTGAAATAGTAGTCAACAATACCCGAGAAGAATTAATAACCATCAGCTTCTAGGAGTTCAAATATAATGTTCATGGAGATTAAATCACATGGTCGATAAGCAAGTTCAAGTGTCTACATTGCTCTGATCCTTGTGTGGCAAACTTCTTTGTTGGATTGGCAATCAGAATATGAGAGGATATAAAGTTTAATCTATTCTTTCATCTTCTGTCAGCAGAGATTTTGTCTAATCCAATCGATATTGTTATCTTGTCTGATATGTCATACCACTTTCGAATTATATTCTGACATCAATAATTGATTCTTTATTTCCAAATCATTTGGGATCTGGGGATTGCCATTAAGGTATAGAACTTAACTTCTGAATAAGATATCAGGGTCAGGATCATCTTTCATTGCTCTGAAATCTTCCTGTTGCCATTTGATATCCTTCTCTACTGGTTTTAGGACTGCCTCTAATAGCCATGACTCAAACTTGAAAACTGAGATAGATTTCAACTTTGCAGAGAATATCATAATCTGATCACCTTGCAGAATTGTAGCTGATATTTGAACTGTTTCCCATGTTATTGACACTTACCGATCAGGGAAAAGGATTCAATACATCAGTTGGTTTTTGTTGCCTTTGATTCTACTTCCTCTTTCATTACAGTGGTACTCTCAATGGGCAGATAATGACTCTGGTTATCTATTTATACTGACTAGTCTGTGGAATACTCCAACATTATAACATATCTGTTCTTGTGCCCAGAGAGCTTGTCTTCAGTTTAGAATATTCATCATCCTAAAATTCTCGAGATTCATATGATCTGTGATGTTACTTATTATATGGATTGCTTTCTCATGGTCACTTCTCCATTCCTTGAAAGTGGAGACAACTTCAAGCATCTCTTTATTATGTATCTCATAGTTGATCTCTGCATTATCAATATTTCATAATTGGTAGGCAACAGGATGTAATTGTCCATGGATAATCAGAGAGAGAACCGTACCAATTTCGAAATAACTAGCATCAGAATCAATTATTACAGGCCTATCTAGCTCAAGGTATCTCAGTATAGATACTTTGGTGGACCTTCTGTTAAGGATTTCAAAGGTATGTCATGTTCAGTATTGCATTGGAACTTCTTTCCAGTTATTATAGTTAAGTCTGTCATGTGTTTGCATATCGTGGAATAACCTTCAATAAATGTTGGGTAAATGTTGGCAAATTGCGAGAATTGCCGAATGTTTGTGACAGACTGTGGTTATTTCCAAGACTAGATACTATCAATCTCATCCTCATATATACTCATAGCATCTCCTGAGTTAGTGTATCCTAAAACTCAACTTATGTTCGATGCAATTTGCACTTGTATCAAATGATATTCAGGTTGTTTGCTTGTAACAGATGAAGGACTTCTCTCAACAGTTAAACATATTCTTCTTCTTACTAGGTATATATAAGAATAATATTTATATAGACTACCACTCCATGATCTATGAAGTCTTGTATAATCTCATTCATTGTATCTTAGAAAGTAGCTAGTATATTAGTTAGAACAAAAGATATCACTAGATATTCATATTGTACATATCTTATAAAAATAACTTTCTTCAATTCGTTAGCTGATTTTAGTCTTACAAGATTATACTCAGCGTTTAGATCAATCTTTATAAACATCTTTAAACTGATAACAGTATCTCTAAGTTCATTCATTAGTAATAAAGGTTACTACTCCATAATCGTAACATAATTCAATCCTCAGTAGTCTACACATAACTAGAGACGTCCACTATATGGTTTTGAAATGAATACTATAAGTGCATCTCCAGGTGACCTACTGCTATATATTATTCGAAATTCTAATATTTCATTCAGTTATGCCTTTTGGACTGAAATCTCTTTCTCAGACAAAGCAAACATGGGACCCCATGAATGTTGTTTTATATCTTGTATATAAATTGCATGATTAAAGGAGGATAGGGTGTGTAATGGCAGTGCCAGGTACACTTGGCCTCATAAGTGCACTTGGCTCGCAGGTGTAGATAGCCTTACTAGTACAAGTATACTTGGCAGTCAAGGCCGGGTGAGGTGCCTTTCACATAAAGTCATCTCGCGAAGTACTATTTGCGTGCTTGCGATGATCATGCTTATTTACCTGAGGGTTGTCATCGTTATCACATATTTCTGTTTGAAATCGCATCTATACATATCTATCTGTACGAGTACATATGTCCTTACAATAGAATCACTTTTCAGTCACCAGATATGTTTTGCGCACATGATTTCGTGATTTCCAAACGTATTTGACATATCATATCTATACGGACAACTACCACTTGATTGTCAATATAAGATAATTAATAATCATTTTGATTTGATAGATGGTAGTAGGGATGATTCCGAGATGATTTAGATGTCAATAGGTCTCAAATAGATGTTTTACATGCCATAATAGGTATCCCTGTGAACTCAAAATATCTCCATTCACGATCCATACCGAGTATCATCACTAGATTGATAAATGACGTTTAGTTTACTTGTCAATCAAGGCAATTGACTACTGCAGAGATCATTCCAAGGTGATTCGAAGGTCAATCGATTTCAAGAGTCATATCACTGACCGCAATTGTTAAACAGACGATTTCGAGGTGAATCAAACTCGAGAAACCTGTCACTGGACCTTATCGCCACTACTAAGAAGTCCTTCTAACATATATAACAAGATCCATTGCATATCAAGAGAAGTTAGAGACAAATCGAAAGCCAATCAGGCATGATGTTCTAGCAAAGCCTTCATTGGCACCCCTTAAAGTGTTGATTAATTGGTTCTATGATACCTCTCTTCCAATACGTCACTTCTAAGAACCCATACAGATCATCATTGCTAGGGTGATGATTCGAGATACACATCCCATCTCTTGGAGTTAATTCACCTGAGCAGAGTCAATTCTTAAACCATTCGGAGACATCAAAACTAGTTTGACAAGATCAATCGTATATGTTCAAATGATCTATAATAACCTATTGAGCAGCTCGAAGTACTCACAAGATCTGTATCAACAATACCCTTCTACGGGTTGATTCATCAGTTCTATGATATTTACACCTGAACCTATCGGTTCGTTGACGTTGAAGTGTGGAGAGAAGTCACGGATGATAGACATGTTCGATCAAGTGCAGTTGATGATTACCTTCCTTTGAACTGATCGGAAGCTCTGAAGCGTACATGACGATTCCCATCCTCCAAAGCGAGTGAAAGATCTGAAGTACACGTAATATTATCTTCCTTCAAACTGAGTGGAAGCTTCGAAGTGTACCTACGATCAGCTAGTATCTACAAACAAAGCTGCAAGTCCACTTACGAACAAAGACTACTGATGGGCAGAGCTCAAGATACTGATAGTAGAGCTATAGTTGCAGATCGCAAAACAGCCCTGAGTGGGAAGTTGAATCTCCAACATTCTGAAGTATCAAGCAGATCAAAGCCGATACTCTATTGTACGATTCTACAAGATGGAGGAGCGAAGACGCCAGATCTGTCTTACATCATTCACGAAGTACTTATATATGATTGACATGACGAGATACAGTGCATTTATACTCATATCAACCGCAGCATGATGAACAATATTATAGCCCTGAGACTGTTCAGGTAACTCGGGCTACCACATGAACTTGCATTTATCTCCATCCAGACAGTTATGTCAGAGAAAGAGAGTAGAAAGACAAGCATCTTCGTTCAGTATTTTGAGTATCATCATGGCTCCAAGGCTGCTCAGGTGATTTGAGCTAACACACTATCCACCATTAATTACCATCCAGATTGGGATGTGTGTGAAGGAGTATCAAAAGAGAAGCATTTTGATTCAGTATTTTGAACACTTAACTCCAGTTGACGAACTGGAGGTGCTGGTCATACCTGTAGCATACGACCTGATTCTAGACTAGAAGCACTGACCTTGACTGGATGTCCAGTCAACTTCTAGCCCTGCAGACCCCTTGCCGAGCAATCAGGTACTCGGCTACAGACTCAAATGAGTCTGTGGTATCTCAGGTGGCTATCCAGGAGATATTGGAGACTCCACAGGCAGAGGGTAGGGTTCAAGACATACATCTACTTGGAGCCATCGCATTCAAGAGTCTCATACCTAGAAATGTGATTCTTGAACCATTTTTCATACGACTGGTGATTGCACAGGGTTGCTGGATGCTCTTATGGAAGGCACCACGCAAGTGGAAGAAGCCCCTGGAGGTGGATGCACAAGCAGGAGTAGTGGCAGTAGTTGCAGCAGACAAGTTATACATTGACGGTGCTTGAATGACTGCTACCAGCTCGCCGAGTCAAGAAGGCAGTTTGTCAGCTGTGGTACCTTGATTCCATTGTTGATGGCCGTTAGACCCATCACTACTGGATTCCATGACACTTCTGCATCCATACTCATATAATAACGTAGTACTAATGAATGCCGATTGAGAGGACGATCCTGGCCAGGGAGTGCAGGGATTTCTGACAGATGACAGCGGACATATTTCCGTCAAGTAGGAGTAATTCAGAGAGGTCTGTAGTCAAGGCAGAGACACTGCTACCGAACCGGTCAATTGATCATGCGATTGACCCCGGATTCAAGCTGCCATTTGGATGTATCTATCACATGTCAGAGGTTGAGTTAAGCATTCTAAGGACCTACAACGTGACAATCTGGCAAATGGTTTCATCCAACGGCTATCATCACCGATGTTAGTTTAAGACTCTGTGGACTACCAAGCTCTCAATACAGGTACAATCAAGAAGCGGTACCCGATTCCATTGATCTCGGAGATGCTTGACCATGTTGGAAGTGCCGATAATATTGCAAAGAAAAAGGATGGCACTTATTGAGTCACAGGAGAGCCGCAGAATACAGGTTTCTCTTGTGCAGAGTGCAATCGTATACACTCTTGAGAAGGATAACAAGTCTTCTTACCGATATGGCAATACAAGGTTATATTGTAATTCTATCCTTTTGTTCAAGAAATACTTACTTTATAAGAGATTCGGTGAGACTTGCAATTGAATGCAGATACTGCAGTACAAAGCCTCAATGGCAATCCAGACTGTCTTATCAACGAGAACATCAATGAGAATGGACACCGTATTTAGTTGTCAACTGAGCACCGACTTCTAAAATGAGAGCTATGACCTTTCAGGAATATGAAAAACCACCATTACGATAAAATCCACATCAAAAGTGTGGCAATGACAACTCAACATGCCGCAGACATCAATTGTACTTGTGGTAGTAAATATACCTGACTCACAGATGTACATGGCCTCGCCTACGACTTCACTATTGAACATCTGGAAGGAACAAAAAACCCTGACAACGACCTGTTGAGACAACTGGATTATGAGAATGGCTACAAGAATGCTGTCAGATAGCTCTTGGCAATCCTGGCAGTTGGACCCTACAATGCCCTCCTATCAGTAATTAAGAAGTCCTAGGCTACTGACCTATTACCAGTCGAAGTCTTGATTAAGATAGTCAATAACCCAATGGCTACAGCTGAAGCAGAATACGAGAGCCAATGCAGTGTCATCGCAAGAGCTCTGACCTACAAGAGGACGATATATATCCCTGCAGATGATGCTCTTCGCCAAAAAGTGATAAGTTTCTATCATGACAACCCTGAGACCAGTCACTTTGGAACTCTTAAAACTGCTGAATTAGTCTCTAGGGATTCTATTGGCCTACGATGGATGTGTACATAAGGAAGTACGTCTGCGGCTGTGAAGTAAGTCAACAAGATCAAATGCTACTGCCCTGAGAAGCCTGGGAGCGAACGAGAGGTCAATGGCTACACTATTGGTCTTCATTACTGAATGCATCAAATGCACAATGAGCTGCAACCAACGATATCAATGGAGTCAATCGCACCCAGTACTAGTGGCAAAGAGCCAGCCACATCAGCAGTTGTGATACCAAGCTGCATGGAATACAAATCGGCTGCAATCCTTAATGGACATATAAGAAGGCTACCGCGTGGAGCTTCAGAGCTGAGAGTGTGGACGCATCGAATTACATGTTAACAATGACCTTGTACAAGGGTTGCTTACGAATTAGGTATATCAACGAACGAATATGCTCTGCAATTGGACTTACTTCCGAGAGCACCTAACAAAGCCATGATGATAATCGATCTCTGTCGCTGCAGATAGTGGTGATTAACCGTATCAGGCTAGGTTTAGGGTGCACGCCCTATAGCTAGGCGCGGAAGGGCATGGTATGTGCAAACTCACTACATTTGTGGATTCGGAAGTCCAAGGCATGGAAGCCGGAGAATGGCTGCCTTGATGCAGCTGGAGCATACTAGGTTACTTTGTGAGTACGACCTTATGGTACACTTACGAGTTAGATACTGCAACTGGAATGAGCATGTACGAATACATGTCTATATATGACCACAATTGAGGGCCGAACGAGGCCGATACAAGTCAACCACCACTGAATCTAAAGCAGAATGACAATGGAATGCCGAATTCCGATTACTGATAGACGAGTCAACTTGGAGCCAATCTGTGAGATGCATATGATCAATGTCGAGAGCGAAGGCTATCACCGAAGAGGTCTACCGTGTGCTTGGATATACGAAAGCAGATATATGGAATTGGAGAATCATACGAATCCGAGAACTCTCAAGAGCAGCAGCTATGTCCGAGATAAGTATATCATGCAATTATGCTAGATGACTGCTGCAGCGATGCGATACCGGTCGCAATCACCTTGCCCCTTAGATGACGATCACGAAAGTGTTCAACGAAAGAATTCGTATACAAACGATCGATCGATTAGTCAGAAGTCGAGACTTCTTCTGGCATATCACATGTCAAGTATGATATACCAATGCTGAATGATGCCCGCAGGTCGGCCAATAGCATTTACCAATTCGAGCACCACCGAAATAGCACTACCGAAATCAATTGCTTGGATTCGGAGAAACTAGAAGTCTACTTGACATTCAGAACCATGGACTTGCAAGCCTGCTGGAGCGGCTTCGATTCGGAGGTAGACTTGGAGGAATCAGGATCAATTGGACGTTTTCTTCTCTTCTCTTTCTTCTCTTCTTATGGATTTCAGTCCAGTACAAATGGCGTCGGTACGGGTTTTACCAACTACCACTGGAGGTAGATTTCCCAGTGAACTGAATCTGCCGAGAGGTCACTGCAATGGTACCAATCGGTCACGGGACTTATGCAGTCGTACGAAGGTGTATGCACCTTATCTTGTCTTTCTTCATGTATATATGTGTTGCAGTCCAGGAGGTCTGCTGATAAAGAGGGGGGTGATGTAATAGCGGTTCCAGGTGTACTTGGCTCCCAAGCATACTTTACCCTCATAAGTGCAGTTGACTCTCAAGTGCGCTTGGCCCTCACAAGGGCACTTGGCTGCCAAGGCCGGATAAGTGCCCTTCATATATAATCACCTCACGAAGTGCTTTTGACACGCTAGCGATTATCTTACCTACATACTATACAATTGATATCTTTATCACTTAATCCCATTTGCAACCATATCTACGTATATCTATCCATACGAGGACGTATGTCCTTACATGTAGACATCAATATATTCCCTGTATGGGGTGATACATTAATGTCCTGAAGCATCCATAACAATTATATGCAGGGCAATATTTCATTCCATGATGGTATGATGTTTGGTACTGTACTCACAACTGCTTATACTATTGGTTCACATAGTTAGTGCTGACAATGAACCGTCCGGGATTCGTACCATTGATGAACCGGTTCGGTTCGAGCGAAGCGGATCCTTGCCAACCCATTCACCTCAAAGCCCACCACTTCGGCCCACAATTCGAACAAAATTAAGTACGCCAGTTCTTATCCGACCTCCAGGATGTTGGATGCAAATTGTAGCTGGGATCGAGCTCTTTTGAACGCGCTAACAATCGAGGCATTCGGACAAGAACTCGCTTACATATTATCGTTCACAATTCAATGGTTGGCAAATCGGTTTTTGACAAACTATCTTAATCCGGCAAATCCCAGATCGAATCCGAGCTGAATCCCTGCTTGGTTCGATCCGTCTTGAACCGATCTGGTTCGTTGCCAACACTACACATGGTCACTTATCACTCTGCTCTGCAACTTAAAAGTTATAATATATTGAATTATTCTTCTTATTGTTACAATTATATTAGATTAGGTATCTGGTGAAAATACTACTCAGTATATTTCAATGATGATGCCATATAGTACAAATATTACCTAATAGTCTGCAAATAGCAAACATCATATTGAATATAACTTCTGTCACATTGAAGTCTATTAGATTTATTTAGATTTATAAATATCAGTAATATATTTCTGAAAGCTGTGTTATACTTGTATTTCTGAATGTAATATATATCGTTTCAGTTCACAAGATCAATATGACTATTCACTATATAATCTGAATTCTCCGACTTTAATAAAATAGACTTCTCTGGAATTCTGTTAGTGATGCCTACAATATGTATAGAATGAATAACTTTATATACACCTGAAATAGATGGTTTCAATATCCTGACTAGCTGGAATTTACCTTTCAGTATTTCACTAGTGGTATGAATTGTTACTTGAACTTATACTTGATGAAGGTAAACTTGCTATATGGATAGATAACTTGCAGATTGAATTGATGCAGCATAAACAGAGTGCTGTAGAGCTGTATTCAAAAGTTTGTACCCTTAATTTTACTATACAGTCTAAAACCATTCGTAGTCATAGTGGATAGTCTCAGATTATCATATTTCATCTTCAGTATATCTGAGCACTACAATATATTATGATCAATATATTCAAGTTTATTTCATTTTCAACAGTTTGTATATTGTAATGGTATTTAAAATGCTGCACTGAGACAGGATTTGATTCTACTGAGCAATATATATAATATCTATATGGAATGGTGATATTGTCTTGATTTCTCACCTATTTCACTGTATACTCCTATTGTATTCCTATAGTAACTTTGCAAAATCAATTTATGTCGAAACTATAAGCCCAATATCATTCAACCTGTCAAGACATATACTGTTAGAAGTATGTATGATGTCATTGCAAGAGATATTTCAGTATTCTAATTTGTATTACGTGGAGTACATCCGATCTGAGCAAATCACTCTCAAGAAAATACAAATAATATATGTTGTTGTAATCAGGATTGATATTGTTAAGCTTGAGATCTGTAATTCAATGTAGTAAAAATGCATCTGAAAGTATCTATTGCATGATGTAATCTTCAAGAGGCTGAGTGGATCCTATTAACTATAGTTGTTTGGGTTGAATGGATAATGTCAGCTGCTGCTACTGAGCCATGTCTTGTCTATAATCTCGTATTGACAGGAACTTCCATTATGACTGTTGTCCAGAAATCTTACCAGCTCTTACTCTGAGTGTACCAAAGGTTAACCTTCGATACACATTAAGAAAGATGATATCTTTAACTTGGATAGTTGTGATATCAGGACAGGATATCCGGATATGACCTAGTTGATCACACAAAATGCAGGGATTCAATTGCTCTCAAGGGTACCTTTGATATTTCAATATCACTTATCAATAGTATTGTGAATCAGAAAGGATATTTATTGATTATTCATGTATCAGCAGAGGATGTATCTGAGTATTGTTGGTATGAATTGTGAATATTCTAGTTGTTAGAAATCTGATATATTGGGATCTAGACTGGCTTGCATTTATTGGTTGGAATGTTCAGACCTCAAAAGCCTTCATCATATTGTGAATTTTCATATTGATCTTCTCATCGAACCTGTTTGTTGGGATCTTATTAAAACACTACTACAGGGCTGCAGTCTTCAGAGATAAAACTATATGGGACGATTGTAAAGTTTGATATTTGTTGAAGTGGCAATCTGCATGTCATCAAATAGATTGATATGTCTAGAGTTATATTGGCTGAATTGGTATTCATATATACCAATATATTGCTGGTGGTACATATTTCAAGTATCTATTTGTGGAGATACTTATAATTGAAGATGGAAAATTCATATTGGTTCATTTCAAGGGGGACTATAGCTTTTGCATTGAAGTTCTTTGGAATGACTCTGAGAAGCATTTTAACATGTACACACTTATTATGTATTCCTTGTTTGGTCATGACTGATCTAAAGTAATTATACTGAAGAATCAAGGATTTTACCCTGATATTCTCCATCTTGAGTTGATCATTACATAGTCTCTCCAAGTATGTCTTTGTATACATTAATATTTAGCTGTCTGCATATTGGAAGCTATCTTTGAGTTCTTTGTTCAGTTTGGTTCAGTTCTTTTGTTGAAATTAACTTGTCATCTTGATATTCTCCTGACTCGTTTAAAGACAGTAGTACAGAAAGGTGGATATTACATTGATCGTAGTCTGAATATTGCTAGTATTAAAGAAGAAGCATTCTTATGTATGAATAAATTCATGATACAGGTTCCTCCATCAATAGGGACTCCTATTGTTTCCTAAAGTGTTATCTGATTTTTTTCTTTGCTAATTACAATAGCCCAGAATTTGATGAAGTCTTATAGCTTCGGAATTAATTGCAGTCAGCAGCAGTGATGATACCAGTGGTACTGGATCAAAATATGGTCCTGGATCTTACAACAGATCAAGTGGCAGTGGTGGAATAGAAATGAACAGAGTTACACATATTGAGTGGCATTGGTTTAAGATTTATTGGACGTTATCAGGGGTCATTTGTAGTCGATTGTAAGTTTCTAAGGGAAGTTGCTTGATAGCCTTATCTCACCACACTATGATGAACTTGTTCTTCTTTCAAACACTTACATCTCCCTCTGGCATCTCCGTCTGAGTGATCTCATGATCTTTGAATACTTTGCATCTTATCTTCTGTTTCCATTATCTCCATGTATACCCTTTTCTTCTTCTAACATAATTATATCTGTCTCGAATTATGAGGCCGTTACACCTCACATATCACGCACCACTAGGTAGACTCAAAGCAGGGTCACCTATGACCACTCGATGATTGGTGGATCAGGATGGTATTGGTGCTATACCTGTATGTCATCGAATATGCAGAAAATATCACTCGATTTGGTTATTCCACCAACAAAATCAGATGAGCTGTTATGCATAGTGTTGGCAACGAAGCGGATCGGTTCGTCACGGATCGAACCATGACGGGGTTCGATCCGGATTCGATCCGAGATTTGGGCGGAGTTCCGAGGTTTGTACAAACCGGTTCGCGAACCATCTATCTTCGAGCGATAATAGGTAAGCGAGTTCTTGTCCGATCCGCTTGAATGTTAGCGCATCTTGTAGCGGGGGAAGTTAGCTACAAGATGCGCTACAATTCGAGCCGATCGGACAAGAACTCGTTTACTTATTTTTGTTCGCAGTTGTAGGTCGAAATGGTGGGGTTTGAGGCGAAAGGCTTGGCAAGGATCCGGTTCGCGCAGATCGAATCGGTTCGTCAATTGTACGAACCCCGGGCAGTTCGTTGCCAACACTAGTTATGCAGTCAACCGTACCACTGATAACGAATAACAGATAGTTGCTGGATCGATATGCTGCCAGCTCATGCCACTGATAATACGAAGACAGCTGATAGACTGTAGATACGAAAGCACCTGAGTCTACATCATAGCTGACAAAGCCTTTGATGTTCCTCATAATTGAAAGGATACTGTTCTCCTAGGAGTGAAGAGATCAAAAGGATACGATAGATCCAGGCCACTGAGGTATGAAGGACTGATATCAGTAAGGTCTCTATTCCCCTGAGTAAGATATCTGAACGGAAAGATGGGGAAGGTCCGGCAGAGCAATGAAGGTGAGGAATGGGTATTGGTGTGAAGGGTGGTTAGGTAGAGAAGCCCATGAGAAAAGCGTAGATAGAAGTAATTGTTAAAGTGATAGGAAAGAGGTGTAAAGACCTCTGGAATCTCCGAGGGTAGAAGGGCAAGCTTCTGGATGAGGAGAACAAGCCTTAACAATATACGGATTGGAAAACCAAACATCTTTGTCTTGAATCTTCATAGTAACTTTCACATCCTGATCAAAACTTCTAATCTCCATCACAGCCAAATCCTGAAAGCAGTAAGGATACTACTTGAACTGGTAAACCTGGAGTGACATTCCCAAAGTTACAATATATTGTAAGCAGACAAATACTTCTGTTGAAGCTATCTTGCTATCCTCCAAGCGGTCAAAGGTTCTTGACGCTTAATTCTCTTGAATGCATTTTTACATTCTGGATATCAGCTGCTACATCTTACTGTGAGAGTGCTCATACCACAAATCAGATTTCGACCTCTATACTAGCTGAGAAAGACATTCCCTCTCTAATAGAAGCTATCACTGTGAGCTTGTACGTGAAGAGCACAAGATCCAGTTAGCCTTAGCCGTTACTATCCATCGATCAAAGACAGAACTCCTGGACCATGTACACCTCCAAAAACAGCAATCCCTTGCATACCTTAAGATAGTCATCTTGCTGGCCCTGGTCTGAATCATTGTCCTCTCAGACCTGAAAAGATCCAACGCACCAGACTATGAGCCATCTCTGCACCTACAATGAGAGATAGGTACTAGACTCTGTATTGAGCAGGATATCGATTCGATCCCTTTCTTTGGAACCAGATGATTCTACAACAGGATCTTTCAAGCACAAATTTGGATCATACTTTAGACAATGACAGATGCTGAGTTTGATACCATTATGAGAGAAGTAGTGACATTAACAAGAAGAGAAATATATTGGTAGTCAAAGGAAATAAGGAGAAAGAAGTAGTCCGATATGAACCAATGGTATTAAACGATATCCTGATTGGATCGTCTCCTTGATAAATAGCATTGAGGCAGAATTGAACCAAATGGATGTATTGATTATGCAGACTCAAACAAGTAAAACCAAAATCAGAAAGCCACTGCCTGAATTGGTCAAAGCATACGAAGGTCTAGTGTATAGGCAAAATAAGAATTATGATGCTGTGGCTGCAGAAGTTAATAGCCTGCAGTGTATACAGGTGTAATAATACTCAGATATTGTTGCACACTCCCAGGTATTTGTGGCCAATATCAGGGCTGCAATTGCCATTGTGAGAGCACAGTCTCCCAAAGTATATGAAGAGCTACATCTGGCTCTTGGAAAGCAAATACAATCCTCAACAGCAGCATGAGTATATCGCTCTGACGTGTTGGAAAAGTGGGAAAGCACCCATGAAAGGCTAGCTCTCCAAGTACACAACCAGTCAGAAGAACATATCAGTTACAAGCGAAATGTAAACAAAGAGGCTAGAAGAGTAACTGAACTCAAGAAAACGGCTGATGCTGAAAAGATACACAGAGAAAGTGATAAAAGAAAAACTCAAAGGGATATGTAGAAAAAGTTTCAAGAATTTACAAGGGCCCTCATGACAAGACTATCAGACGAAATCAGCAAGGAATCAATCAAGTCCCTAGCAAGATCTGTCCTTAGATATCAAGAAGGAGATATCATACCAACTGACAAAGGGTTCTGCCTTCATTCCTCCATAGATATCAAAGGAGAAGGGTATTGGATCAAAGAGGCTCTTACTCCGGATCCATCAATGTGTAACTCATCTGCTGCAACTATCGCCGCTGCTTCTGCTCACTGGTTCAGCTCCTGATACTCCTATCGCCATTGGTAATACCTTCCATGGAAGCTCACAGCAACCCTGTGCAATTGTCAATACGTATGGTGAATACTATGAGAATCTCATCGCTAGTTAAGAGAGTTTGGGATGCTGTAGCTCTGAGCAGATATCAGAAGACTTAATTAATTTACTGCCCTTCTGCAGCTGAAGCTTGTTACTTGCGTGTAGAGGTTCTGATGTCAGCTGTGGGGCTGCTGGCATATTTGTATTGCCACTTGGGATCCGCAGAGCTAGAAGTTGACTGTACTTCTCAGTCGACCTCTGGGTTCCTGACTTTATATCAAGACCAGCCTAGTATCAGATCATAAGTCATATGAACAATCAGCAGCTCCAATTTGTGAACCGAAGGTAAGTAATCAAACTATTGGACTGAAATACTGATCTTTCTGCAGCTGAAGGCTACCACATCATTTCACAGTGAAGTATCTTCTACAAAATGTCTGTACGTCTCATCTGATTGCGATTGGTAACAACTTAAATGACGATTATTCTCATATATACAAAAGGATGTCCATTTGCCCAATCGTGATCAGAGATGTAGAGGGGAGGATACGTTCATTCCTGCTAGAGAATAGGAGGACTTTGAAGTGTATCCATTCCCGTTAGGGTAAACGACCACTATGAAGTCAATTCATACTCGCAAGGGGATATGATGACCTGAGATGTGATATTGTTCACATTTCGTACTTGCTCATCGGTCTTGTAGAATTGTACTATAGAGTATTTGCTTTGATCTGCTTGACACTTTTGAATATTCAGGGGTTAAACTTTCCATTCAGAGCTGTTTCATCATCTGTACCCTCAGCTCCACTATCAGGATCTTGTACTCTGCCCATCGGTAGTTTTTCTTCGTAAGTGAGCTTGCAGCTTCGTTCCTAGATGCTAAACTGTTTTAGGTAGATTCCGAAGCTTCAGCTCAGATCATAAAAAGATAATCATCATATGTACTTCATTGCTTGGGCTCAACTCGGAACAAGGTAATCATCAAGCATATTTCAAAGTTGTAACTCATTTCGGAGAAAGAATATCGTCAAGTGTACTGCTGAGCTTCTACTCAGCTCCGAGGAAGGAAATTTTCAAGTGAGCTTCTGAGATTCCATTCAGATCGTAGGAAGGTAATCATCAAGTATCCTTCTGAGCTTCCACTCGGCTTGTAGGAAGGTAATCATCACTTTCACTTGATCGAACGTGTTTATCATCGGTATCTTCTCACCAGTTATAAACATCGATAAACTGATACGTTCAACGTTAACCATTTGTAGAACCGATGAATCTGTTAGGGGTTTCCCTAGCAGGTGCACGAGGTACGGAGGATATCCATGGCAATCTGCGTTCGGCCACCTGTCACTATGGATGGTCGATGTTACACCCGCAGCTATCCTATCCTCTGAGCGACGAAGCTGCGCATATCCAATACCGAGCCCGGACAGAGCGGAATGATTAATCCGCGCGAGGGCAGTGCACCTTCTCGATCGAACAGCGATAGTCACGACACTTAGCTGGCGGATTCATCAGACCCGAACACTTAGGATGGTATGCTACTATACGCCTATGCCTCCAATAGTTAGGGACGTCATGAGTTGATGAAGCACGATCACGCCATTGCGGGGACTTACGGGTCAGCCGTGCATGATCGTTTCGACCAGAATTCCTTTACCTTATCAGCAATATGGGACAGCCGGCTAGAGCGGGGTACGCCTGTACACTCTCCGGCAGGCACACGTCAGAACTCGAGAAGCGGGACTTTACTATGGGGATAACTATACAGTCTTGGGACTCCATATGTTAACTGCGCTCCGGTAGTTCAATCTACCTGTTGTGAGTTTGTGTGTGGGTCGTCATTTCCGAGTAATGGCAGTTCTTAGTTGAGCTGGTCCGACATAAGCTGCAGCCCTGAAATGGGAGTAAAAGCCAGCGAGATGGAAGTACGATACGTGGCATAGCAGCGGCTGGTCGCCGACACAAGTCTATGAGGGTAAAAAAATCACTGCAACCCACTATCCGATTTAACATTGAGTCGAGAGATCTAAGAGGAAGTGATGGTTCGATGAACGCGTCAGCGGTCGTTGCCGAAACCTGTTTTCTGCGTAAGCATACAGACGAGAAGAAAAGCAAAACCGGCCAAGTGGCTACGTGGCAAAACCTGGCGGCATGAGGATAACCTACAGGGATGCCTCGCACTTTAGAAAGTGCCGAACGTGAAACGGAAAAGTAGCGCAACCTACCGAAATCGAGTAACCAGCCTAACGATCGGAGGCCATAGCTATCTTAGTACAAATGCCGAAGTCATAGAGAGTATAGGAGTAACTCGCTCTATAAAAGAACCGCCTTTGCGCCTGCAAAGTAAAACATCAAGCTCTAGCAGCAATCCACAGTCAGAACACATTAGCGGACAAGACACTAAAATATTATTGTTGTTTTCTACTTCAAGAATAATTATTTTACAATATATCTCATGAACTATCGAGACCTTGACTCTATTGTTCTTTACGCTCACGCCCTCTACGAACGAGCAATCACTCCAACCGATTTCAGGTTTGCGAGTATCTTTATTCAAACGTACGACATTGAGTACAAATATTTTCACTGGTTTTACACCCGTAAACTCCCCTCGGAATATCATAATCTACCAATCGAAGACTACGAGGTTCAAACCGACTACGACGATTCTGAAGACTATCTTCAGGATACCTACGACTTCTAAGGAAGTAGGCGGCCATACTTTACCCATAAGTATCCCCGTAACAGAATCAACACAAATTGTGGATATCGATGAAGCATTTGCTAGCACTTTACCTGCTCAATTGGTTGCCATAGATCATTTGTACAGATGTTATTGATCTCGTCAAATGTTTTCCGATGTCATCTCAGGAGTGTGACCATCAGGTCAAACATGGGTGTATCAGAGTCAATTGACCTCAGAGTTGTCTCACAATTGACTCCAATTGATGTACATGTAAGAGTAACATTGATGAAGGTTCAATTCAACTTGATCATCTGTTCGTGAGTGATGGATCTTATTATATGTGTTTTCAAGATCTTTTAGGTATTACCCATCATTGTCGGTAATTCGTTTCTTCAGAGTCAATTGACTTCCAAATTATCTCTGATTCGTCAATATAGATCATGACAGTATGTATGTGAAAGTATAAATATCGCGGTCAGTAATGCGACTCTTCGAATGGATTGACCTATAAATCGCCTGGGAATAGTCTCAGTATTAGTCAATTGACTCGATATAGGAATACTTATAGAGTTTCGATACTTGTAGATATCGAAAAGTGAGGTATTGCAATGCGTTCATATTTGTCATGTTAAGTAGTAGAGTAGCTTAATTAACATGTATACTTAGCCTGAGTCATCAATCTAGAGATGATATACAGTCTAGGTGGTAAATAAAGATATTTGGGATGCTCAAGGATGCCTACTGTGGCAGGTCACATGTCTCATCGAGACTGTTTGACATCTAAATCATCTCAGAATAATCCCTACTACCTTCAATCAACTGAATTAGATGATTACTTATCTTGTATCGACAATCTAGTCATAGTTCTTGGTGAAGATATAATGCATCAAAAGGGGTAATAACTAAATCTCTTGAGTGAAACCTATCTGGTAACTGAAATACGAGTATAGTGTAAGGATATACATCCTCATATTGATAGATATATATAGATACAGTTGGAAAAGGGAGTAAGTGATAATGATGATATCAATTGTAAGGTAAGTAAAATAAGTAAGATGATTGATAGCATGCCAAAAGTACTTCGCATGATAACTATATATGAAGAGCACTTATCCCATCTCAGCTACCAAGTACACTTACAAGGCCAAGTATATCTGCGATCCAATTGTACTTACAAGGCCAAATGCTCCTGGTACTGCCATTACAGGTTGATTGAATTTGCGATTCTTTGTCACACAACTCTCTTTCATTTTCATCTGATGACTCATTATCAACATTATATCAATGTAAGAATTGAATATAATAAAGATTATCTTAGTAAATATCCTTATCACACAGATATTGCTAGTCGTTTCTGTTTGAATATATCAACATAAAAGGTTGCTACAGCTCTGCGAAACATACTTATTATCTATATACACCATGAGTTCCAAAATAATGTGGCATATTCATATCTTTGCAGAGCTCCAAATAGGCCTTCATCCTAATAATAACAAGATTCAAATCAACTCAGAAATTCCATTCTACTTGGTTCATGAGTCTTAGTTCAGCTTAAATATGATAAATCTGGTAAAGTATTTTGCAGATCATATATATCAGGTATGATACTTGTTAAACATAAGACTTCAACTGCAGAAAAGGTTGAAGATAGTCTTGGATGAGACATACTAACAATTAAATCTCTGTCAGCTATCTTGATAGATTTTTCACATGAAAGCTAAGAAAGGGATATTCAAATTGAAAAGTTTAAATCTCAATGGCAAAACCTATAATTGTGAAAATAAACATATATCTCCCACAACTTCAGTAATTTAAATTCTAACAGATTACCAGCCAGGAATCAAGTCTCCAGCAGACTTCACATTCTGGTATGGAATGTCAAATGGTGAACTTCAAAATCACATCGCATTGTGATTTAAATGATTTGGTAACTATACTAGATATGTTGATAACAATGAAAGATTTTATGGTCTAGATAACCCAAGGTATAGTTATTATAATTTCACAGCTATTTCAGTACTATCATATCAAGGTGACGAGAAGACAATTCACATTGTATTATTTACTGAAACTAATCAATAGTGGAAGTATAAACCTCTCTGAAGTGATCCAGTACTACTCTGATATTAGATGCAAGAGCTGTTTGAATAGTCTGGAAGTAATATTACAGTAAGATTACTATGCTTTTTGTGTTGAGGAGAAAGCATCCAATCAATCCGTATTGCTGATATTTATCAATACAATGGATGCAGATCTAATATGTAAAGTTAGAAATATTGTTATTATTGAGTAGCTAGAGTAGATTCCTCTATTTCATATGAAGAATGGTAGTAATCATCAAAAGCTCTATTTCAGACCTGAAATGATATATTCTGTTTATTTACACTTAATTCAGTATACAGTAAAGATTGTCCTATATTTTTCTGCGCTATATAATGATTTGTAGTTTTTCAATAATAATATATTTTTGCAGGTATTCAATTCATTGAATAAGTAGGTATAATGTTGGAAATTGTCATTGTGCAAATTGTATATATTAATTACCTCAATATTGTACAAGAAATTTGAATAATAGTAAATATTGATCACAATAGTATTTGAGAAATATATAGTATTGATAATAAATAAGGAGATCATAAATAATAACAGTGATGATTTGGTGATGACATTGAAAAGCTCAAAATATATCAACATTATGACTAGTGGAAACTGGATTGTAAATTGAAAGTGAAGATTAGGTAATAAGCCAGGGTATGATAGTTGCCAACTTGATAACAACAATTTGAGATTGTTGGGGAATGGATTTTGTACTAGGACAATGAATATATAGGATCAAGTTTCAGTAATAGTTGAAATATTCAGAATGATATTGATCATAATCTACCATACTGGAATATTTATTAGTTGGTGATGATGTTAAAGTATCTTGATTGTAATCCGAACGATTTTTCTAAGCTAGATCTCAACTACACCAGGCAAATCAGGATATTAAAATACCTCCTAATACAGTTTAATATGTTCCTGAAGCAGAATAAGTAGCTTCAAATGTTCAACAATATTGTGCTTTTGAAACATATATGATTTGATATGATTAAGCTATAAGATGTATATACGGAGCTAGGATAATACAATACAAAGATATCAAGGCAATTATTAAATTTCTTGTGGGAATTATACACAATATTTAATATGACCTAAGCCCCTCATATTGTACTATCTAGAATTATACTGGTAAGGATATATACTTTTCAGCCAAGCTATCTTTCAATTCCAGATATTACTCTGTAATATCAGGCGTATCACTCCAGATATACCAGTACAAGTAGTATCCTTACTGCTGTCAGAACTAGCTTGCAATGGAAGTTATGAAGATTCGCTCATGATGTGAAAGTTACTAAAAGATGAAGAATCAAGCCAAAGATATTTGGCTTTCAATGCGTATATTATTAAGGCTTGTTCTCCTCATCAAGAAGCTTGCCCTTCTACCCTCGAAGATTGTAGAGGTCTTTATACCTCTATCCTCTTGGTCTAACAATTACTTCTATCTACACTTTTTTCTCATAAGCTCCTATACCTAACCTTCCCTTCTCTCCAATGTCCTTCCTGCCCTTCAGCGCTCTCTCAGACCTTCCGTATCTTTCCACTCAGATCTCTAACTCAGACGAATAGAGCCCCTACTGACATCTATCCTTCGGACTTCTGTGATCTGGACCTATCGTATCCCTTCGATCTCTTTGCCGCCAGACGAATGGTATCCTTGTGATCGTGGGGGACATAGAGGCTTCGTTTGCTATGCTGTAAATGCAGGTACGTTCGTATCTACAGCCTCTCAGCTGTCTTCACATTATCGATCGTATGAGCTGGCAGGATATTGTCCCAATAACTACCTTTAACTCCTTATCAGTGGTGTGGTTGACTGTATGACATCTCATCTGATTTGGTTGGGTGCGAGTAATATTCTGTGTAGTTTCAATGATGTCCAGGGATGGCGCTTGTACTATTCCGATGCGGCTATCATGAAGTGATCGTAGGTGACTCCACTCCGATAGCCTTTGGTGATGTACAGCTTGTGAGATGTAATACTATTCCCCTCCTGACAGAGTTCTTCTCTGAACGATCATACTAATCTACTCTTCATTGCCTTTGATAAAAATGACCTCTTGTGCCCAAAACCCAAAGTTTCTCCTTTTCTCCTTGGTAAAAATATGACTCATTGTGCCCAAAAACCAATTCCTTTTCTTAGGTATCTTGCTAGCCATTAAAAATCCTTCGTGGGGAAAAGGTACTAGCGCAACCTCTTGTCCTTAGCTGCCTGGAGATTACGCTTATGATAATCCTTTAATAATCCCTTGTCATCGAAGTTCTCATAAGATTTCTCAGTCCAATCAGCCTCATCTGAATACCCTTTCCACTTAACCAGGTACAACATCTTCTTTCGTTCCTTGCTATACTGGCTACCCATAATCTCTTCAACCTCATAGCCTGTTTCGTATTCGTAGCCTTGTATATCATAACCCAATTCGTTTCCTTCGCTGATGGTAAGTTCTGGTATAGGTCTGATTGGAACAGTGGCCGTTCGATAGGGTTCAATGAGAGAGACATGGAAAGCATTATGGATACGCCAATGCTTAGGCAGTTCAAGTTTTATTGCTGTGGGTGAAAGTACCATTAGCACCTTGAAGGGACCATGAAGCTTCGCATCTAGCTTTCTAGATGGACATCTGGTCTTGAGGTTCTTTCCATTTAGCATTACTAGATCACCAACCGAATGCTTCAGAGGTTCCTTAGCACGCTTATCATGGTACCTCTCCATTGTCTCTTGTGCCTTTTCTAAACCTTTTCGATACAGGTCATGCACACTTGACATCCAATGAACATAGTTCCTTGATGCCGGATTCTTTGCCTGTGCTTCAACGGGCCAATTTGTTCGTGGATCGAACCCATAATTTGCAAAGAATGGTGACATACTCGTCGCGGTGGTAAGGGAGTTGTTGTAGGTATACTCTGCCATTGGCAACATCTCAGATCAGTTATCCTGTTCGTAGTTGCAGTAGTTTCTCAGGTAACATTCTAACGTCTGGTTTACTCTTTCCGTTTGTCCATCAGTCTGTAGATGAAATAGTGAAGACATATTCAGCTGTATATCGAGGGCTTCAACCAAGGAAGACCAGAATGTAGATGTAAACCTGGAATCTCTGTCTGATACAATGTTCGATGGCAGTTCATGGAATCTCCATACTTCTTTCTGGCAAATCTTGACCAGGTCTGTGGCTTTCTTCTCTCCATCCTTCAGTGGTATGAAGTGAGCCATCTTTGTGAACCTGTCAACGATAACTCAGACCGATGAACAACCATCAGATATAGGTAAATTGATGATACAATCCATAGAGATGGAATCCCATGTACGGTACGCTAATTTGAGAGGTTGCAGGAGACTGTAGCGAGCGTGACGAGCTGCTTTGTTCTCCTGACATTCAGGACATGAGCGGATATAGTCTTCGATGAATTTCTCCATCTCTGGCAAAAAGAAGTTCCTTCGAACCAGCTCAATTGTCTTATCCTGTCCCATATGTCCTGCTACCTTCAAATCATGTTCTGCTTCGAGTATTTGTTTTCGTAACTGTACATCGTCTGGAATCCACAACCTACCTTTATTATTAAGGGCTTCGTTTTCGAAAGAGATGTCAAGGCTTGGACTTCCTTCCATTGCTCTAATGTACTCTTCCTGCCATGCAGCATCGTTATTTGCAGCACCTACCACTGCTTCTAATAACCAAGAATTGAACTCGACTACTGGGATTGACCTCAACTTAGCAGAAGAAATCATTATCTGTTTGCCTTGTAGCTTCGCTGCTGTCACCTGCACTGTTTCCCCTTCAGATGTTATAAACTGATCAGGTCTTAAAACGTGGTGTATTGGTTAATTTTCATTTTCTTCGATACTACCTCTCCCTTTTGTAGGGTGGTACTCTGAACGCCTAGATAACACATCTGGTTTTCCATTTGCACTGTCTGGTCGGTAGAATATCTTGAAATCATTACCAGCTAGTTCCTGTATCCAACGGGCTTGTCTTCAATTCAATATCTTAGTAGTGGTGAAGTACTCAAGATTCTTGTGATCGGTAAACACACTTATTTGATGGGCTGCACCTTCAAGATAGAATCTTCATTCTTTAAAGACAGATACTATTGCTAGCATCTCCTTATCATGGATCTCATAGTTTATCTCTGCCTTATCCATCTTGCGAGAGTGGTAGGCCACAGGGTGTAATCGTCCATCAATCACTTGGGAAAGGACAGTGCAGATAGCGAAGTTACTGGCATCAGTCTCAATAACCACAGGATATTGAGGTTCAAAGTGACGAAGGATTGGTGCCTCAGTAAAACACCTTTTTAACAAATCGAAATCCTGTTGACAGCGTGGGTCTGCCTTCCAATTAAATCGTTCACAAGTCTGTTTGGTAAGGTCTGTGAACAGTCTGCAGATTCTCGAAAAGTCCTAAATGAAGCGTCGATAAAAATTGGCAAATCCTAAGAATGACTGAACGTCCTTGACTGAGTCTGGTGTTTCCTATTTCAAGATAGTATTAACTTTGTCCTCTGCCATACTGACACCTTCTCCTGATATAATATATCCTAGGAATTCAACTTGTTCCTGATACTATTCTCACTTATCTGGTGCTATTGCCAAGTTGTTTTCCTATAATCTACGAAGGACTTCTCTTGTCAATCGTATATACTCTTCTTCGTCTTTGGTATAGATGAGGATATCATCTATATATACCACAACTCCATGATCAATTAGATCTCTCAGGATCTTGTTCATCCTATCTTGGAATGAAGCTGACGTATTTGCCAATCCAAAGGGCATAACCAAATGTTCATACTAGCCATATCTCGTACAAAATGCTGTTTTCTATTCGTCACCAGGTGTTATTCAAATGACATTGTAACTAGCCTTCAGGTCAATCTTTGTGAAAAGATTTGAGCCAGTAACTCTGTTCCTAAGTTCGTTCATAAGTGGCAAAGGATACCGATTCATAATCGTGACCCTGTTGAGCCCTCTGTAATCCACACATAACCTTAAACCCCTTCTATGAGGCTTTGGGGCGAAGAGTATTGGTACTCCAGCTGGTGACATGCTTGGACGAATCTTGCCAGAATCGAGCATTTCCTTTAGATACTCCTTAAGGACTGAAAGTTCCTTTTCAGAAAGAGCATAGATGGGATTCCATGAGGGCTGCTCTCCATCCTTTAAGTCTATTGCATGGTCACATGATCGATGTGTTGGTAGAGCGTTGGAAGTTTCACCGTTATAAACTGACTAAAAGTCTCGTTACTGCTATGGAATTTGCTCGACCCAATCGATCTCCATTTCACCTGCTGCATTGATATATATAGACCCAATTACTCCGATCCATCGCGGATCAGTACCAGACTTGAGGATGACATCGTCATATTCAATCGAGAAGGAGTTGACTGCTACCTTTGTACAGTATTGATGGCAATGCTTCGATGTGAATTGGAGCTTATTACCTTCTCCAGTGATTCCTCTGAGTGCCCCATGCTTGACGATCCGCCAGTTAGGTAACATGATATCAGTTGCTGACTCCATAGGTCCGATTTCGAAGGATTCCTTGGTATAATGGCTTTCGTACCGAAGAGTCACTGGAAAGGTATACTGCCATCCAGCTCCTTCTACAATCTTGCCATTGAAGTTCTCAACTGACTTTGGTTCTGTTCAAGTAACCAATGGAACACCATTAGTTTCAGCTCACTGTTTTGACATCATAGGTGTATCACACCCTGTATCCAAAAGGATCCTAACTAGGATGTTCTTCTTGTCCTTAAATGATACAAACATACTTACTCTGGGTCTTGACCCAGTCTTTGGTTCTGGGGGTAACTGCTTCGCTTTCTTGAGTT
Source organism: Wilcoxina mikolae CBS 423.85 (assembly GCA_014904905.1). NCBI lineage: Eukaryota > Fungi > Ascomycota > Pezizomycetes > Pezizales > Pyronemataceae > Wilcoxina > Wilcoxina mikolae. Next base: position 126,995 of record MU122106.1, read on the forward strand.
GAAGTTGAGGTGCTTCGGCCGAGGCCTTACGCTTTCTGTCTTTTCTTGTAGAAACCATGATGAACTGCCTTTCGACACAGTTCCAGCCGCAACGGATTGTAGTTCTAGTGGCAGTTATAGTGTAGGGATGTTTATTGATTCGATAATGTGGTAGTCATATGCTTGCACTTGGATACTATATGACCAGCATATTTCAAGTACTGAACTCATCCTCAGGCACCCTTTATATGAAAAGAAATCGTTTCTCATTAAAGCTAAACTTAAGATATATCAGTCTGTGAGTATCTGTACCCAAAAGGAAAGATCCCAATCCTAAACCTAAGAAAAGACATAAGAAACCCAGCATCTGTCAATCGTCAATTTCCATACCATCAGAATCTACCTAATACAACCTCCTCGAGGGTGCATGAGTTGCAGATGCTGTGATGCTGTCAGCTAAGCTCCTTGGTCTGACCTTCGAACTGGAGGCTGTATTCTCCTACTTCCGAGCTTCCTCCTTATCCTTGGGCTTGTTGTTCTTTTTGCTAGACGAAGCCTTGATGGGATTCTTGCAGAAGAACTATCGATAATATTCAGAGGATCCACAACGTTTGCATTCGTTGTGTTTGGCCCTTACTTCTAGCAAACTTTCAGGAATTCCCTTAAGGGCTTTGGCCTTATCAGAGTGAACAGGCTTTGGTTCTTTCTTCTCTGTTTGAGGTTTCTTGGGATCCGAACCTTTGTCCTTCTCTGGCTTCTTTTCTTGGTTCTTATCTTGCCCCTGGTTCTCATCTCTCTTCCGCTTGTTTCCCTTCTTGCCATGGAAGTGGTCACGATTCTGATGAGATCTATTCTTCACTGACAACCGATCTTCGTATGATACACCCACTCACCTCATTAATTCGATGAAGGTTGTCTCAACTTTGGGTGGTACCTCTGCAGTTGACATTCGATCCAGTATTTCCTTGTTCATTCCATGTTTAAGGGAATGGATGCAGGAGGTTCCGCTAAGATATACTCGAAATTTGAGGGTTTCCATCTTCATCAGGTAGCCCTCAATATTTCCAGTGTACTTGAGATCATTCATCTTTCGCAGTGACTTGTCTTCCTCTTGTTTATCAATGAATCTTTCTTCCATCGTACTGGTGAAAGACTTCCAGTTATCAACCTGATAGAACTTCTTCATGTGTTCTTCGCAGTTATCATACCAGGCTAGAGCCTTGTCTTTCAATAGGCCTCCAATCCATATGATCTTGTCAATATCATTGTGGAATTCGTTGCGGAAGTACTGTAAATAACGTTCCACTGATCGAATCCACCTTCGATAGATTTCCTTGAGATCCTCCTTATCCCCTTTGACGACTGGAGGCATTTTCATTTTGCCTTTCTTGGAAGATCTCACTGGTAGGTGAGGATTGGGAGGTGACGTACTATAGTGTGTGCTGCCAGAAGGAGGTAGGGGTATTTGACTCAGATGTAAACTTCCTGCATTGCTTCCTCCGCTTCCGCCTCCCCCTCCTCCTCCTCCTCATCCTCTTCCTCCTCCTCCACCTCCACCTCCACCTCCACCACCACTTCCTCCACTCCCGCCACTAGTGTTGGCAACGAACCGGATCGGTTTGTCACAGATCAAACCAAGGCGGGATTCGACAAGGATCCGATCCGAGGTTTGGACAAAGTTCCGAGGTTTGGCACAAACCGGTTCGCGAACCATCTATCTTCAAACGGTAATCGGTAAGTGAGTTCTTGTCCGATCGGATCGAGTGTTAGCGCATCTTGTAGCGGGAGAAGTTAGCTACACGATGCACTAACATTCAAGCGGATCGGACAAGAACTCGCTTACTTATTTTTGTTCGCAGTTGTAGGTCGAAATGGTGGGGTTTGAGGCGAAAGGCTTGGCAAGGATCTGGGTTCGCTCGAACCAAACCGGTTCGTCAATGCTATGGATTCCGGGCAGTTCATTGCCAACACTACCCGCCACCACCACCACCACCACCACCTCTATCACCTTCCACATCATCGGAGCCAGAGAGGCCAGATTCCGAACCAGAACCTCTTTGTAGTGGTGGGGCTCCCTCAGGGTTCGGAGTAATGGCTTCTTTAACCCAATATCCTTCTCCTTTGATACCTATATAGGAACGAAGGTGAAACCCCTCATCACTTGGTTTCATCTCTCCTTCTTGATGTCCAAGAACAGACCTTGCTAGAGACTTGATGGATTTCTTGGTGGTTTCATCCGATAGCCTAGTCATAAGGGTTCTTGTGAATTCCCTAAACTTTTTTTCCATGTCCCTTCGAGTCTTCCTTGTATCACTTTCTCTCTGCTTCTTCTCAGCGTCAGCCTTCTTCTTGAGTTCTGTTACTCTCTTAGCTTCTTCATTGGCTTTCTGCTTGACACTGGTAAGTTCCTCTGACTGTGTATGTATCTGGAGAGCGAGCCTTTCTTGAGCTCTTTCCCTCTTTTCCAATATGTCAGAGAGGGAGTTCCATGCTGCCGATGAGGACTGTATCTGAGTCCCAACAGCTAGACATAACTCCTCATATGCTTCGGAAGACTGTGCCTTTGCAATGATGATAGCCGCCCTAACATTGGCAGCAAATACCTGGGACTGGGCAATGATGTCTGTGTAGTGTTCTAGCTGCATCCTCTGCAGGTTGTCGACTCCTGAAGTAACAGCATCGTATATCTCGTTTTACCTATATACTAGGGCATCGTATACTCTGATCAACTCATATAACGCCTCGTTGATCTTGATGTTGCTTGTTTGAGTCTGCGTAATCAATGCATCCATTCGGTTCAATTCTGACTCGATGCTGTTTATCAAAGAGACCACCCAGCCAGAGATGTCATTCTGTACAATAGGTTCATAGCGAACTACTTCTTTCCCCTTATGACCTGCCACTACCAATGTACTTTCCCTTCGTACCAATGTTACTGCCTCTCCCATCATCAAATCAGAACCAGCATCTGTCATTGCTCAGAGTATGACCCAGACTTGTCCTCGAAAGATTGTGCTGTAGAAGTTCCAAGTTCCAAAGAAGGAAGCTAAATCGAGATCCCAATCAACAAGGAATCTAGAACCAGCTTTCTGTTGTAACTGTAATGAGGGTTCATAGTCCGGTGAATGGGACATTCACAAATCTGAGAGGACAATGATTCCGATCAGGGCTAGCAAGATGACTATCTTAAGGTATGCAAGGGATTGCTGCCATCAGAGGTGTATGCGGTATAATGTTTCAGTTTTCGATCGATGAATGGTGACTGCTAAAGCTAGCTGAATGTAGTCTTCTTCACACACAAGCTCACAGTGGTAGCTTCCCTTAGGGGGAGATGTCTTTTCCCAGCTGGTAATTAGATCGAAGTCTGATTCGTGATACTAATACTCTCCCTGTGAGATGTGGCAGCAAATATCTGGAATATAAAAGTGTATAAGCGTCAAGAACCTTTGACCACTTGGAGGGTAGAAAGATAGCTTCAACAGAAGTATTTCTTTGCTAACAATATAATGTAACACCAGAAGCGTCACTCCAGATTTACCAGTACAAGTAGTATCCTTACTGCTTTCAGGACTAGCTTGCGATGGAAGTTATGAAGATTCGCTCAGGATATGAAAGTTACTAAAAGATGAAGATTGCAGCCAAAGATGTTTGGCTTTCAATGCGTATATTGTTAAGATTTGTTCTCCTCGTCAAGAAGCTTGCCCTTCTACCCTCAAAGATTCTAGAGGTCTTTATACCTCTATCCTCTTGCTCTAACAATTACTTCTATCTACACTTTTTCTCATGAACTTCTATACCTAACCTTCCCTTCACTCCAATGTCCTTCCTGCCCTTTAGCGCTCTCTCAGACCTTCTGCATCTTTCCACTCAGATCTCTAATTCAGACGAATAGAGCCTCTACTGACATCAGTCCTTCAGACTTCTGTGGTCTGGACCTATAGTATCCTTTCGATCTCTTTGGTTCCAGACGAATGGTATCCTTTCGATCGTGAGGGACATAGAGGCTTCATTTGCTACGCTGCAAATGCAGGTGCTTTCGTATCTACAGCCTCTCAGCTGTCTTTGCATTATCAATGGTATGAGCTGGCAGGGTATCGTCTCAATAATCACGTTTAACTCCTTATCAGTGGTGTGGTTGACTGCATACCAGCTCATCTAATTTCGTTGGGTGCGAGTGATATTCTGTGTAGTTTTGATGACGTCCAGAGATGGCACTTGTACTATCCCGATGTGGCTATCAGCGAGTGATCGTAGGTGACCCCACTCCGATAGCCTTTGGTGATATATACCTTGTGAGGTGTAACATACTCTCACAATGATGAAACTTATAACTTTCCTAACAATACAGTAAATCAATTTCAGGATTTCAACAATATCTTTCAACTGTTTCAGCTGAATGAAACACTTTGAGCAAAAATAAAAATCAGAAGTAGTAAACAGTTTGAAGTGAAGGACACTAAGTTAAAAAAAAAAAAAAAACCGAAATCGGCAGCCTTTTGACAGTGAATTGATGATATCTAAAGTGATATTATTGATATAGAAATGGCCGAATCTATGGAAGATAGTAGTATTTCCAATTTTCTGAAAATATAATTTATATAGTATTTCAGAAAGCAGGTAAAGTAATAATCAGAGATAGGAAAAATTTTCAACAGGAAATATAGTAAGTATGGGTATTAATATCTCAAATGTAATGTACAATTACTATATTCAGATATTCAATTATTACCTTTTCACTAATATATTTACTATCAGGAAAATCAATCAAACTTTACCCAATCATATATAAGCTGATTCAGAAGCAATAACAGATGTATTATTGATAGTGATTATGGAAGAGATGTTGGATATGAAGACTTAAAGTCATCTGTTAATATTCATATCTCTACAGCAGTACAAAGAATCAGAGAGAACAAATAATATTAAAGCTCTGATGTAAACAATCACTGATGAAAACATCTAAAATAGATTATAAGATTCTACTCATCTATTCCTATATTCCACTCAGGTCAACGTTAATTCAGGTAATCTTTTACAGAGTACAGTTGCAATGTACTCTGAGTTGAAGGTCAAATCATGAAATATATATGGTAACTATATTTTCTAAAAGCTTAGATGTACTGGAGACAGGAGGTGAAATTCAGTAACAATTCAATATGTCTGGATATAAATTCAGACTTCATAGTATAGGTAGGGGTATGAGCTATCTCACAAGTTGTAGCAAGGCTATATTCTGTACTCTGTATACTGTCTGGTAAATTATATCTGTTTGAGCTCTGAGTCATCAATACAGTTGGTCACAATACTTTCTAAGCAGCTTTTGTGAAGGTAATCAAGTCTGACAAGGTGTAATTGTTGTATAAAAATATTGCAGCTGGTCAGGATATCTTTGGGCAAGGTTTATACACTTAATAGTTCTAAAAACAGAGTGTGCGCAATACTATTGATCAGAAAGGAAATCATATAGTCAAACTCAGTCAATAAGGAGTGAATCATAAACTGTCATATTGTCCTTGCAACCTCGTATGATGTTTACTATATATTAGAAAACAAGTTAGAAACAGCAGTGAATAGGATGTAAACAATATTCAGTAGTTCAAATAGCTGAATAGACTTCAGATCGTACATGTTATCTTGTCATTGACTGTGTATATGGTAATATATATAGTGTCTCATATCATCATTACAATGTACAGAGCAATCTTGTCACCAAGTACCAGACACCATATAATTGCACAAGCCAGACGAAGAATACTTGGTATTAACTGCCAGTGAGCAATGAGCTGTATATTGTATGACTGTGAATTACGCCATCTTTGTGGTACCGTGTATGGCAATCGCAGTCCCAGGCATCGTATCGGCACTGAATGACCTGGTATCTGCACTACCGTCCTTATGAACGTACCAGGCACTGCAAAAGCACCCGGGCACACGGATGTTTTTCTGATGTAGGTTTTACACAGATTTTCCATCCCCACTCCAGAAAGACGCAAAAACGGCCGCGACGCAAGAACACCTGGATGGATTCAAGATCGGACATAGTAGGCAAATATACCTCAAAGAGAAGATCATTTCACGTCAAACGATCATCTTTATCGCACAAATACCCGTGGAGTTGGCACGGGAGGATTTTATTTTCCCTCCCTCATGTGTACCATCAACCATCCTCCCGTGCCAACCCGATGGATATTTGTCCGATAAGTATGATCGTTTGACGTGAAATTATCTACTCTTTGAGCTCTATCTGCCCGCGTTGTCCGATCTTGAATCGATCCAGCCGTTCTTGCTCCGCGGCCTTTTTGTCTATGTTTCGGACGTTTTTTGAGCGGTAGAGTAAGTCTGGAGTAAAACCCGTCTAATTTGCACGGGTTGGGCCTAGAGAGATGAAAACCCGTCACGGGACGGGTTTTAGACGGGATCCTGCTCTCGCCTAAATCCTGTGGTTCAGCCTAAGGCAGGCCTTTGCTTCCGAAGCAGACGATTTGTATGGTTTGGTGGCGAAGCCTCAATGTTGTAACTATTGCCTTCTCGTCGTCTTCCATGTTCACTTGACGTTGTCGCGTGGCAGGTGCATTGGACGGCCATCATATGCCCAGTGGACTTGGTAATGATGGTGATTCAATGCTGGACTTCTGGTGCGGTGGATCGAGTTTTGGTTTTCAGTACAGTCATTCCCCCACCTTATGGAGGTCGAAGTTTTGCTGGCGACTCATCTGGTCATACTGATGCGTATGGTGTACCGTCGAACGATTATCCCATTGATTCTTCTTGAGTCTTCTCAATTCACTTATCATCTCTGACGCTTCCAATTGCCATCATGGCTTGATACTAGAATATCTCCACACCGGAGCTGGAATCGTGATTTTGACCATTTCGTCGGTACGTCATATATCTGCATGTCTGAACTCAATTGCAAGCCTTATAGCTTGCCATCTAAAGTAAAAAGTGTTTAGGAAACAGGTAGGATTTCAAACGTAACCTTGTGTATCAAGGAGACTTATTGTCATCCATCTCCGGCCATTCATCTCCGGAATGTACATATTTGCATTCTTCACTCGTGCAGCTCACATTCTCTGGGTTCTGAAGTAGCTCTGTAAGATCTATTTACGCCTTTGCTAACATGTGTAGTAGTTGTATCAACATGGTTGCCATCCATGATGCTGTTATTTCTCATCGATTCTTGGTATTGTGCATCCGCGATCCATACGGTGATGAATATCGTCATATGAGAATATTCACTCTTGATGTCAGCTTCCAGCACATGGAGCTTTCACCTTCCACACAATATCGATATCCTCGACCTCAACCTTTGGTGTCACGGTCTCAGGTCTGACGATGGCCTTCGGCGTCACACTCGTCGAATTGGTTCGTAATTTGTTGTATGACTATGAGTCCATGTGCATCCATATTATGATGCCTCTATATTCTACGGTGGCTCTCAGAGTCGTCCGTGTCAGGTGTATTGGACTGCTGAGAGGTGCATCAGTCGATATGATATCATCTTTTTGTCAATTGTGTATCGATTCGGAGTGCTCGTTGTCTCATATGCGACAATCATCATTAGGTGATGTCTCTGACTTCCATACAGAGTCATTTGCATCTGTACAGCTCCGTACCTGCTCCACAAGTGTTAGCCATGACAATAATCCAAACGTTGGAGCGGAAGATGGAGCAGAAAGGGGCAGTCTAGAAAAGAACGGTTCACCCACAAAGAAGTCAAACCCCACCGTCCAGATAACGTATTTTACGGTGTAGCTGGCCGAGACGTATTACCCTGCCGGGGTCACTCGTGCAAATGAAGCGGATTATTTACTGCCGGAAATCCACGAATATCGAGTATCAACTCAACAATGCAATTAGAGGCCATGTGGAAGTTCTTTCTTCACATTCAGACCCTGAGAAAGATATTCGAAATGCCAAAAGGGACATACTTGATGGCACAGAATCCACGATCTAGTCTGCAGTGGCTACCTATGATATTCTATATATCACTTTAGAGATTCATCTCTAGAAATTTCAATCTCATACAGAAACATATCACAACAACTACTTACTTTTGAAGAAGAGAAATTGAATTGTAAGGTTCTGTGAAACAGTAGATGATTTAGATCATCCAATTACATTTTGTATTTTGAAGAATTTCACAAAATACCTTCTTCCTCCTAATAAACAGTGAACAATTGAAAAATACTGGGCTATGCAATTTCACAATCACAATTCCTCTCCTGCAGCCATATTTAGTAAACATCTAGATTGTCAGAGAATCAATGCAAGTGATGCTATTATTCTAAAAGATTATTTCTGTTAAGTTTATTTACTTCCTTCAGATCAATTTATATAAAATATCTAGTTGAGAAAACTTATCTGCAGCAGTAAAAATTATTTCACACATGTGCACAGCCATACGAATATCTGAGTAGGCAAATTCTTCTCAACTCTCGGTCTGCTCTGCTTACCTATCTGTAATAAAGTATATATTGGCACACTATACTACTTGGGCAAAAGGCAATTATGATACCACATGTATCATCCAACAATCTCTTATAGCCGGTACTTCCTCTGTGGCCATGATCTCATTCCCTCTTTTAGGTAGACATGCTCTCACGTCTTAGACAAGGAAGTCAACATTATAAAATATATCTCCAGGAAATTAAATCCTGTAAGCCTATTTGTTGCTTCCCCTTCTTGGCGAGTCTGATCTGCTCACACTGGGAATCGAACCATGGACCTTATTTGTATCATACTATAATTAAGTATATGTTGGCATACTATATCACTTGGCCAATAGGCAACTATGATACTACTTGTTTCATCTAACAACTCCTTATAATGGGTACTTTCTCTGTAGCTAATAAACTCCCTCACTTAGTCATTCATGAATCCCATTTCCAATTCATATTTAAATTTCATCTAAATTGCATTCAGATCAGATTTGGTTTTTCACAGTGGTCAAGTCTCTTCTGCTTGTATGGCTTGTCTGAATGCTTGTTTATTCTCCATATACTCATTTCTATACAAGCAAGTCTCTATATACTTGTCTTTATAAATGCCAACCTCCCTAGACTCATTTCTATACAAACAAACCTCTATTTAGTGGTATCTATATAAGAAATACTAATGATATCCCCCTTGTTGTATACTATATACAAGTCTATATGACTTTTCTACATCTGCTATAATTATGTATAAATAATATTGAAAGTCATTAGATCAACAGTATTGTTCACAAAATAAGTACCCTCATCTCGACTTGGTACAAGGTCGGTGCATTTCCAGATACTCTTGATATTATCACTCTAGCAATACTGGCTTTGGCTGCGGTGATTGTGTATACATACTGGCCTTGTCCCCTATACAATCGCTATCTACTCATGACAACTACATGTATATTTGTCTGATTGAGATAATTGTTCGACATGAAATGGTCTATACGATATACTCTCTTCACTCGCATTGTCAGACTCTGATTTGATTTACCCATTCTTGCTCTGCAGCTGTTTATGCTGATTTGATATGAAATAACATGAAAACCTGTCTAAACTCCATTTGGATTTCAGCTGTATATATGATTCCATTCCATCCAACAGAACAGGTTCTAATTTGGAGATTCTGTCTTGTCTCTGACCCATGATATAGCCTACCAAAAAAAGTCCTTACAATTGTATGTTGCAGTATCTGTAAGCTAGATGTTAAATAATCATCAAGTCTTATAGGCCATATATACTCAATTGAAGCTACCATCAGATATAGTGATCTACAATAGAATAAATATTGGTAGGCAAAAGAAGTACGCTACAGATCTATTATGAGAACAGCAGCCAGTTCTTTCTGTTCCAGTAGTAGTTGATACATACAGTACCAATTGATACTTATATAATATCAAGCTGATTATATTTTACAAGAAGACAATTGAAGTCAAAGAATAATTTCAATATCAAATAATATGGAAGGCTTATGGCAATAAGAATTTGACTGGGAAATCAGTAGTCAATTTCTTGAAAGCTAAGTGGATATTAAATGAATCTCAACAAGCAAATCGCCTTATCAAAATGAATGTGAAATGGATGTAGAAAGCAAGTTAAGGTTGCAGAATTAATGGCAATTTTAATATTGTTTTTATTTTATATATTCAAGTAATACTTCCATAGTATCGAATGCAGCTACAATTATGTTATTAGATTATTTGTATCAACTAGTACCGAAGCATTAATATTATTGGATTGTTCTATTTTTTTTCTTAATATGATTTGTTTTGTTCAGAATAATTTCAAACTGCCAAAAGAGATGTAATTGTTAGAAAAATTGCAAAGTAGTAAGATAAGTATAAGGAGTGACTGTAAGGATTAAAGTATAGTACAAATAAGGATTTGGATCAGAGACAGGTATATTAATTGGCAAATAGTCAATTCGAGTAGTGGTCAATATATGACAGTATACTTGCATATATTTACATAATCAATTAACATAAGATATTCATAGATTATTCTTGGTATATTTCAAGATGAGCTATAATGTTATACCTCTCTGATTATATATCACCAGGTACCCTCAAAGCAAGATCACCTACAATTACTTGACTATCAGATAACTTCATCAGGATAGTACAATTACTATTAATATTGACAATGAACCGCCTGGGGTTCATACCATTGACGAACCGATTTGGTCCGCACAAATCAGATCCTTGCCAAGCCTTTCGCCTGAAACTCCACAATTTCAGCCTACAACCGCGAACACTATTAAGTAAGCAAGTTCTTGTCCGATCGGCTCGGCTTTTAGTGCATCTTATAGCTAACTTCTCCTGTTACAACTGCGCTAAAAATCGAGCCGATCAGACAAGATCTCAATTACTTATTGTTGTTCGAAGATAGATGGATCGCGAACCAGTTCGGACAAACCTCGGAACTTCGTCCAAATCTTGGATCGAATCTGTATCGAACCCTACCTTGATTCGATACGTGATAAACCGATCCGCTTTGTTGCCAATACTAATTACTATTGCTGCATCCCATCAAAACTCTACAAGTTATTACCCGTTCAGTTAACAAAACAAACAAAAGAAGATGAATATCTATACAGTTAATCACAGGACTGATAAGGAATGGTTGTTAGTTACTGATACAATATGTTCCCAACTCATACCTTGGATAGAACGAAGATAGCAGAATGGGTGTAGATAGGAAAGTATCTAGGTTTGCATTATTGCTAATAAAGTCTTTACTGACATTGTATGTGCAAACAACTTACAATGATGTACCGTTTGATTGAATGAATACTATTCACCTAAGCTCTAGAGAATTGAAAGAATACGATAGCTTCGAATCACAGAGGTCTGAAGAACTACTGTCAGTAGTAATTCTATTTGTCCAAGAAGAAGAATATAGAGAAAGGATAGTGATGGTCCTCAAGGCAGTGGAGAAAGAATTGTCAAAGAGAAGGTATTGGATCAAAGAATGTTCAGATAGGTCAGCTCATGAGAAAGATCTTGATATAAGTAATTGTTAGAGCAAGAAGAAAGAGGTATAAAGACTGCTGGAATTTTTCAGGGTAGAAGGACAAGCTTTTTGACAAAAAGAATAAGCTTTAACAATATAGATTTGGAAAGCCAAATATCTTTGTCTTGAATCTTTATCTTTAGTGATTTTCACAACCTGAGCAAATCTCTATAACTTCCATCACAAGAAAGTTCTGAAAGCATTACAAATACTATTTATTCTGATAAACCTGATATGTTGCTTCCAATGTTATATATAATTTAGTCTTCTAGAATTCTCTAGAATTGAAAATATTATCCTTTACTATTCTTTTACAATACTTCAAAAACAATTGAATTATAATAATGAAAACAAAAAGAGTCGTATAATAATATCTTGTTTTATTGTAACCAATATAAGACATTCAAATAATAAAAAGATACTTATTATCTGTCACAGTACAAGTGTGATGTAATGGATAAGGATATGAAATGCATTGGGAATTGACGATTGAAATTAGGATAGATGATCAGAGTAAATCAGAATCAATTGGATGATATAGAGTGTATTATCAGGGTACTTAGCTGGAATGTGTAAGTACAGCTATCTATCTCTCAAAAGTTGTACAGGTTTTGAAGGCAGTCTTCTGAACTATCTTGATTGTATTTGGACAGCAATTCACCAATGTAATTCCAATGGAAGTGTTCATCAACAATGTTATATACGTAGAGGATAATAACCTCCCTGTGTTTGTCAATTCCAGTTATCTCTAGTTCATAGTGGATGTGAGTGAATATGACAACACTATCAATGTCTCAAAAAATCATAAAGATATATTTTTTAAGAGAGTTGAAAACTTATAATAGTATTTTAGATCCTTGTCTGCTAGTATATTCTGACTGTGGATTACTTCTAGAGGTTGCGTTATTACTTTGCTAGGCAAAAAGTAGTGCTTTTATTGCAAAGGACTGGTCACCAGCTATCACCTGCTTACTATAACTTCTACATTTATACTCAACAGCTATGGCTAGTATTGGCAACGAACCGCCCGGGATCCGTAGCATTGACGAACCGATTTGGTTCGAGCGAACCCCGATCCTTGCCAAGCCTTTCGCCTCAAACCCCACCATTTCGACCTACAACTGCGAACAAAATTAGGTAAGCGAGTTCTTGTCCGATCCGCTCGATTTGTAGTGCATCTTGTAGCTAACTTCTCCCGCTACAAGATGCGCTAGAAATCGACCCGATCGGACAAGAACTCGCTTACCGATTATCGTTCGAAGATAGATGGTTCGCGAACCGGTTTGTGACAAACCTCGGAACTTTGTCCAAACCTCGGATCGGATCCTTGTTGAACCCCGCCTTGGTTCGATCTGTGACAAACCGATCCGGTTCATTGCCAACACTAGCTATGGCCACCAATGGTTAGGCCGGTTACTCAATCTCAGTTGGTTGCACCAGTTTGCTGTTTGACTGGCAGTACTTTTCATACAGTGTGAAGCATCCCCATGGTTATTTTCATACTGCCAGATTTTATCAAGTTGTATTGCTTCCATTTACTTTTCTCCTGGGACTCCTGTATGTAACATGCGGATAGCGGAGTTGCAACAACACAGCTGACACTTCCATCGAACCATCACTTCAACATAGATCACTTGACTCAATACTAAATCAGCTAGTGAGTTACGAAGATATATTTAACTCAATAGACATATATGGGTGACCAATCGATGCTATACCACATACCTCACCACTATCCGGTCTTATGTTCTCAATGGAGTTGACCTCTCGATGGGCCAGTTATCTGGTCAACCATGTCATCGGTAGTTGGTCCAGATACATGTTCTCAATATATAGCCACAACTACCGGAGTGCAGTTAACATATGAGTTTTCAGTATTTCAGACTACTAATAGTAAAGTCCCTCAGTTCAAATACTATTGCCAGCCTGTAGAAGAAGCTTTCTGGTATATCGACTTCTAGCCTGCTGTCCCAAATTGACCTGGATAATGGTGATTATCCAGATTGAAACAATCATGCATGGCTAACCTGAAAGTACCCACTATGGCGTGATCCTGATTAAGCAACATGTGCAAGTTACTTTGTATCTGAGCGTAGGTATACAGCAGAACACCACCCTAGTTGTTTGGAACGATGGATCAGCCAGATGAGTAGTTTACACTATTGCTGTTAAATCTCAAAGGTGTACTATCCCTACATAGGTTAATCATTTCGCTCTGCAAGGGCTCAGTATTGGCTAAGCATAGATATTGCGAATTACTTCAGAGCTCGGTGAACAGAATCTCAAAAGTATGATATTTATCATTCTCTGAGAGATCCTGACTATGAATAAGTACACATTCTATCCTACTTTGTACACCTGCTAAGGGGAAACTCTTAACAGTACTATCCCCTCAAGCTATGGTGATGTCAACACAATCTCTATCGTAAAAAGTGTGCAAACAATAGATACCACTCACACAGTACTAATTTGTACCATAGATATCAATAGGTATATGTAAACAATTGAAAACAAAATAATAGTGACCTCTACCTAATTCACAGCGGTTTGAGTTTAACTAATTAAATTAACTCTGTCTCTTTCGTGCCTTTGGTTTTGTCCTAGGTTTTCAATATTTATATTCTTACATCATGAGGTTCTTTGTACAGTACGAATTGATGAGGTCAGATACAGTATTTACAAGGTGTTTAAAGGATTCCCTGGAATTTTTATCATATGAGAATCCTCTCAAATTGACTAGGAATATATGCTTGTGGTGATTGTTTTCTATAGGTCCGCTAGCCGCAATAGATACCAGATTTCAACTACTGTCGTCGGCTCCAATAGATGATATTGTTTCACCTGAGGTATCACGTCGGTCCGATTCCAATAAAGCCATGTGGAAATCAGGAGAGATGTTCCAAGTTGTGGTAAGGTTGAGTCGACATCATCATTTATTACCTCTGACCTTGGAGATTGTGGATGGTCAATACAACTTGTCATCGAGCTTGCAACATTGTCGTTTAGTTAATATATTTTGTCAGTCATGTATAACTAGATCTCCAACCTCATACTGAGGGGGTTGTCATTCTTTACGATCGTAATATTTTTCCATCTTGTCTTTTGATATATCCAACTGTTCTTCCAACTGTTTGTAGATGTTAACCATATAGTAAGTGTATAGTTCTGAGCCGACAGAGTGGAATTGTACTTCTATTGTCCAATTGATCCATTCTTTGTACCAGGAGTGGAAGTAGAAAGAAGTTATCTTGGTGGCCGTATGTTTTGAATTGTTGTATGTATACTCTACTATGGATACCATTTCACTCCAATTGCTCTGCTCATAATTGCAATATATTCATAGGTAATACTCGATGGTCTGACTAAGTTGTTCCATGTATCGGTCAGTTTCTGGATCGAAGGCAGTTCACTTCGATTGTTTGATTCCAATGAAATCATATAAGCCGGCTAGAAATTATTCGGTAAAGACTGCATCGTGATCCAACACTATATCCAATAGCATACAGTAGTACTTCTACACATTGTTGAGCAATTGGTAGGCCATCATGAATGACTCTCTCTTGTTCATCAGGATAAAGTATACTATCTTAGGATACCTGTCAACTACCACCATGATAGTCTTATTACTCTTTGACTCACGTAAATTAGTGATGAAGTCAACTGATATATAGGTCCATGGTGAGGATGATAGTTCAAGCAGTTATAGCAGTCCATATTTTGCATGTCATGGTATCGTCATCGGCTGACAAGAGTCACATCTATTGCCATAGTCCCATACATCATTTTTGAGCCTAGATTGATACATCTTACGTTTGCGACCGAAATGTTCAGTAATACATGAATCTTGTTCATCATGGCGGACCTCTCTCCAAAATCTCTCGGATACATATAATCTTCCTTTCCCATATAATATTCCTTGCAGGTCTATCTCAAATGTTTCTTTAGTATTTTGATCTTTATCTTATACCTTCCGTAGTTTCTTCCAATACTCCTTGTGGTGACTTGTTTCCTTCTGAAACTTTTCCTGAACTGATCCAACCAACTGATTTATTGAAAATCTGCCCAAGAAATTCCCTCTCAGGTGTTATCGTCAATTGCTATTGCTCCAACTTCTAACTAATATTCTGGTCCTAACAAGGTTGCTGAAGTTGTACCCCCCTCTTTTGGGGTGAACTCTTGGTATCTTGATAACGGATCAGCTTTTTCATTAGTCGTTTCCTTTTGATAAATAATTTTGGAGTTGTATTCTTTGAATACCTCTGCCTGTTGTGCCTGTTCCGTATCGAGCTGCTCTATTTCTTTGAAGTATTGGAGGTTCATGTGGTCACAAGAAACTGTGATTGTATGTATTGCTCCCTGCAAATAGGAGCATTATGTATGTATTGCATATATAATAGTTACCATTTCTTTATCGTATCTTTGATAATTCAGTTCCATAGGTAACAACTTCTTCAATATGAAGGCAACTAGATGTATTTTGCCATCTCTGCACTTCTACAATAGAACTGCTACCATTGTAATGTCTGATGTACCTGTTTCAACCATAACAGGTCAGTCATCGTCATAGTGCTGTACTATTGGTATGTTTTCGACTGCAAATAGGATAGATACCTTCTAGAATGCTGCTTGTGCTGCTTCACCAAATATGAAGTTCTTTCCTTCACCTGTAAGAGTGTCCGTGATTGGGGTGACCATACCTATGAATCACTTGATGAATCCTCAATAGTAATTCTATGAGTCCATAATAAACTTATCTTCTTTTTGTGTTTTGGACATAGACCATTTCTTAATAGCTTCACTTCGGCTAGGTGCCATCTTAAGTTCTTCTCCACTAACAACAAATCTGAGAAACTTGACTTCCTGCTTGTTGGACTTGTACCTGACAATTTTCACCATGAGTTTGTTATCTTGAAGTACTTGAAGGATTTTTCCTACATATACGTGATGTTCTTCATATTTTTTCTTTGCTGTCATTAAGAATATCGTCAATGTGGTAGACCGTTATAATCTTTCTCCTCCTAAGAATAACTGGAGGATACCATTCATCCAACATTGAAAAGTAGCTGGTACATTGTTCGATCTGAACAGTATGACTGTATATTCGTATCATCCTAATTTTGTTCTGCAGATCATTTTTCATTTATATTTCTTGGTCTTTTGAATGAGATGATTTCCCAATTTCTTATCCAACATTGTGACCCCTGCTGCTTCTTTCATATGAAATTGTAATTTGTTCATTAAAGGTAGAGCCGTCTTGTCTTTGATCATTATGTCATTGAGGCTTCGATAGTCGATGTAATGATGTCGACCTTTTCTATTCGGATTGGACACTGACAGAATTGGGGCTCCCACCTGTCCCTTGTATGGTATTATATTTTCTTCTCCTATCATTTTGTCAATATATTCTTTGAGCAGCCTCTCTTTTTTTTCGGAAGAGTTGGTAAATAGATCTCACCTTCATTTGATTTTTGTGAACTTCCAAGATTTCCTTATCATGTCGACCATGTGAGGATTGCTTTTCAGCTTTGTGAGGGTCGAACAGTAGAATTCACTTATGACACTGTAATACGAGTTTTTTTCCTAATATGTGTGTCACTGCGAAGCATAAATCACCACTATTGATTCATTTTGGTGAAATATGACGTTCCCATTACAAGGAATTTAACACTTGAGGTGTACCTTTCTGTTATTGTGACATGTTTGTTTACAATCCGTGAAATGTAAACATCTATACATTCCCCCCTGTATCTTAGGTTGTTTCAAATATCATGCAGGTATTAAAATGTCGTAGTCAGCAAGTATCAGTATCACTTTGGGAGCTTCGAGCATATGATGATTGCCAAATGGTAAATCAAGGGGGATGGTGTACATATTAGAAAGAGATACTGACTTACCACTGACTTCTTCAGATTTAATACTGTTGTTGCTCCTGACTACTGCTATCTTGAATACCTTTCCATACTAAGGTAATATGGTGAAAGATGTCGATCCCAAAATTGAGTATAGTTCATATCGGAAATTGCTGTACATTTCCTATGTTGTCTGTGTAGTCCACAAGAAAGCAATAATTGGACTGATTTCCTATCTTTGGTTTTGAAATTGTATGGATTTTGTTGACTTCATACTAAACAAAGTTGTCAGAGGTGTTTGGTTTTCTGTTTGCAGGATCCTTTTCCGAGAGGGAGTATTTACATTTGATAGCCATTCTTTCGACAATGATTGGACTGCAACAGATTGTAAGATGTTTAACCACCTGTATTGTTGTTGTTCATAGATAGTAGGCAATATGTTAAAGGATCACTCAATAGTTGTACAGGTATCTCTGCAGTTGTATTCATATTTGCAAGGATCATTGTCCTAGCAGTAAACATGTATGCCAAAGGATCTAGATGGTGCCAATATCTACATTGTTGATTGCTAAGCTGCCACCATGTGCTACTGCCCTTTTTCAGTACTTGTTCCAGGAGGATACTGCTGATGGTTCATCTCAGAACTAAATCTCCAATTGTTATTCTGGCTCAAGAAGGATGGTGCTGATATTTGTGAATATGTTGAGGGGTTCTGATTCTGAGAGTCAACAGGATAGTCCTACAAGGTCGAAGAAGTTGATACTGCTGTGGCAGTTGATGTTGTAGTTATCCATATTTATTGGCATAGAAATATTATTTTGTAATACCTCTTGCCAGCGGTTTCATCTCTACCAGAATTCTCAAGGTATCGACCAGAAGATTATCAAGGCTTTCTCTCCTCCAATTACCGTGATTCTCTACGTAATTCATACTTACCTTTTTAATCCAAGCTATCCTATTACTCCAACCAATTTTCCGCAATATCTGAGTCCTCCTGTTACTCTTCTTTCTCCAAATCCAATGGTATTTCTCCATCTAAGTTTTCCTTCTCGGTATCTTCGATGTCATAATTATCAATATCTTTCTCCTCCTGATAATTTGCCCCAATATTCATCTTGGGATATTGGTTTGGATATCCGAAATCAGCTGTTTCCTTGGACAACCTGATGTTGTGAATACATGTCATGGTGCTGTTATTTCCTATCCTGTATGCAGGCTATACGTAACGTTGACACTCGTGTGCTACTCTTCTTTGTGCCAGTTTCTCTTTTGGGACACCCTCAGTTAGTTGAGCGAAGGTGTTCCTGTTGGCATTCCTGAACAGGCTATATTATGATAAGCCTCCTCTGCCTGTACCAGGCTTGTATCAGATTCCCTTTTGAGCGAATTGCTGCTGTTGAAAACTGGCTCCAAGATCCCTGGAATTGTAGATCTTGCCTCTGGTGCCTACTGAGCTGGAGTTATCACGATTATCACTGTATTAAGATTTGCCGATAATTTCAAAGTTCTTTTATTTAGCCTACCTGATTTCCACATTCTTCCTGGCATTGATAATAATTTCCTGTAGTTCTTCATCCATTGTATCAGCCAGGTTAATTAGGCTAAGCTGCTTACAAATAAGGGGTGGCAGCTTGCTCATCAGTATTCTTTGCTATGCAACTCCAGAGATGTTGGCCCAAACATTGAGCGTATTGTATATAATAATTATATCTTGTATGTTACAATCATACTTCAGCTCCATGATCGTATTGTATACTGACTCCTGCTGATATTTGTTGTGGAATCAGATATGGGAAGTCGTACGATATATGCTCCAGTATCGTACGTATTATTCTCTGGAAGGTTCCATATCCCACTGCATTTACCAAGCTAAAGCATTATCGTCAAGTCAACTCCGGACATATTGGACTTTCAGACCGGATCAAGTGAAAAAGTGAGGCTGGTCACCAATGAATACTTCTATGCTTATCCACCACACATCGACATCTTCCGAAGTCGTTTCTTTAAAATTAGACAGATAAGAAAGCTTCACCTGAGAGTCTCTCTATCTCTCCAGTGTAGCTGTTTTACAATGTCTACTGTACGACCCTGATCATAACACATGTGACGAATGTGGTGGTGGTAGATTTTCTCCTTGCTGGTGGCAGTACTTCTCCTGATCCTGCCGGTGGTGGCATTCCTCCCAAGTCTTCTGCTGGGATTGCTTCTCCTAATCCAATGTCCTTACTGGATCCTCCTCGCATACCCACAACTTCAACTATATCCGAATCGGAGATTGACGAAATACTTCTGTTTTGCTCCTCAGTTCTCTGTTGCTAGTATTGATTGTTGGCTCTCTGATCAGGGTGAACCGGGGTTGAATCCGAGAATTCTGCTTTGTCAAAAGCCATGGTGAGTCTGGTAGTTATTTCCTTCAGGTTTCAAACTTGTCCTACCAATTCTTAAAAATCTTGCCATGATGGGACCTGTGTCAAGAGCTTTTGCTCGACCTTATTCTGCGCTCCTACTAAGATCTGACATTCTGGGTCCAAGCTACATACTTTGCTATAAGTGTGCTTAACACATTTTTGTGTAGCTCAACCTTGTTCCTTATTGTTAAAACCTCCTTGTATGCCTTCAGAATAATTGTATTAATTTGTGTTTGCAGGTTGTTCGTTCTTGATCTGGTTTCCTTCAGTACTACATGCAGTACTTGAATTTATTCCTTGTGTCGTTCTAGGATTTGTCGTTCAAGAGCTCTGCATATTTCCACTTGCTGACTGAAGAGTAGACTATTAAGCCAAATACCTTTGAATTCCTTCTTGATTGCTTCTTTCTCGCTGTTGCAGGCTTTAACAATGAGCTGCATTTCCTTGTCTAGACAGTCGACCTGATTCTGCACTGTGTCTATCATTTCTGTGTCCTGGTCTTCCAATTCTTCTCTTAAAGCTATTTATTGCTGCTTCGACTTCTCATACTGTTCTTACAGCCTTCTTGCCCAGTCTGATAATGGCCTGGAGTGCTACTTCGTCTTGCTGAATCCAGACGAAGCTAGTGCCAATTGACGCTGTATAAAGGTTAGTCGGTGCCTGTAACCAACTATTGCGGAAATGTTGAGAAGAAATAGTGATAGTTCCTGTAAGTTGTATACAAACACTATCCTGTAGGCATATTTGATTTAGCCAAGAGTACAGTTTGCAACATCTGTTGCAGCGAAGGGTACAATGTTCTGCATACACTTATCGGACTATTGATATTCCTTGGAGGATAGTACTATGTGTACCACAGCATGATCTATTATTGCAAACCGAACAGTTTATAGTCATAAACACTCTATGAACCTGTTGAAAATAATATACTGTTATGGGATACTTAGCCAGAATGTATAAGTATCGCTGTCTATCCTTCAAAAGTCATATGTATCTTGAAGGTAGTCTTCTGAACTGTCTTTGTTGTATTTGAACAGGAGTTGACCAGTATAATCCCAATGAAAGTATTTGTCAACAATGTTGTATGAGTAGAGGAAGATAGCTGCTCTGCAGATATCCATTATTACACCACACAAGATGTACATTACCAAAGGCCATCGGAGCGGGGTCACCTACGATCACTCGATGATAGCCGCATTGAGATAGTATAAGCGTCATCCCTCAACATCATCGAAACTACACAGAATATCCCTCGCACCCAATGAAATCAGATGAGCTGTCATGCAATCAATCACACCACTGATACGGAGTTAAAGGTGGTTATTGGGACAATGTCCTGCCAGCTCATACCATCGATAATATGAAGACAGCTGAGAGGCTGTATATACGAAAGCACCTGCGCTTGCAGCATAGCTGACGAAGCCTCTTATGTCCCTCACGATCGAAAGGATACCATTCACCTGGAAGCAAAGAGATCGAAAGGATTCGATAGGTCCGGTCTACAGAAATCCGAAGAATAGATGTCAGTAGGGGTTCTATTTGTCTGAGTTAGAGATCAGAGCGGAAACAAGCGGAAGGTCCGAAAGAGTACTGAAGGGCAGGATGGGCATTAGAGTGAAGGGAAGGTTAGGTAGAGGAGCTCATAAGAAGAGCGTAGATAGAAATAATTGTTAGAGCGAGAGGATAGAGGTATAAAGACCTCAAGAATCTTCGAAGGTAGAAGGGCAAGCTTCTTGACGAGGAGAACAAGCCTTAACAATATACGCATTGAAAAGCCAAACATCTTTGTCTTGAATCTCTATCTTTAGTGACTTTCACATCATGAGCGAATCTTCATAACTTCCATCGTAAGCAAGTCCTGAAAGCAGTAAGGATACTACTTGTACTGGTAAACCTGGAGCAACGCTCCCAGTGTTACATCCGTTCCTGTTATACTTCGTTCTTAGAAGGAGTATGTGTATAGGACAATACTATCAAAGTCTCAAAAATTCATAAAGATATATTTTTTCAGATAGTACAAAACGTATAATAGTATTTTAGGTCCTTGTCTGCTTGTGTGTTCTGTCTGTGAATTGCTACTAGAGCTTGCCTTGATACTTTTCTGGACAAAAGTGGTTCTTTAATATCAGAGGGCTAGTCACCAGCTATCACCTACTTACTATAACTTCTGTGTTTGTACTGAACAGCTATTGCCACCAATCATTAGGCTGGTTACTCGATCTAGATCATTTGTGGTATTGTTCTGTCTCACTGTCGATACTTTGTACATAGTGTGAGGTATCTCCATTGTTATCCTCATGCCACCTAGTTTCGCCATGTCGCATTGCATCCTTTTGCTTTTCAGCTGGGATCCCTGTATTCAACATGCAGAATCCAGAGTTGTGACAATACAGCTGACGCTTCTTTCAAATCATCACTTCAACTTGGATTTCTTGACTCAATACCAAATTGGATATTGAGTTATGAGTAAATGTTCAACATCGGGATAAAAACAAAGTCATGCCCCGGACACCTGTACATCTAGGACACATCAGATGCTTCAGACAAAACCTGTTGAATCTCATCATACCCTGATACTACAGACACAGCATTTACATCCGGATACACTTACAGGCAAAGTATTTGTTTTCAGACACAGTATATTATACGATCGAAACCTTGATTCTCGGTCTCAGTCCCAATTTACCAGGGCAGTCAATTGATTACTTAAAGTCACACACTTGATTCACAAATTTATAGCTAACTATATACAAATAATCATGGAAGATTTTGGACGCACTTGAAGCAACAATTGGACCTAGTGCTGGAACTGAGAAGATTGATAAATGCTGAGTGCAAATGGTTGGGCTAGTCTGACTCAGCTGGCGGGCAACAATTGAGCTTGGCTGGTTCATAGCTGGTTGGAAGTGATTGAGCCGTGCTGGCTCTCGGCTGGCTGGATCCGATTGAGCCGACCTGGCTGGAAATGATCGTCTCGGCTGGCTGGACTGATCGAAATGGGCTGGTTTTCGGCTGGCTGTATACGACGAGCAGATTTGGATGGAAGTATTAGTATTTGGCTCATGTCTGCTTGGAGGTTAATGTTCAGGTTGAGCTGGCATGGCTGTCGACTGAGTAGATATGATCGAACCGTTCTGGCTCTCAGCTACCTGGAAGCAATTGAGCCATGCTGTCTCTTGGCTGGCTGGATGGGATCGAGCCGTTCTGGCTTTTGGCTAGCTGGATGCTATTCAGCCCTGTTGGCTCTCAGCTAGGTAGATATGATCGAGCAGGGCTGACATAATGCTGGCAGGAGATGATCGAGATGTACTGACTGTCAGCTGATTGGACGTGATCGAGTATAATGGCCCTCGGCTGGCTTGAACCGATAGAGCTGTGCTGACTTTCAGCTGGCTAAAAATAATCGATAAGGACTGGCTGGTTACCTCAATTAAAATTGTCTGTACATCTGTCAGCATTGCAAATAAAGGGAGTGACTGAAAGAGAGAAAGAGAGAAATATCATAGAGTGAAACTTAGAACTTAAAACTTAGGACTTAGAGTACAAATATGGTTGAAAGTAAGGGGGTAGAAAAGGAGTCAGACTATATGTAAAGGGAACTTACCTGGCCTCGACTACCAGGTGTACGTACAAGGCCAAGTGCACTTACCAGGCCAAGTATACCTATGAGACTAAGTGCACTTATCAGGCCAAGTATACTTATCAGGCCAAGTGCACTTATCAGGCCAAGTGTACTTATAAGGTCATGTATACTTATGAGACCAAGTATACTTACCATGCCAAGTGCACTCACAAGCAAAGTGTACCAGTGAGCCAAGTATACATATGAGGTCAGGGGAGGTCAAAGGTCAAGTGTCCCTGATATCGCTATTACACTGGGTCTTGACTGGCTGAACGGAATCGGGCCAGAATGGTGCTTGACTGGCTGGATGCAAATGAGCTGGACTAGCTCTCAACTGGCTGGACGTAATCGAACAGGGCTGGCTTACCACTTATGGGAGACGATTGAGGTTGGCTGGCTCTTGGCTGGCTGAAAGCAATCGAGTATGGCTAGTAGATGGCTGCCTTCAGATGATCGAGTTAGATTGGCTGGATGTGATCAAGCAGAGCTGGCTCACAGCTGTTGCCAGATGATTGAGCTGAACTGACTTACTGCTGGCTGGATGTAATCAAACAGGGCTGATAGATAGCTGGCTGCTGATAATTGAGCTGTGCTGACTCTCGACTGGCTGGATGCGATTGAGCAGGGCTGGCTCACTGCTTGCAGGAGATGATCAAGCTGGGCTGGCTCTCGGATGGTTGGATGCAAGTAAGTCAGATTGGCTCTCAGCTGGCTGAACATATTTTAGTCGGGTTGGCTCAAGACTGGCTGGATGTTATTGAATTGGACTGACTCTAGCTGGCTGGTCTCCATGCAATTGGAACTGTCAGACAATGAATACAGTATATTAAGCACCCCAAGGTACTGTGCAGAGTGAAATGCATTTATGTAAATACCTAGCGCAAAGAGTTATTGTTGCAGTGGCTCACATTATATTGTCTCAGACATATATATTTCCTGACCTACCGATATTCCAGGCACTGCAAACGTATAACCCATATCTGGATGTGACTAAAGTACTCAGACGTACAGATATTCTCCCTATGAACTCCATAGACTTATGTCAGTGACCAATCAATACTATACCATATACCTTACCATCATTGAATCTTATGTTCTGAACAGAGTTGCACTCTCGATGGTAAGGTATTCCAGATAGCTGTATAATTGGTAGTAGAACCAGACACATGTTCCAAACAGATTGCTGCAACTACTGGAGTGCAGTTAACATATGAGATCTCAGTATTTCAGTAAACTCATAGTAAAGTATCTCTGATTGAATACTATAGCCTGTTGGCAGGAGAAGCTTACTGGCATACCACCTTCTAGAATGCTGTCTCAAATAGGTCTGAATAATGAAGATAGTTCTGGTTAAAACAATCATGCATGGCTGACCTGAAAGTTTCCGCAATAGCATGATCCTATATCAGTAACAAGTGTAAGTTCCTTACTATCAGGGTACAGACATACAGCAGCATAGCACTTAAACTTTTCTGAATGATGCAAATACCAGCTAAGTGTTTTGAACTATCTCTCTTCAATTGAAAAGGTATACTGCACCCATGTGGGGTAATCATTCCGCTGTATCAAGGCTCAGTATTGGCTAAGTACAGATGTCAGGAAGGAATTCCGTACTTGGTGAACAGATTGTTATTGGTACAGTGACAGATATTCTCCGAAAGATACTGAACATGAGTAACTATAGATCCTATCATACTTCATATACCTGCTAAGAGGAAACTCCTAACAGAGTGAATCAAAATACAATGATTGAGTCTGTAGTAGGGACTGAACTATCAACATACAAAATATTAGCAATAAATCATATGATGAATAGCTAAATTGCATGACTAGTAACTGATCTGCTTGAAGGTGATGGAAATATATGAAAGAGTGAATCATGTGGAAGTTATATAGTAGAACTCATAGGGAAAGAATAGCTTCTATATAATAGAGGCTTAGAAGGTGAGCAGTTGGATTTCCTTTCTATTTTCTCTTCATTCTTTCTTTTAAAAAACAACCATACAGTATAACTATAAAGTTATTATAACCTTCTATTGAATTTGATGATTTCATCCTAAGTGATAATCATTTCACATATCCTCTGATAGTCTGATATCTTAGTACAAATGCTTATTCTTGATATTATCACTTAAAATGTCAGAATGTTATTTATGATTTCAAAATTGTAAGTAACATAAATGAACAGAAACTCCAATTTCCATATTGTAATTGTAAA
This sequence comes from Wilcoxina mikolae CBS 423.85, assembly GCA_014904905.1. Classification (NCBI taxonomy): domain Eukaryota; kingdom Fungi; phylum Ascomycota; class Pezizomycetes; order Pezizales; family Pyronemataceae; genus Wilcoxina; species Wilcoxina mikolae. The sequence continues at coordinate 152,566 of MU122106.1, forward strand.
ATATTGTAATTTATATCCAATCAACTAAAGTAAACTAAATAGACTAACAATTACTTTGGCTATCGACCTATCGTGATTGAAATCTTTAATTATGATTGAAATCTGAGATATTGATCATTAAGAGTATATATAGAATTATTATAGAAATATAAGATAATAACAGATATGGTTACAAATATTATTTATATATAAATGAATAGATTATTATAATAAGGGAGAAGAAATATAATGGTCCTCTAATTTTTCTGGAGTATAAGAAATAATCATCTTGGTACTGGATACAAGTTATAATATAAACTCACCATTGAAAGCAATTTACTTTTTTATTATTTTTAAAAATCTTTTCATATTCTGAGTAATGCTATAATAGTTTTAACTACTACAAATTTATTCTAAATAATACAATTTGTATTCCAATCCTATGAATTAGAGATAGAATTCTCTGAAATACTTATAATCACATGGATATTAGAATGAACTATTTAGTATCACAAATTGCAATTGCAATTACCACAATCTAATATTTTCAATATTTTTGATTCGAACAGGTAACATTAAAAAAAAAATACAATTGTAATTGCATTTACAGCAACAGTACACATGATTGCACAAACCTCCACCACTATATTGCTATAATAAACATCTAGGAAAAAAAGACAGCCAAGTCAACCCTCATTGAAACTACTATGCATATAAAATCCATTTTGAAGAAATTACAATCCAAACGCACCCTAACTAAAACAAATGGATGAATGTACTTTTGATTCCGGTTTCTCCTCTGTACAATAATTGAAGACAGAACAAAAATGATGTGAATAGGTAAACGATCCCGGTGACCACGCTCTCATGATTCCAACTCAGATAGAACAAAAATACCATTAAGAAACATATAATAAAGCATATCATGTTATCCCCATAGAAAGAACATGAACGTGGGGAAAGTTCAAGAAACCAATTGAAGCCAAAAGACCGGCAACTAAATGAAGGAACAAAAATAAAAGTTATGTGCAAATAGTGAGGTTATGATTTCGTTCATTTCCAAACTGAGGTGATGGGAATTGTCTTCAAATCTTGAACGCAAAAGAATCAAAAACTGACGAGGGGAAACTTTTCAAGGAACACACAAACGTGTCACTGACGATGTCCACCGGGATGCAATGGGCCGTCATTGAGCGAAACAATTGTTTGCATGCATCATCCTAGAATTCAGCGGCGCCCTCAAAGTGAGGACTTAATCCACCTGCTGCAATGGGTTTTGTGACTGACTTGATTGTTGAGAGCCCCAATTGCGATGCTGTCTGTCCTGCTCGGTGTAACTGTTCAGCGGACCATACGTATTTCGGTCACAATCGCTGTTGATCACGGTTTCGGTACGTAGATTTATATTTGCATCTCCTGGTAGTTGTCCACGATTAAACTGATTGTGAATGTGGTGCGGCAGTTGTAGAGATTGAGTTGGTTGCTGTGCAAATGTTGGAGGTGCCCCCCCCGAAGGATGTGCTGAAGACTCTCGCTGCCATGCTACGCTTTGCGTGACATCTGAATCCACTCTGTGGAAGACCGGAGTGGAAGGTGGTCGTCCACTTTCTCTGGATTGTGGAGGAGAGTTTGTTACAATCATATGCTGTTTTGGAGGAGGTTTACGGGATATATCGCCATATCTTTTCAAGATATCTTTTGTCGTCACATCCGCTCCATTTGCAAATAAATTTGGATCATTCAAGATTGATAACAAATCTTCAGGAACCTGTTCCGGCAATGAGGGAGGATTAGCTGGTAGTCTTCCTGTGGGTGGAGTGGCGGATTCACTCGCCTCACACATAGCCTCATTGTATTCTATAAGGGTATGCACAGCCTCAATGGCCAAAAAACTATCATCCATACCAGAGTCCTTGCTTTTCGAATAGAGAATGTTAGGGGTGATAACCGTGGAAAGATTGTGAATGTCCATCTTGCTGCCAGATTCCTCATCAATATGAGAGAAGGAAGCAGTCCAATTCATGAACGTAAATAATATCTCCATACAGTCCCTGTGACATTTAGGGAGTAGACAACAAGTCAAATGAAGGATACGGCGTTTGGTTTCATCGTCTTGAACTTCTGCAGCTAGTTTTAGCTAGTTACTGTCATGGGATACCGAATGCAGCCTACTTTGTGATGTTACGAATAATCTGTGGAGTTTGAAGGTAAGAAGTGGATCTGGTAATTCGCGAAGGAACTTCTTCAGTAGCGCAGCGATTTGGACGGGTCCCTCAGAGCTCATATCAACCTGGATGTCGCCTTTGTCCAGTGCTTCGGCAAGAGTGTTGAGGCGTCGAATATTGCCATTCTTTCGGAAGACGCCTTCGACAGACATATCTTTCGAGGACTTAATATTCAGAAATCCAGAAAACAAAGGATACATATTTGCGTGTATCTGTGAGAAAGAAAAATGATAAGAGAGAGAGATATACCCATTTGCCTCATCGCCGTAATTGCATCGTCCACTAATTGTGGTATGCGCAAGTTGCCTGGCCCAACCCCTAGGCCCGATTCAGCACCATCTCTCTCAATCATAGCCTCTAGCGGTATTCCAAAAACACCTAGTAGGAGTGTGTAAGTTGAGTGGTAGTACAATGTCAAAGATACTTAAGTACCTTTCTTTTTGCCACCTTTCTTTTTGTCATTTGGCTGAAATGCTTTACCGAACTTTCCCCAAAATGTTTTCTTATTCGTTTCGATCAAACCCAACAAATCTTCCAAGTTGAAATGGCCGTGCACCAACGGCTCCATGTTCAAAACCGCAAGGTGACGTACAATAAACGAGTCAAGAGCTGTCAACTCGGAAAAGTATCGCTTTCGGGCCGGCGGCACAGCCTCTGTGGGTGGTGCATCCCGCGCTTTACCAGCCGAAAGATCCCTCTGACGTCCGTTAACTAGTCGTGGCTGGGTGGGCGCTAGCGAGCCCGCATAGTTATGTTGGCGTTGATGTTTGAAGGCGTTCGGTCGTTGTTCCCTAGCTTGTTCTGCGGCGACAATCCGGGGAATATCATCCAATGTGAGTGCCTTTTCATCGCCAAAAGACCGTTCGATAACATTATCACCACCTAAAGTGTCTTCCACAATTCTAAACTGACCAGTTTCTCGTTGTCTGTCTCGGAAAAGGCCTTCCGAAGAGCCAGGTCGGACACTATCAGCCTCGGGTCCTTCAATGATTCTTGACTGCCGCGCCTTTCGTGCTGAACTCCCTCCTAACTGCTTATCCAACCGCATAGATCTTAATCGTCGAATATCGTTAACAGTATTCGTATATGCTTCTACCTGTTCATCACCATACGAATTGGACCGAGATTCTGTGCCAAGCAGCGGTGGATCCAATCGGCTGACATTATGGCCCTCCGAAGAATCGTAGTTGTGTAGATTTGCATTATCTTCACAAATGTAGAAGTAAGCAGGTGGCTAGCAGGTAGTCTCGTAAAGGTAGCAGCATACCGGATGTGTGTGGCAGGGTACCACCCTGCCGCAGCATTACTAGTAACCGAGCGAGGGCAACTTGCAAAAGGAAAATGTATTGCCTTAATCGTGTTATATGTTGAAACCCGTCCCGGGCATCAGGAAATTGCGGGGCACAGTTGCGACACACGACGCGGCCACGTTCTTCAGAAGACCACATCACATCAACTAGCGAATTTCTCAAATCTCCCTTGCAGCTTGTACATATCAGACAGTGGATATGCCACCGCTTGTCTTCGAATTTCTCGCATTCATCTTCAATGGTTGATCGGCATTTAGCACAAAGGTCAGAATGTGAGTCGGCCAAGTTTTCAGATAACTCTTGAGTGGATTCGAGTGACTGTTTTGTGTCTCTGGTAGATTCGAGATTGGATAATTCCTCCAGAAAAGAGTTGAGAGCTTCTACACCGTTGTGATCTCGCTCCTAGGTAACGCTGTAAGCAATTGCAATTCGACCATAACCACTCGGGACACTTTACCAATCGTAGTGCTCCCTGGAGGCTTATCCGTATTAGAAGCTTGAGATAATGTGCAAGGCCAGTGACCAGTGAAAGTAACTCTTGTGTAACACCAAGCTTTCGTACACCAGTGTCTTGAGTCTTTGAGAGCAAGCTGAAAAACGCAACTATTTTCTTGCACAGCAATTTAGCCTCCCGAGAATAAGATAAACCTATAAACAGTTAAAGTCTCGCCAGCCCACAGCAGATCATTCGCTGTTTACCGGCATGCATACCTTTGGATGCAACATTTGTCAACCGTATATCCAAGCTGTCAGTGCACCCGAATAATATTGCCACATGCCATATGAACTTCTCTGCAACGAAGACGCCACCGATGTATGCGCCATTTGAAACATGGAGAAGCATATCACTGATACAAGCTGCGGAGGATTCTTCAAAAGCTGATAAGACACTCCATATCCGATAAACTTTTTGTTCCATTTGTTCCTCGGCCTCTCGAATCATAGATCTTCTACCATCTGAAGGAGCTTCAATAACTTCCTCTGTCTCTCGTTCCGCGTCTGCAGGTGGCGCAAGCCGTACATTCCAGAACTATAACACTGCTTAGCAACTATCGGCAAATGCAAATACAACGATGATTCAGACTCCGATTTTTCTCCATATGTTGGGTAAACCCGTTCTCTACAACCGCCAAGGGGCCTCACCTTATGTATCATGTAGCATTCAGGGTGCCAATGCTGGTTTTGCCCATTTCTGAAGATCTCAACAAACTGCTTCAAAATGGCAGTTTGGCAACCACTACATTTCGCGGCGAACTGTGTAGAGTAATGATAATGGCAATAAACCTTGCTGTTGTGTTCATAATAAGAATCCTGCGGTCCAAATACCGCAGGACAAACACAACACGTAAAGTGCTCGATATGATACTTGCGGTCCAGCGCGGTAATATATGATCCACGCAAGGCCTCACCACAATCGTGGCATAATAAATCGAGTCGACGAAAATAGTCCTTCTCGCACAATGGGTAGTGGCCCTGACCATTATCGTCCTCCAAAGGGAAAAACTTCGAGGCTACTATAACACCGCAGTCCTATTTTAGGATATTAGCAAAGTTGTAGCTTCAATGAGTATTGGAGTCAGTATTGGAGATCAGTACCTGGCATTTGAAGCAGTCTAAATGGTAGGTGCCTCCAAGAGCCCGAACAAATTGACCTGTTAGGTGGCCTTGACACTTGATACATATACGCGTCTGTCTTGGAGATATCGCAGAGAGCCCTGTGGCACTTCCACTCCGCCGAAGAGAAACACCGGCTGCATCCGATTCCCTTTGCAGAACATGTTCCACAGGAGAAGTTGCAATTGGTGTATGCTTGCTGGTTTGAGGACTGGGTTGTCGCTGAAGAGGGACGGTTAAATCGTTGTAAGCTAATGACAGCTGTGGAAGACTGGGGTCTCGATGCTGAGGACCATCCGACGGTGGAGACATGTGATGGTGCCTATGCGGCTCGCTTGCTGCGAAACCAACCAAGCAGTGATTATGGGTACCGTATATACCAACTAGCTTGGCCGTATGCTTCTGACTCACTTCAACAACTAAAGATGGCTATTCGAGTTGGGGGAGAGGAATACACACCAGTTACTCCACTGTGGGGTCAAGGGGTGGTAGCAGAATCGTCAAGAGCAGAGCAAAAATCAAATGCCACCAAATTTGCAGTCGCCGTTAACGGGCAATCTAGGGGCCACAGCTTTGGAGAGAACTGTCTCGTCGAGATGGAAAGAGGTGGAAAATGCGGAAGATGCGGTAGACGAGAGATATTCGGAATACCAACACTAGATGTTGATCTTTCGGAGCAGCAAATCGGGTTTGGTGTGACCGTGGTGTTGAGAAGATGTGCATTCGAAAGTGGAAACGTGCCGACACTGGTTATCCCAGGAGTCTACAATGTACAGAGGGAGTGAGTGAATACAACCAGTGCGATTGATTGCACGATACAAAGAAAATTGCGAGATACATGTCTCGAACGGTAGTGCCTTTGCTTGGTCAAGGAAAATGCAGATTTGCCGGGTAATCTTATTGAGCCATAAAGTACGATGTGCAATGTTGAGGTGGTTGCTAGCATTGTTTCACCATTGTTGGTAAATATGATGGCGCATTCCTACAAATGCGCCAAGACTGTGTTTGGTTAACGATCCACCTCATACAGCTACCGGGCGAAAAGATCGGGAATTCCCATTCCTGACTAACACGCCGCTCGTTTGGGGTTGGTCCCTAGCACAACTTGGTATGGCCTCCTTTAAACCCTGGTAGGAGGCAATACTCTAAGCCGAATGTTGAGATCGGGTGTCTGAAATTCTCCCTTAAGAGGTTTATTCACACGTCCAAACAATTGCACTCCCCCCTGTTTTCCCGATCCTTTCTCCCGGTAGCTGTACATTCCAAAAGTCCACACCGCACAAGAAGCTTCCAGGGCTTGCATGTGCCTCATTCCCACCCACCAAAGCCACACCTGAGCCACATTCCCACACTCTCATATATAAAAGTTTTTCCTTCATTTAATTATTTGGTATTTGAGTTTAACTCTGATCTGAAAGTAATATATAAATAAAATATGTAACATTCAATGCTCTTTCATCTCTAAATTTCAAATTTGCAATATCCTGAATATTGGTGGAGTTGTTGTGGAAAACTATTGATTTCCACAGTTTTTTATGGGTTTTCTAAAACCACTCTGTCAGTTTAAAGGATATAGAAAATCACCTATCAGCAGCTGAATATGATACCAGGAGCTTCACTTCAAATTTATAAGTATAAGTTGTATCCTTACTGCTTTCAAGACTTACTTGCAATGGATATTATGAAGATTTATAACTGTAAATTGACAACGTATGGTTTATAACTTACCATATACAATATGACTTACTGTAATATCTGGTAACTATCATAATGCTAGATAATATAATTTGGTACAAGTCTATTATGTATAACTCGGATAATCCTCCTGTAACATATCACAATATGTGGTAATATTTCAACCTTATCACTAATACACAATGTATCTCTAGGAATAACTAGTATCAGGAGCAGCTTCGCTGCCTTACGTGGGAGTCGAACTGGTGACACTTATTCAGGGAGAAATAGCATAAACCCGACTAAAATAAGCAATCATGGGGAAAGGGTTTGGCAAAAAAGTGGTCATCAAATGTACATACAAACAATACACACAATAGGTTGTAAGTTATCAATTGCTAAGCCTTCAAACAGCCAGAATTTCTGGCTTTCTTTACTACAGGAGTATCCTCAAAACCTACATCCTACGCATTAAATGTTTTCACCACTGATGGTGTATTTCCCTCATCGATATCAGTCTGCTCGCTGACATCGGAAAATATTAATGATGATTGTAAATCATCAGTATGAGTTCAATTATTAACGTTTCACAAGAGGCTTACTACTCAACTTGTAGATGTCATTATCTAAATCTTTCAGAGAACGAGATCTATTATACTGAGTCAGAAACATTCAGACTAAATACTTATGGGATATATCTGAAAGACCAAATGCTACTGGAGATCATGATTGCGAATGTGTGATAGAATACACATAACTGGAGCCTTTATTGTAAGGAGTCTGTAATCACAGTGTCAGGTACACATGGCCCTCGTAAGTACACTTTGTTGCCGAGGCTGGGTAAGCCCCCTTCATATACAATCACCTCGTGAAGTACTTTTGGCACGCTAGCGATTATCTTACCTACATACCTCACAATTGATATTTAGTACTTATTCCCATTTGCAATCTTATCTATATGTATTCACCCATACGAGGATATACGTCTTTACACTATAATCGCTTTTCAGTTACTTTATACGTTTCGCTTACCGGGTTTCATGATTTGTTTACTTTTTCGATGTGTCACGATACGTACACAAACAGAAGATTTGTCGATTTCATATAATTGCAGCTCCAATGACCCCAAAGAGGTCATCTGCAACTCAATTACTTGTCACTGACAGTCACAGGACCGATGACACCCTACGGGCAGCAACATTGACAGCCGAAAGCATATCTCCAATGGTCCTAACAGAGATCGAGATTGATGACAACGGTCTCGAGCGCGGCGACGATGATCTCGAGTACAGCGATGAATGTTTAGGCGATGGAGACGGTGACAACACTGGTGATCTCCACTCTTGAATTACTGATGAGGATCATCAAGATGTGGTGGCTCAGAACCGTTTGATGCTGGAAATGCTACTTGAACACCAGGTCCAGAGGAAAGTCGAACGGAAACTGGAATGCGAACTGATGGAAGTAGAACGACTGCGAATGGCCACCAAACGAGAACAATGGACTGCCAAGCACACTGAATGAGTCAAATGCGGAACCACATCCACCAGCCCAAACCAGAACATCTACAAACTGGTTGATCCCGTACACTACTGCTGTAGTCCGAAAGAACCGGACCGATTCCTGGACACCTTACACTTGAACTTCAACTCTTATGGCCACCTATTCCTGCCCAGTGGACCCCTCCAGGTCAAATACGCGATCTCTCTTCTGGACTGCTGGAGTAATCACCAGAACTCGGTACAGAGACAGACAGCGATGTCAGACCATTCAGAATGGACTGCCAACTAGTCTGTGGAATCGGATCCATGCTTAGAAGATATCGAGCTCTTTTCGAAGGAGATAAACAAGATCTATGGAGACAAGGATAGATATTGTATCGCGGTCATCAGACTTGTGCAGGAATACACACAATTGCCACAAGAACCGGTTAGAGCCTATGCAAACTATTTGAAAGCTAATTGGAAACAGGCCGGTTGGAACTGACAGAAGCACGAAGAGGTTCTATATGACATCGTCTGAGCAGGCCTCCAGAACTTTCTCAAAAAAAAGTTGAGCCGATGACCCCTGCCTGTGGAAGGTTTGAAACCGTGGAGGACCTTTTCGACAAGGCCGCAGCTTTGGAGGTCATACATGTCGACAACAAATAACCACAACAACAGCAGCAGCAGCAAAAGCAGCAAAAGCAGCTGATAGACACATTCTATAAGGGTGGCAAGCGGGGCTGCCAACCATCCATCTCCGAACTGGAAAATACCACCTGTGACAAATCCGGCCAGCTCGGATCGAACAAACACGGCAAAATAGGCAGAGGACAATTGTCAGGCTTATTGCCAGCACTGTGGATTTCGACGGAGGTCTTTGAAAGCCAACGATGCAGCAGCAAATGCTTACACTGCAGATCGCTGAACCACAAGGTGAGTTTCTGCCCCAAATATTCTCGAGGAGGTAACCCACCACCCAAAGAACAGAAGCTAGCTCCGAGTGGCAATGGAGGGCAACAAGTCAAACGACAGAAGTCATTCGATAACCAGCAGGCAAAAAACTCATAAGCCTCTCTCTGCATCTAGCCCTATGTGAGAGGTTTGACAAGGTGGAATTAGGTTTGGAAATGGTAGCAATACAGGCATTGATAGTGATGTTGGATAGCATACAACTACCTTGGATCACCTTGAAGCCAAGGGTGGTATTAGAGAGCCCAAAAGCTATCATGTCAAGTTAGTACTTATGGGGAACAGCCAGACCGGACATGTCGCATATTGTCCATGAGGTTCTTATAAGAGATAGGAAGGGGAAGATGCAACTCGTGCAAGTACTTATCGATTGCGATGTGACGAGCATCTTCATATCACCGAGCTTAATCAAACAGCTCGGTTTATCGGACGAAGTGGCTTTCGTCACGACTCAGAGCCTTAACGGCGAGGTGATAGCTCATGCGAGCGAGAGTCGAAAAATGGCGATCGCAGTTCAATATTTGGAGCACTTATCACCGGTTCAGGAATCGGATGTGCTAGTTATATCCATGCAGGCTTACTACTTGGTTTTGGGGTTGCCTTGGTTCCAGTCAAGGAATCCTGATGTTGATTGGCAACGCAGTCGACTTTTGGCTCTGCAAACTCCTGGGAGAGCAGAAGTAGTAGCAGTGGACCAGGCAGACCAATCAGAATGTCCCACAAATACACTATGATCTACGGCTAGGGAGGAGACATGTTCCGAAGGTAGCTGTACTCCGAATATTCAAATACTTGAAGCAACTGCCTTTGACAATCTATTGGCCAGAGAAGAGGTCATCAGGACATTCTTCCTAAGAGTGGAGGATTGTACAGGACTGCTGGGAGCGACCATGAAAGGTATCACCGAAGGAGGTGAGATTGGCTCCAGGTACTGGACTGGCGAGCAGGGAGCAATGGCAGTAGTTGCAGCAGAAGAGTTATCAATAATGCAGCGCTGAAATGACTGCTACCGTTTCGCCGAGTCATGAAGGGAGGATGCGCGCCACGGTCATGCTCCATTGTGACAGGCCGACGGTACCGATACTCCTAGATTCCTACCTTTGCTTCCATCTCAGGGTTAAGAGAACAAGCTAACGAATACAGATGGAGCTTCACCACCTGAAATGGTACCTACTGATGATGGTGGTCATATACCAGCCACATATGAGGAATTTGTTGAGGTCTTTAGTAAGGCCAAGGCAGAGACGCTGGCACCGTATCGGTCAATTGACTATGCGATCGACTTGAAGCCCAGTTTTAAGTTACCATATGGGTGCATATATAACCTGTTAGAGGTTGAACTAAAGACTCTGAAGGCTTACATCGAGACCAACCTAGGAAATAGGTTTATCAAGTGATCATCCTTGCTGGTAGCAGTACCGATACTTTTTGCCAAAAAGAAGGATGGAGGATCATGACTTTGTGTGGACTATCATGCGCTCAATAAGGCGATGGTTAAGAACCGGTACCCTGTCCCATTGATCTCGGAGATGCTTGACCGTGTTGGCAGCACCAGGATCTTTATGAAACTCGATCTTCGCTGAGCCTATCACCTTATTCCTATTAAGGAAGCTGATGAGTACAAGATGACTCTCTGAATCCGATATGATCAGTTCTGGTACAAGGTCATGCCATTTGGTCTGACAAAGGTACCAGCTACTTTTCTGTCTTACATCGACGATTGCCTGCAGTCTTACATCGACGACTTTGCTGTGTATTACATCGATGACATCCTGATCTACTCCACCGATGAGAAGGAGTACTATGAGCACGTGCGAAAGATACTACAATGACTGCAGGAGTTTGGCCTGTATTGCAAAGCAGAGAAGTGCCAATTTTGGATCTCGGAGGTCAGCTTCCTTGGCTTCGTCATCGCTGCCGATTGTGTCAGCATGGAAACGCATTGGACCGAGACGATTGAGGATTGGCCAACTCGCAAGGCGGTATGGGACGTCCAAGTCCTTCCTGTGTTCACGAATTTCTACTGTAGGTTCATCGGAAGATATGCCAAGGTGACCCTCCCACTCACAGAATTACTAAAATCCGATTTGCAGAGCAATAGCAGAATGTTGTAACAACTATCAAATCGATCGCAGCCGATCAGGTCGAAATGTGAATGGACTCGGAAAGCTGAGTAGGCTTTCCGAAAACTCAAAATGGCCTTCACCGCAGCACCGATCTTGCCGCACTTCGACTCAGCCAACCCGATCATCCTCCAGATGGACGTGAGGGGCTTTACGATTGCAGGTATCTTTAACCAGTATGATGGCTGCGAAACCCTTCGGCCAGTCAATTTTTACTCTCGAAAGTACTCTCCAGCAGAGCAGAATTACGATACGTATGATCGGAAACTTCTCACCATTGTTAAGACCTTCAGGCAATGGCGATACCATCTGGAAGGCATCCACAACAGGATTGTGATACGGTTTGACCAAAAGAACCTTGAGTATTTCCAAATTTCCAAGTGCTCTCACGGTGACAAGCTAGGTGGTCGGAATTTCTGCCGGGATACGACTTCACAATCGAGTATCTGGAAGGCATAAAACACCCCGCCTACGGCCCATCGAGATGGTCCGATTATGAGATTGACTATGAGAAGCCTTTCAGATGGCTTTTGGCGATGCTGGCAGTCGAACCCTACGCTGACCTCCTACTGGCGATAAAGAAGTCTCAGGCTACTGATCTATTGGCGGTCGAAGTCTCAAGTAAGCTAGTCGATAACCCAATGGACACAGCCATAGCCAAAGCCAAAGTCGAAGCCAAAAACGTCAACCATTGGAGTATCATCGCTGGAGCTCTGATCTACGAGGGTAGGATATATGTCCCTGCGGACGATGCTCTCTGCGGTAAAGTGATGATTCTCTTTCATGACAACCACGAGTCCGGTCACTTTGGAGCTCTTAAAACTGCTGAGTTAGTGTCTAGGGATTTCTATTGGCCTGCGATGGACATGCACATCAGGAAGTATATCAGTGGCTGCGAAGTATGTCCCTGAATCAAGGCCCCGAATCATGCCCACTACGAAATCAATATGCCACTGCCACCATGATCACGACTCTTTGAAGGTGTCATCATGAACTTCATCACAGACTTGCCAGAATTGTCTGTGTCCAGATACACGGTGATTCTAGTCATCATTGATCGACTAACAAAGATGGCGATCTACCTGCCCTGCAGAAAGGAGGTCGACTCACCAGAGCCAGCCAGGCTCTTCTTTGGGCATGTGATCTGCAAACGTGGTGTCCCTGACAACATCATCACCGATCGGGGTATCCAATTCACGGGTCAATTCTGGACAAAAGTCTGCAGCAACATGAGTATGGATCACCGACTATCGACCTCATTCCATCGACAAACGGACTGCCAGACAGAGCGGAAGAATCAGACAATGGATCAGTATCTCCAGGCTTTCTGCAACTATGAGCAGGATAACTCGGTGGTGCTCTTACCATTGGTGGAATTTACCTACCACAATGCGGTGTATGCTTCGACAAGGATGACACCCTTTTGGGCCAACTATAACTACCACCCGACGATGCAGTTCAAGGCACCCAAGGACTCACGCCACTTGAAGTCGGAAGCCGAAGCAGACACCTTGACAGACAGGCTGGACGAGATGCACTGCACCCTGAGAGAAATCCTGTAGGAAGCTCTAGCCCGCCAGATGAAGTATACTGGCGGAAAGGAAATGACGTTCGAGATCGGATATATGGTCTGGCTTTCAACTTGGAATATTAAGACGACGAGAACGTCCAAAAGGTTGGATTACAAGCATGTCAGGCCATACACGGTGAGTAAAGTCATCAATAAGAATGCTTACAGATTAGACTTGCCAAAGACGATGTGTATACACAACGTATTCCACATCTTCCTGCTTGATAAATACTCACCGCCTTCCATCGGCCAGCCGCAATCACAACCGTAACCGACAATTGTCAATGATACGGAAGAGTGGGAGGTCGATCGGATTCTCGATCCCAAGCGACACCACCGGAAGATCTACTACCTCGTTCAGTGGGCCGGTTATAACTTACTATGTACGAGTTGGGAGCCAGTAGAGAACCTCGACAATACCCGAGAACTAGTCGACAAGTTCAATCGGGAACACCTAACGAAGATACGACCATAATCGATATCATCGCTGCGGTACATTTCAGAGGTGGATTTCGGTTCAGAGGTGGACTCGGAGGATCTTGGATCAATTGAACGTTTCCTTCTCTTCTCTTTCTTTTCTTCATTTCTTATGGATCTCAGCTCGAAATAAATGATGTCGGTACAGGTTTTACCATCGCAACTAGAGGTGAAGTTTCACCCTATGCCGGATCCGCCGTGAGGTCGCTGGGATGGTACCGATTGTTTGTGGAACTTTTATAGTCGTACGAAGGTGTACACACCTTATCTTGTCTTTCTTGATGTATATATGTGTTGCAGCCCAGGAGGTCTGCTGTTAGGGGTTTTCCCTTAGCAGGTGTACGAGGTACAGAGGATGTCCATGGCAATCTGCATTCGGCCACCTGTCACTATGGCTGGTCGATGTCACACCTGCAGTTATCCCTTCCTCTCAGCGACGAAGTCCTGTGCGACATACGAGCCTATCCAATACCGAGCTCTGGCAAAGCGGAATGATTAACCCGTGCATGGGCAGTACACCTTCTCAATCGAACAGCGATAGTCATGACACTTAGCTGGCGAAGGTATCAGTCTCGAACACTTAGGAGGGTATGCTACTATACGCCCAGACCCCCGATAGTTAGAGACGACATGAGTTGCCAACGCACTATCACGCCATTGCGGGGACTCTCGTGTCAGCCGTGCATGATAGTTTCGACAAGAACTACTTTACCTTATCAGCGATATGGGACAGCCGGCTAGAGCGGGGTACGCCTCTACACTCTCCGGCAGGCATACGTCAGAGTTCGAGAAGCGGGACTTTACTATGGGGATAACTATACAGTCTAGGGACTCCATA
>MU122106.1:176062-404975 GCA_014904905.1 Wilcoxina mikolae CBS 423.85
TATCTTTATTCATACGTACGACATTGAGTACGAATATTTTCACTGGTTCCATACCCGAGAACTACCTTCCGAATACCATAATCTTCCCGTTGAAGATTATCAATCTTTGCCCAACTACGACAACTCGGAAGATTACCTTCAGGATACATACGACTTCTAGGAAGTAGGCGGCCATACTTCTGTGATAAGTATCCCCGTAACATCTACTGACTAAGAGGAGGATGATGTAATGGCAGTGTCAGATGCACTTGGCCCTCCTAAGTGCACTTGGCTTCCAAGCATACTTCGCCCTCGAATGTACACTTGGCTGCCGAGGCCAGGTAAGCGCCCTTCATATATAATCCCCTTGCGAAGTGCTTTTGGCACGCTAGCGATTAGCTTACCTACATACCTCACAATTGATATATGTTACTTATTCTTGTTTGCAACTGTATCTATACATATTCACTCATACGAGGACGTACGTTCTTACAGAATCCCAGGAGTATCAATATCGTCAGAAGACATGGCAGTTGAGATCGAAAGTGACTTGAACAATAAGAAAATCTTTTTTATTATCACACCAATGATGTCAATTACTTTATCGCGGTGCAATACAGTACCATGGATAGTCATCACAGAGTTGACTTGTGGTAGTGGTATTGTTTGAAAATACTTGCCTGGAGGTATTAACACTTGCAAGAGGAAGTTGACAGATCAATTGAATTCTATCACCCAAAAGCTGTTTCAATGTTGAATCCTCACTATACACCATATTCAGGGATGATCTGATACACTCTCTCGACTTACCTATAGATATTTATAGGGTATGCCATTGTATATGGGGGGTTGCGTATATCTATACCTGATCTTAGAAATACTCAATAGCATCTGTAGTCAATAAAGTAAGGAAGAATCTTCTGACGTCTGATGTACTGTGGCATCAAAATCTAATGCTTGGTTTGATAATGCAACAAATTTTGAACTGGTATAAATAATGTTCTTGAGTGAATAGAAAGCTTTGCCTGACTTGAAAATAGCCATTATGAATACCTCATGAATCACGATTGCTATTTGATATGAAGAAGCTTGATAATTCATGCAAAACTGAATCCACAACGCAGTGGAACTCTGGAACAGGTACTGACAATATAACACCTCATCATCAATTGTATACCTCGCATCTGCACCTTTGATTCCAGAGCAATGAAACCATGAACAAAAGCAGATGCAAACTTCATAGACTAAACCAATTGCTGGATTGGTAATTGATCGTTATGAAGCATGGTGGTAGATTGATAGGTATAAAATGCAGTGATAGAAATATTTATTGGATGAAGTGTTGATATCCAGCAAGTTGAAAAGGATTTTTATAGTCACAATCCACAGAATCCAAATGAATGCAGAAGAAATCTGAAGCAATATTTAAGCTGCTAGTACAGTATCAGCGAAGTACTCAGTATGAGTACAGAGCTTATAGAATATCATGGAATGTGGTAAACAGTAGGTATAAGGGATCACGGCTATTAAAGTGACATATATTCAAAATTAATTGTGGTGAAGATTGGTGATCGAAAGGCAGTGGCAAAGATAGGTGATCAAAAAGGCGTAACAAAATGAAAATAGAGACGTGCCTCAGGAAAACTAATGTGACAATAAAATACAATCAGAATGGAAACAAAACATAACCAATGATTCTGGAAGTATGGCTCCAAAATACTAACTTGACAATAAAACACAGCCAGAACAGTGACTGCTCTCTATACACCACAGTGATTCAGAATTCACTACTTTCCATCCACCGATATATATCTATCACTGTTTATTCACCACTATACATCAGAATCAATCAGTATATACATGCTGACTATAAGCCTGTGATGCTATAAGTATGTACAATCTGTATCAGCCACTATATATCCTATGCTGTATATCTGCTGATGTATATACAGATCAACCACTTAGGCTATATATTTACTTCTAGTTACCTGCAACTATGCATCAAAATCAATCACAGTATATTCATTTATGTGTATTTGCTGCTGAGTATTTGCATCTGATATAGTATATCACGTATTAAATCAGCAGCAGTCTATCTGCTACCATATATCTACCACAATTTATCCTGATTTGCCACAGTATATTTGAAACTGTGTTAGTATCACTATACACTCACACCATGTATTTGAATTGGCCATAATATATATATATCCAGTATAGTGTATCAGCTGTTGTGAATCTGCATTAGCTACTAAATATCTACAGCTATCTTCCAGTTGCTGTGTACTCACTGCTGTAAATGAGATATGACCACCATATATCTGCTGCAGGGTATGATCTAATCAATATCTGTATTGGCTGATATGTATTACAGTATAACCGCTGATGTATAGCTGGATCTGCCACTGTGTCCCGGTGTATCTGCATCAGCTACCGTATATTATTGGCAATAATATACCTGCTCCTATATATCAGCCAGAATATCTGCCATGGTATATCTGCCAAGATCTATTCATTGCTGAGTATCTGATACTATATATTCATTACTGATTATAAATCTATGTGTATTTAAAGGTGTGTATCTAGATTGGCCACAGTATACTATCAGATATAGTACATCTGCCTCTATGTATTAGCTACTCCAAATTTATCATTGGCTGTCTAGATCTTGCAATTATATATTTGAAGCAAGGAGTACTTTTCAGGTTTTCAATCACGTCTATAAGTTTAACTCTAATTCTAAAGTACTATATATATAAAAGATGCGCCATGAGTTTCTCTTTCACCTCCTGATTTCATATTTATAATATTGTCAACATTCATGGAGTGGTTGTGGAAAAACATCGGTTTTTCATGGGGTTTGACTATTTTCTTAAAGCCACTCTTTCAATATTGAAGATACTGTAAATCAGAGACTGGGAGACGAAAGAGTGACAACTTACACATATTTCATGTATAATTTTCTTTGTGATCAGAGTGAAACTCAAAGACTTAAGTAAGCTTGACAGTTTCTGGAGCATGGGGTATCAAGTCAACCAATGATAATGATCTTTGCAGGTATGTACCGCCTGATGACCTATAAGAATGCTTCGAGTGGATAGGCTATGCATACACGGATGTCTATATAATAATAATAGCCTTAGTGTCTGGTATTGTTATGCTTCAGATACAAAAAGTCTTAGAACAATTATGGTAGCATATTACAGATCACAGGTATAATAGCCATGATACTGTCAGACCTTATGGACACCTGTCGGAGTCTACCATTATGATGGTGATGATCATACCAGATCCAAGGTCACTGTAATAGTATGAATTGACGATAGTCTATTCTTAGTCTAAGTGATCAGTCTATCCTAGTATATCATCTAGTATTATGGGTACGCATGTATACCCTTCAGACCCATACACTCCGCCAAGCCGGACCTTATTTCAACTCCTTCTCTCCACATTACATCCTTTCCAAGAAGTTCAAGATACATCTTGAAAACAATGTCCATTCTCTGAAAACAAATCTATCCTCCGAAAGCAAAAATTAGGAAAAAACTCAATTCCCATTGACTCCGTGGCAAGGTGGCCATTGACTCCACTGTTTAAAAGAAAGCACCAATGGCCATCTACTCCACGACCTTAACCTTTCCTTTTCTGTTTAACCTTTATTTCTACCAATGCGTATTGTTTTTTGTAGTTGTCAAGTATTTGCTTTGCTATTGAGAGGTTGGTGACTGGCTCCCAGGTCATTTCGTCGTATACTTCCCATTTAATTTAATATTTATAGCTGTCTTTGATGTCCGGCATCAGCTAATATGAAGTAATCCCTTCAACACTATACAAATGCTGAATCGTACCATCTTTAACTCTTACAGTTTGTATGGGAGGAGGAGGTAGCATTTCTTGCGTCGGATCTGCTGTATACTTCTTGAGTCTGCTGACCTTTACTACATCATGAATCATATCTGCCGATAATTACAATTCCACTGTATTTGATCTACGGAACCTAATGATCCTGTATGGTCTGATCCATAGGGGTTGTAACTTCTGATGTGACAGATTGTAGTTCGTGTATGTGATCGTCAGGTCTTTAATACTCAACATCACGAGGTATCCCACCTTTAGGATGTATGGCCTACTGTTTTTGTTTGCTTCAGCTGTTTAACTAAATTGGGCATCTCGAAGACGGTCCTGAACATCCAGGATTGAAACTCGCAATCGTTCGACTAACCCTGCCCCTTCCAAGCTCCAAATCTCCTCCCTTCAGCCAGCCACGAAATCTAGTGGGATGAAAGGTGTATATCCCATATTCAACTCAAAAGGACTCTGCTCTGTGGAAGAGTGTATAGAAGTATTATATGCATACTCGGCCAATGGCAGCATATTGTTCCATCTATCCTGGCAGTGGGTGGTGAAAGCCTACTGGTCCCTCGTAACTTGCTTATTTGAAATCTCTGAAAGTCCATCGGTTTGTAGATGGAAGGCAGTTGACATCAGCAATTTGGTTTGCAACTGCTTACTCACCTCCGTCCAGAAATGTATTGTGAAATGGGTATTCTTGACACTTACGATATCGCGTAGGACGCTGTCAATTCGTATGATAGCTTCAAAAAATAGTTGAGCGAAACCAGCAGAATCGATTGTATTTGTTCAGGGTACCCAGCGTGGTGGTTTCGAAACATGATTGATGAATGTCACAATACAGTTGTTTTCTCTTGTTGAGATTGCCACTTCAGTGACAAAATCCACTCATATCCACTCCCACTGGCCCTTCGTGATTGGTAGAGATCTCAATAAGCCTGCAACTATTTGAGCCTGCTGGATGACCCACGTATATGTATCACATCCTTGTGTATACTTTTGTACCCCCATTCACATTGCAGGCCAAAAGAAGTATCATCGAAGCGTCATGTATATTTTCGACACTCCAAAGTGTTCTCCTACTGTAGTATTGTATACCTCACGGAGTATACAGTAATGTAAGATCATTTGGATATATAGTCAGCGAAGCTCATCCTTGTGGCGGTCAGGATCCTGTTTTTGCAGGTCAAGGTACAATAGGCTGTTTTCAAGGGTGAATCAATGACTACGAGTCTAGGCTTTCTGTCTAGTTGCTGGAGTGGATGCTCTTTGTGGGTGTCCCTGATCCTCGAACTTCAATATCTGCACAACATCCTTGCCCCAAGAGTCATCCTTGGTCTCTGCTGCTATCTTATCAAGCCACTCTGCTGAGTCGTAGATGACGAATTGCGTGAATCAGTATTGCCCATGTCGACATAGTAAGAATCGATACTGTTCGACACAACATTCCCATCCAAATTCAGGTCGTCCAGTCATCGTATTGGCTGGCTGATATTTGGTACCTGGAATATAACCTATGTCGTATGTGTAATTGTGCAGGGTGGCCAGGTACTCCCTTAGTCGTGCAGTCAATCGGGACTGCGTGAGTATGTACAACAATGAAGTATTATCCGTGTGTACTGTAAACTTCCTATTGGAATGTAAACAGTAGTGCCAGTTGACTACCGAATCGCGAATGGCTAGTAGCTTCCTGTTGTAAGTCGAATATCATGTCTCGTCCCAGTTCAATTTTCGGCTCCAATAGGTAATGATCTTGATTTCTCCATTTTGACATGTTTGGGAGAGTATGGCGTGAACTACATACTTGCTGGCATCGCAGTGTAGAACATATTCAACCCCATTCATTGGCAATACCACAACTGAAGCTTTGCATATGGTATCTTTTAACTTTTGAAAGGCTTCTTCTACTTCACTGGTTCAAGCGAAAGGCTGGGTGCCAACTTCTCTAAGCCATGGCTCACCTCGTTAACTTCTCCTTCTTTTAACTTTGGTGTTCTCCAACTTGTACATGCGGTACAGGGGCAGGGTGGTGTGAGCATTGTGGTGTATAAACGTATGATAGTAGGTAGGTTGCCCAATTTAACAATGAATCTCTTTGGTATTTCGGAATCAGAACCATTTGCTGACTGCTTTTGTTTTCGTCTGTAAGGACGTATGTCCTCGTATGGATAGATATGCGTAGATAGGATTGCACATGGGAAAAAGTGATAAAGATATCAATTGTAAAGTAAGGTAGTAAGATAATCGCTAGCTTGCCAAAAGCACTTTGCGAGGTGACTATATATGATGGGCACTTACCCAGTGTAGGCTGCGAAGTATACTTGTAAGGCCAAGTGTACCTGCGAGCCAAATGCACTTACAGGGCCAAGTATACTTACGAGGACAAGTACACCTGACACCGCCATTATATCATCCCGCTCTTTATCCACAGATGTCCTGGGCTGCAGCATATATATATATACATAAAGAAAGACAAGATAAGGTGCGTACGCCTTCCTACATCTGCAAAAGTCCCACAACCAATCAGTGTCATCGCGGTGACCTCACGACGGATTTGATGCATGGGGAATTCCACCTTCCATGGTAGGTAGTAAAACCCATGCCGACGCCATTTATATCGGGCCGAAATCTATAAGTAACGAAGAGAAGAAAGAGAAGATAAGGAAACGTCCAATTGACCCTGAATACTTCAAGTCCATCTCTGAATCCAAATAATTGATCCCCATAGTGCTAGCTCGGTTGTGCCCAAATCAGTAAATGCCATTGGTCGACTTGCAGGTACCATTCGGCATCGATATATCGTAGTTGACACATGACATGCTGCACTCGACTTCCAACTAATAGATCGATTATTTGTATACGATTTCTCTCATCAAACCAATTTTGCAACCTCGGAGGTGGCCATCATTGCCGGTAATATATCTCTACAGCAGTAAACTAGCATAATTGCATCATGTACTTATCTTGGTCATAGTTGCTCTTAAGACCTCTCGAATTCGTATAATGTTTGCCTCTGTACTTTCGTATATCCAAGTACACGGTAGACCTCATCGGTGATAGCCAGATCTTACATCTCATCGAATAGCTATAAGTTGACTCGTATATCGGTAATCGGGATCCGACTGTCCACTGTCATTCTGCTCAGATCCAGTGGTTTTTGGTTGACTTGTATCAGACTCGTTCGGCTCTCAATTGCAGTCATATATGGACATGTATTTGTCATGGTCATTCGAGTTCCAGTATCTAACTCGTACGTGTGCCATAAGGTTGTACTCACAATATAACCAAGTATGCTACCGCTCCATGTAAATCAAGGGAGTTATTCTCCATACATTCGACTTCCGAATCGACAGAAGTAGTCAGTTTTCAAATGACATGCCCTTCCGAGCCTAGTTGTAGGGGTCACACCCTAAATCTAGCTTGATAAGGTTAATTACCACTATCTGCAGCGATGTCAATCGATTATCGACATGGTTTCGTTTGGTGCTCTTGAAGATAAAGGCCAATTGCAAGGTATATTTGTTCGTGAATACATCTAATTCGTAAGCAACCCTCGTACAATGACATAGTTACCATGTAATTCAGTGCATTCGCGCTCTCGGCTCTTAAGTTCCAAAGCGGTAGCCTTCTCACATGCGGTAGCCTCCTCATACGTCCATTAAGGATTGCAGCCGCTTCGCATTCCGCACAGCTTGGCATTTCGACTGCTGATATGGTCGGCTCTCTGCTGCTAACACTGGGTGTGGTTGACTCCATTAATATTGTCGGTTGCAGCTGATTGTGTATTCGATGCATTCGGTGGTGCTTCCAATTCGGTGATGAAGAGCAGTAGCATAGTCATCGACTTCTCGTTCGCTCCCAGGCTTCCCGGTGCGCTTGCACTTGTTCTTGTTGACTTACTTCGCAGACGCTGACATACTTCCTTATGTACATGTCTGTCTATCGTAGGCCAATAGAAATCCCTAGAGACTAACTCAGCAGTTTCAAGAGCTCCAAAGTGATCGGCTGAGGGTTGTTATGAAAGGGACTTATCACTTTACCGTGGAGAGCAATATCTGCAGGGACAGATATTCTCCCCTCAAAGATCAGAGTACCAGTGAGGACACTCCATTGGCTCTCCTCTTCCACTTCGGCTGTGGCCATTGGGTTATCAACTGGCTTACCCGAAATATCGACCGCCAATGTGTTTGTAGCCTGGGCCTTTTTAATCACCGGTATGAGGTCATCGTAGGGTTCAAGTGTCAGGATTGCCAAGAGCCATCTGACAGGCTTCTCGTAGCCAATCTTGTAATCGGGCCATCTCAACGGGCTGTCAGTGGAGTTTTGTTTGTGCCTTCCAGATGCTTGTTAGTAAAGTTATAGGCGAGACCAAGTGCGCCTGCAAGCCAAGAATACTTACAAGGCCAAGTGCACTTGATGTCTGCAGCATGATGGGTGCATGGCGGTGGTAATGGTGAGTCATTCCAGCATTTCCGGTGTGGAACTTGTTTGAAGTAGCCATTTTTCGGTTTCCGTAATGATTATACCCCTCTTCTGAGGTCGGTACTTTGTCAACGACTCAATGCGGTGTCGATTGTCATCGATTCTGATCGTTTTTCTTGTTAAAAGATGGTTTCGATCGCGATTCGCGCTTCGTGCTTCTGTATCTACATTCAATTGCAAGTCTCGCAGAATCTCTTATAAAGTAAGTGTTTCTCAAGAAAGGTAAACCTAAACGTAACCTTGTATCGCCATATTGGCAAGTTGCACTCTGCACAGAAGAAATCTACATTCCACTGCTCTTCCGTGGCTAAAATAGTACCATCCACCCAGCAGCCATTTCTCATCACTGCGAACATGGTCAAGTATCTCCGTGATCAATGGAATAGGCTACCAATTGTTGATTGTACTCCGGCTTAGTATCGGCAATGAAGCAAATCGGTTTGCGTCGAACTGAATCCATCAGCGGTTCGATTCGGGTTCGATTCAGGATTCGAGTCAAACTACACGGTTTGTCACAAACCAGTTTGCAAACTATTTATATTCGAACGACAATAGGTTAGCGAGTTCTTGTCCGATTAGCTCGAATATTGATTCACCCTGTAGCGCTTGAAGTTAGCTACAAGATGAACTAAAACTCGAGCCGATCGGACAAGAACTCGCGTACTTATATTTGTTCAAAGTCGTGGGCCGAAATGGTGGGATTTGAAGCGAAAGGCTTGGCAAGGATCCACTTCGCTCGAACTGAACCGGTTCGTCAATGATACGAACTTCCAACAGTTCGTTTCCAACACTACTCATACTGAGAGCTCGGTAGTCAACTTCAAAATTTCAAGTCACCATCCTTCTTCTTTGCAAAAATATAGGAGCCAGTGCTGATAGCCGCTGGATAAGACTATTGCCCAAGTTTGTCTCGATGTAGGCCTTTAGAGTTCTTTACTCACCCTCTGACAGGTAATAGATACGTTTATATGGCACCTTGTGTCTGGGGTCCATCACATGGTCAATTGACCGGTATGGTGACAGCGTCTCTGTCTTGACTAAAGACCTCTACGAATTCTTGATATTTGGCGGGGATATGACAGCCATCATCTGTAGGTACCATTTCAGGTGCCAAAGCTCCATCTGTACTCGTTAGCTTTGTACTCATAATCTTAAGATAGAAGGGAAGGTTGGAATCTAGGAGCCCTTGTCGTAGCGAGTGATCCTTGATGGGAAACCCCCCACTCTCCGGTACTCCCTTGATGACTCAGCGATCCAGTAGCAGTCATTCAAACATCACATTGTTGATAACTCTTGTGCTGCTACTACCGCCGCTGCTTCTGCTCGTGCATCCAGTTCCAGAGGCTTCTTCCTCATGTGTGGTGCCTTCTACACAGCTCCCAGCAACCCTGTGCAATCGCCAAGTCGTCTGACGAATGTCTCGCGAATCTCATCGCTAGCTATTAGACTTTTGAATGCGGCGGCTCCAAGCAGATGTATATCTGGAACGCCACCCTCCAACGTCACCTGGGTGGCCACCGGAAGTGCCACAGGTTCATTTGAGTCTGCAGCCTTTAACCTGTTTTCTCCGCTAGGGGTCTGCAGGGCTAGAAGTCGACCAGATATCCAGTCAACCTCAGGGTTTCTAGCCTTGAACAAGGCAAGCCTAGAACCAGATCATATGCTATAGGCACGACCAGAACCTCCGGTTTGTCACCCGAAGGCTATCATATACTGCTATATATAAAAAGATTATCATTTGCCCAATCCTGATCAGGGATATGGAGGAGAGGATACATCCATTCCCACTAGAGGATACGACGACATTGATGTGCATCCATTCCTGCAAGGATATACGATGACTTGATATGCATCCATTTCCACCAGGTGATATGATAACCTGATGTTCATCCATTCCCGCTAGGAGATATGATGACTTGATGTGTGATTCTGTTTGCATTTCGTACTTGTTCATCCATCTCGTAGAATCGCACAATAGAGTATCGGCTTTGACCTGCTTGTCACTTTAGATAATTCAGGGGTTAAACTTCCCACTCTAAGCTGCTTGATAATCTGCGATTGCAGCTCCACTATCAGGGTCTTGAACTCTGTCCCTCAGTTGTCTTTCTCCATAAGTGCACATCTGTGCAATACCAACGCTCTGTAAGTGAGCTTGCCACTTCGTTCATGGATGCTAATACGTCATAGGTGCGCTTCAGAACTTCCGCTCATTTCGAAGGAAGGTAATCATCAAGTGCATTTGATCGAATGTGTTTATCATCGATGCCTTCTTGCAAGACTCGATCGTCAATGAACCGGCACGTTCAGGGGTAACTATGGTAGAACCGATGAATCAACACGTAATAAGGTATCGATAAAGGCTTCGCTAGCACTTCGAGCGGCCCAATAGGTTGCTATCGATCGTTCGTACGAATGTGATTGATCTCGTCGAACGTATTTTCAAGGTCTTCTAGGGTGTGGCCATCAGGCTAATCACGAGTGAATCACGATCGATCGACCTCCGAATTGTTTCGGAATTAGCTCTGCTCATATCAATCAACTCTAACAGACGGAATACTTATCTCAAATCATTATCCTAGCAATGATAATCTGTATGGGTTCCAAGTAGTGACGCGTTAGCAATGTGGTATCGTAGAACCATCTAATCCATATGTGAGAATGACATTGATGTAGGTTCGCAGTGGCCACAAGGGCTGGTGACGTGTTTCGCAGGATTGAGTTACCCCTGAATCGTCTGTATAACGATCACGGTCGGTGACGTGACTCTTCGAAATGATTGACCTCCGAATCGCATCAGGAAGATCTCTGCAGTCGTCAATGGACTCGTTATAGATTACTTATGAAGTTTCAATGCTTGCAGGTGTCAAAAAGTGAGGTGTTGCGACTCGTTCGAAATTGTCATATGGAGTAGGTGACACCATACTCAGGGCGAATTGACTTCACAATCATCTCTGTGACACTCGATTGACTGAGTTGAAGGGTATACATATCCTTATTTCATCAATCTAGTGATGATACTCATTGTAGGTCGAGAATAGGGTTTTCAAGTTTTCCAGAGTGCCTATCATGGCAGGTGACATGTCTCTTTGAGGCGGATTGACATCTATATCATCTCGGAATCATCCCTACTATCGTCAATCAACTCAATTGGATGATTACTTATCTTGCATGTATCGACAATCTAACGATAGTTCTCGGTGTAGGTCTGACACATCGAAAGGGGTAATCACGAAATCCCGTAAGCGACATGTAACTGGTTACTGCAGAGTGATTATAGTGTAAGGAAGTACGTCCTCGTATGGATAGATATATGTAGATACAATTGCAAACGGAAATAAGTGATAAAGATATCAATTGTAAAGTAAGGTAGTAAGATAATTGCTAGCTTGCGAAAAGTACTTCGTGAGGTGACTATATATGAAGCGCACTTATCTGACCTCAGCCGCCAAGTATACTTGCAATATCAAGTATGCCTGCGAGCCAAGTGCACTTATAGGGCCAAGTGCACTTACAAGGTCAAGTGCACCTGGCACTGACATTACATTGTCTCTAGTATGTGAATTACATTCTGGTTAATCGGAAAACTACAAAACTCAATTTCGTGTCGAAATCAGGTGTACTTAGACTTCTTTAGTGTGAGACCACCTGTTTGCAGCAGTTGGAAAACCGCTCTAACATGATCTAGGTTTTCCTCTCTGATCGAGCTATGAATTAATACGTCATCGAGGTAAACAGTGACAAATTTGCGTAATTTAGAGTCAGACACCAATAATACGTTCATGATACACATAAACTAGCCTGATACATTGGCAGCCCCAGAGGAAGAATCGGCCACTTGTAGAGCTCATGTTTAGTTTAGAAAGCAGTCGTTTGGCGGTCTGCAGCACATATATATATTTAATGATATCGTGCAGCAAAGTCTATCTTTGAGAAATAAGTTGATCTACCTAATGGCTGCATCAGCTCTTCGATATACAGTAATAGGTATCAATCTTTCTTGGTTATTCAAATGATCACATCGTAGTCTATGCACATTTGTAAACTGCCAACTTTCTTGGGTACGAATAATACTAGGAAGCTGTAATGGCTGTTGCTTAGACGTCACGATATAGATCCACTCTGGAATGCTTTCTCTAATTGGAATTGCAGTTCCGCGTCTTGTTTGGATAACAGTCTGTATGGGGGGTGAGTATGGGGTCTTCATATCATCTTTGAGCCAGATTTCAATCTTGAACTGTGGCTTACTCCGTGTTGTTTCATTTGTCATTTGAGCAAATAGGCCACACTTCTCAAAATCTCGGAACATTGCTCAATATTCATCTGGTGACTCTTCAAGCTCAGGTGTTTCTTCGGCATCGTATCGTACACAAATCATGAATGCTTTAGCCAAGGGGCAGTGGCTCGTACAACCGAGTTGCCACTCATCAACAATTTCCATACACATGGTACAAGCGGCTTCTTTTACCACTTCCTCATCTAGGTCGTCATCAGGCCACAAGCCTTGCAGATAGTGCATCCGGGCCGCCGTTTCCCTGTCGTCCCATAGTATGCCACCCTGTATTATTCACATCTCGTTTGGATGATGGTCGATGCTGTATGTTCTATAGATATCACACACCCAAAGCTTTCCAAGGATAATATCGGATCCCTTCACATGTTAGACTGTGAACCATCATGTGTACGCATAACCATCATCTCCGAGCCTCAGTTATAGACCCACTTGCTGTCGTCTTGCAATACTGTTATCTGCCCTATTATTGGCTGTTTCGATGATCATCCAGTCACGGTCTCTTCTTCCAGTATCACGACCTTCTTCCTTAACTTTTTCAATGTTGTCCTTCTCACGTAATTCTTTGATGCTCCTTCATCGTTGGCTGTTTTGACTGCTAAACTACCATATGTGTCATCTCCCTTTGTGTATTAAAGCTTTCCGTCAAAATGAAAAAGGTCTAATGTATCGTTATCACTGATTCTGAGATGATAGTAATGAGTAAACTTTTTCATTGAAGTAAACACAGTGATAGTGTAAGTTTTAGGGAGTCCATTTGCAGCGAATCGCTTCTGTTGCCATTTTCTGGGCCCGAACTCGAGTTATTCGAACCATCATCACTGTTATCAGACAATTCTAACACTTTGGGCTCCTTGGCATCATTTCCTTCTCCAGGAACCTGCTGAGTCAAGTGGAGGCTCTGTTGTTTTCCTCTACCTCTGCATCCACTGCTGCCTTTCTTGCCACCACCATGGAAACCTCTCCACCTGTCTGCTCTCTTCTTCTCCTTCGCATTAAAGCCTTTTGTATCATTGGCAAATGTCTTTTCTCTCCATGCGGCCAGGACGTTATCCTTGTTTCGACATGTCCAGGTGGGATTGCTTACTTCTCCACATATATAACAACTCCGGTCATTACCGCCACCGCCGCCGCCAGCTGGTTTCTGTTTGTCCGCCATTTTCTTGAGTATTGTTGATATCGATTGCTGCTTGGAATTTTGCACGGTGTCCACTTGAGAGACGTGTTCCATAACATCGTTGAACGATGCTATAGACTGATCTTCCAATTTCTCAATCAAATCCATGGATGTTTGTGGGTTGCTCTCAAGTTTGAACTGGTATGAGTCACGAAGATGTTCGTCACAGAGTGGCATCTGGGATTCAAGCTGGTGTGTAAGCACTCGGAAATATTCATTAAAGGCGGAAACACACTTGCCACCTTTGATTCGAAGTAACTTCCAATCATGTTTCAGTTTGATAGCAGCATAGGAGGGGATAAAAACCTCTTTGACTGTGTCTAAAAAGTCTTTCCATGTTATGTCTGCACTTGCGTTTACCGGAAAACGGTGATTGACCCAAACAGCTGCTTTTTCGCAAAGCTGGAGTACTTCCATAGCGGTTGAACCGTTGGTCAACGGAATTTCCAACTCGTCTGTCAAGCCTAACTCCTGGGTGCGAGGTCCGAAGTGCCGGTGCAGAGTGGATAGGAATCAGGTAATAGCCTTCAGAATTGTTGTACCATCATAAATCGGCAATCCCATCATCATGACGATGAACATGCGATTGTTGGAGTTAATATGGGGGATATAGGTGGGTGCAGAGCCAGCCTTTACTCGAATGAAGGCATCGTTTATAGCGTTCAGTTCCACCAAGACCGATTCCATCGTTTCAGTGATCATGTCTCACTTGTCTTCAGTAGAGGCCAACGGTATCTTCACTGCATCTACGTCTTGTAAGGCAGCACTAAGTTTGGCTTGCATCGACTTATTGAGCGCGTTCTTGGTGGTGATTTCCTGTTTCAGCTTCGCTATCTCCTTTTCCATTCAGTCATCCATCAGCAGCCGTGAGGTTTCATCTTTTATATCGTTCAAGCCTTGTTGAGCCAATCTGTCACACTCCATCTGTTTTGCCATGACTGCTCACTCCTTGCAACCTAGCTTCTTCTCTAAATTGATAAGTCCCTCAACGATTGTGTTCCCTTCACGGTCAGTATCCTCCAATATTTGGATTAGATCTTCAACTTCTTCACGGTACTCATCCTCGACCGATGGGACTAATTGGTCACCTAATCAAAGATGTCAATCTGCACGATTACCGCCGGATAATTGATGATCTCTTCTCGGCTGGCTCAGTCATCATTGGTCCGCTGTTCGAGAACGCTGAACTCCTCTGAGCGAACATCTGAGAAGATGCAGCTAGTACTGGAAGCTGGCAATGTACGCGCCACATCTGAGCCATTGTACTTCCGACCACCATCATGGTAAAAGGTATACGGCAGCAGGTATTGTTTAGTTTTTGTCGTTGTGGTTCTTCGTTGTGCAAAATTCGTCTTTTTCGCCGTCCGAAAGTCATCTGTGATCGTTCTAACTACTAAACATCGAATCAAATTGGGCTCCGGCACGTATAAGGTGCTGGAGAAGCCAATTGGAAAGTGTTGCTACCACTGTAGTAGTATGAAGTGATGATAGTCTCTTCTTAGTCTAAGCGAGCAGTCTATCCTCACAGATTACCTAGTATCATGGGTACGTACATATCTCCTTCTGGCCCAGACCCTCCATAGAGCTCCACCTTATGTCAAGCCTTTCTCTCCACAGTCCTTTGTCAGAGTCCACGACTGTAATTACTATAATCTCATGGTCACTTCATATTCAATCATGTTATATACTATTTATTAATTACTAAATTATGCGGTTCTATTTACTAATTGCAACTCTGATATTCTGATATAATCACTCTCAAAACTGTGACATACTCAATCTCACAACTCTGACAGGCTCGCTCTTTCAACTCTGACATGCTTGCACTCATAACTCTGACATGCTTGTCCCGAAACGGACTTAGAGAGAGATGGATGAGAAGGCTTTTCAGTGGACTTGGAGAGATAGGGGCAGAAAGAGATAAATGAAATGGCATACAAGTAGACTTGGAGAGATGGAGTTGATAAGAGACAGGATTGATAAAAAACAGATTGTAACAGGGCTTGGAGTAAGATCACTCGGAAGCAAGATGCAGTAAGTGAGGGTCAGAAAGAATGCGAGTCAATTGATATGTTATCTGGCTTGGGAGGTATTAACCCATGATCATGAAGTGGAGTGTAGCACTTGATTTGGAATGAAAGCAGAAAGGTTGCACCTATGGTGGAGTTGATTGCTCACATTGTCTGCAGAGAGCAAAGGCCTAATAGCATGAAAGTATAATTAGTGCTTGGCTCAGAAGATATTATCCTATGATTGCAAAGTCAACTAGAGGAATTGACTTGGAAAGAGAGTATAGAGGTGGTATCTACGATAGAGTCTGTCACTGAAGTTGGTTGCAGACAGTGATAGGCTATCTAATTGCGAAAGTAATTAGTACGAGATGTAGCTCAGGAAATATTAACTATGATCTGAAAGTCAAGTGGAAGACTTAATCTGGACGAGTGGAGAGAGGCTGCACATGGATGTAGAGGAAGTCGGTCGCTGCAGCTGGCTGTTGAAACAAGGGCCACAGGTTATAAAAGAATGATTGATCGAGTAAGGATGAATGAGAGCTGGCTCTGAATGAGATCTGACTGTTGACTGGCAATACTCAGGGGGGGAACTTTGGTGTAGATGCCACAAGGTCAAGGGAGGAGATAGAAATGGAGATGGAGATGGACAAGAAAATAGAGACGATGAATGAAAGTACTTGAGTCATGGATTCATACACAGGAAACTGAATCTCAATTTGGTAAGTTGAATTCATATTGTAATCCAACAATCATTGGGATAAGCGCCATATGACTGGGATGGCCGAAATCATACAACTAATTTGCATTGAACTAGCGATTTTAGGTTGGGAGATATGAGTTTAACTCAGCGAGATAATGGGCTCAACATACCTGATCGAGTCCAAGTAATTGCGTACAAGTCCATACTTCAGTTGTCAGCTTTGTATTCCATCTACAGTTAAGTTCTGTGAATAGAAGGAGTTGACATAAGGTACAGCTTGGCGGAAGAAATAGATGAGAAATGGATACATGTGTCCCCACGAGGTCAGTGGATCGGCAAGAATAGACACTGCTTACTGAGACTCAGTATAGACTATTGTCACTTCATACTACTATATTGGTAGCAATACTTTCCAATTGGCTTCTTCTGTACCTTATATGTATCTGAATCCAATTGTATTCGAGATACACTAGTTAGAACCACAACAGATAACGTTCTAAAGACGAAAATAATGAATATCACACAACTAAACATAAGTACAAATACAATACCTGCTGCCACATGCTTTAACACTGCTGAAGGTCGAAAGGGCAATGGTTCAGAAGTGGCAGCTACAATAAGATCTGCATAGGCTAGCTGCATCTTTCCAAATGTGCAGTCAGAAGGGTTTGGTATAATACTGAGAACGTCACCTCAGGTATATAAGTACAAGTAGTATCCTTACTGCTTTCATGACTAGCTTGCTATGGAAGTTATGAAGTTTTGCTCAGAATTCAAAAGTGACTTTAGAAAATGATTCAAGACAATGATGTTTGGCTTTCCAATGTGTATATTGTTAAGGCTTGTTCTCCTTCTAAAGAAGCTTGCCCTTCTACCCTCGCAGATTTCAGAGGTTATTATACCTCTTTCCTCTCATTTTAACAATTACTTCTACCTACGCTTGCTCATGAGCTTTTGAACCCAATCACCCTTCGTACCAATGCCTTTTCCTACCCTTCACTCCTCTGCTAGACCTTTCACAACATTCCGCTCAGATCTCGTACTCAGACAAATAGAGACCCTACTGATATCAGTTCTTCATATCTCAGTTGTCCGGACCTATCGTATCCTTTCGATATCTTAGCTTCCAGGCAAATAGTATCCTTTCGATTGTGAGGGACATCAAAGGTCTCATCAGCTATGATGCAAACTCAGGTGCTTTCTTATCTACAGCCTTTCAGCTGTCTTCGTATTATTGATGGCATGAGCTGGCAGTGTATCGATCCAGTAATCATCCTTCATTCCTTATCAGTGGTGTGGTTGACTGCATAGTAACTCATGTGATTTCGTTGGTTGTGATAATCAAATCGAGTGATATCTTGTAGATATTCGATGATATACAGGGATGGCACTTGTACCATCCTGATCCAGCAATCATTGATTGATTATAGGTGGCTCCATGTCGAGTGTACCTGGTGGTGTATACTATCTCTGGTGTAACATTCGGTATTCTGCAACAACAGACAGATGGCAACTGAGCCTGCGAAGAAGAGATTGTTAATAACCTACAATTAATCGTGTATTCGAACATCCCTGATGATATCGCCAATTCTTCTATTCAGTCGAGGATGAGTACCATGAACATGTTGGGGATATAATCCGAATGTGTGAGAAGGCCGATCAGGAACAGAATGCAATCGCCAAAAAACTTGTCTATTTAGAGAAGAGACTAGATGACAATGAGTTTGCCCTCCTGATAGAATAGGTGGAGTGTGATACATTGGTGCAACAAGTCTCAAACAACATAACAGATGAAATAGTGCAACTGCTGGTTGACAACACTATAAAAAGGACATGATGAAGCAGAAATGAGAAGTCCCCATATAGAAAGAACTCAATAAGTCACTGCAAACCAAAATGAGTACTGCTTTGCAAGAAGTCGATATATTCTAGACGGTATTAGCAATTACCGAAGACAAAAGAGGTATGGTCAGTAAAAAGATGGAATCGGTCATGGTGGAACTAAATACTACAAATGACGTCTTGATTCGTGTGAACACTAGCTCTGCACCTACCAACAACTGCCAAATGAACTCTAACAACCACATATTCAACGTCAAGATGACAGGATTGCCGAATTACAATGATATGAGAACACTAGATACCCTTACACTCTTTCTATCTCTTCTATACCTTCACTTCAGACCTCGTATCCTGGGGTGAAGCATGACAGACAAGTTTGGAAATTTGCTTTGACCAATAGTTAGACCATCATAGCACAGCTTCAGTTACGTGATAATGCTGGAATTTGGACCAATTACTGTTTTCCTGTGCATGCCAGCACAGATGTCGCTTGGAAAGATTTTTGAAGTACAGTGAAAGAGATCCTTATCCATTCTGATACTATGAACAAACTGAAATGTGATTGGAAGTTACTTTGAATTAAATGTGGTGAGCGTGTTTGCACTTTTATTAAATGTTTCTGAGTGTTGCGATACCAGTTGAATTCTCACGTGCTACTTACCAACAAATGCCTGCACAACTCATACCAGTTCCAACTCAAGAGCAACTCAGAAGTATCCAAGGCTTTGATCGAGAAATTGGAAAATAAGCCTATATCAGGAAAATACAATTTCTTTCCTGTCCTGGTATCCAACTTCAGGGATCTATCTTGGGGCTCAGGAGCCTTCCAAACCCTCCCGTATCATTTTACTATATTCCGATGGGCTCCAGGCAGCTCCCAGTGCACCTGTGAACTTTCCACAATTGCACAGAAGTATCACACAGCATTCCTATGACTTTCTGGGAGGTTCACAAACTTGCTCCTTCGCGTACTCTGCTCTGCATACCTCCCTGACACTCTGCAGCCCTCACTGCCAATTTGCATCATATGTGACTCCATTCATAGATCATGCTGTCAATTCATCACTGCTACTTCAAACATCGTCACGAGAGATTTGTATAAATAGACATCTCTAGATCTCATCACACTAATATATTGTCTATATATACCAGCTGGATTTCGAGCACACTCCTGCGTGAGACTCCTCTCATTCGTTTGGATAAATGGCAGAGGTGGCTCCAAACCTTTCATCCATGTATATTTTGTCTTAATATAGATCCCAGTACGTATCCAAATCTACTTGTTTATTTACAATCCATATCAAACTGTTCCCTATTGCTGCCCAGATCTTTGGGACTAAGTGGCACGGCACTTCAATTTTCTCCACGGCAATAACATCTGGTGTTGATTCCTTTACCACTCTGACAAACCCATCCACTTCTTGTGGGTACTCTAAACAATGCTCGAAATGTGTACCAATAACAATGGCCAACTCCAGCTTCAATAGTCTATCAACTCAGGCTTGAAGGGATGAAAGGAAATGAGGGTGCTGCTGCAACAGCTAGAAGCCAGTCCTCGCAATCATTCCACTTAAAAGCGAGGTCCTAATTGGTGGTGAAAAGGTGAAGTATAGAACGGGAAATGTGGGGCGGTGCCCTCAGAGTCCATCATTTGTATTTTCGCCCAAGCGTACCTATATTACCTGTGGTGGCCATCTGTGCGTCTCACCAACTGGCGTACCCTCAACATTGCACTCGAGCAGGATCCGGTTCATCTGCTGAGGGTTATTGAATTCTAGCATATAGAAAGCGACCTTATTGTGAGGTTGTAAGGTTACGTCTTCCTTGAACTTATTTCTGTAGCTCCAAATCACACTGACCGCATCATGGCCCCAGATCTCATGCAGATACTGCCTGACAAGTGATGACAATATCAGAATGTTGAAGGTTTCAGCTGCTTTAGCTAGTGATATCCGCTTGACAGACCGTGAACATGCACACATAGTTGAACGTTTAAACTGCCACAGAGGTTATGTACTGGATCGAATCAAAGGTTCAGATTCGCCGGCAAGGATCCTTTTCTGTCGGATGTACCTGGTCATTTGCCATTTCTCTCGATCCGTCATCATAATAAGGACTACTGCATTCTCATCGACGTACCATCTGTACAAAGCAAGTCAACGAAGAGTCTGTTCCATGTACTCTATCATGGTATAGCGATCATTTTGCTGAAGAATCTGTAGTATGAAGTTGATCCCATGGCTGTTACGGTACGCTTCCTTGAGGTTCGAAATGTGCAAGAGTTCTGTGATCACAGTTGAAACATTATCAGGAGCACCCATCCTGGTGATGAACTCTCAGTAATGACAGAGGAGGTATATTTTTGGTTTTCCGAAGTGATAGAATTGCAGCGTTAGTTGCTTCCATAGATTCGGACCTTTCCTTGAGTCCCATTCCTGATTATACTTCAGGTGCTTCTCCATCATGGTGTGACAAAAAGCAGCTTGAGCTGTCTGGCTTGCCCTGTAAACCTCTATCTCCAGATGCTGGAAAACCTCTTGTTGGTGCTCCTCTGACCAATGTGTTGCTACTATTTCAGCTTCTAACAGGTGCCGCTCGAACTCCTGCTTTGCAGCGACAGTAACTTTCGATGTACCGAATACGGCAGTCATGATGGCGAGACGTTCTCGGTCAAGTTCTTGTGCAAACTTGCTTGTCGGTCCACGGCTAGCTTCGGGATGCAGTTTGAGTTCCAGGTGATCCTGAGCTTCTTTAAACAACTGGCCAAACTGGGCAAGCTGGTCTGGGGATGCTCTGTAGAGATCTGCTTCGAATCATGCCATTGTTGTTGCCTGCTCCTCTGCATTCCAGGTAGTGGGGCGCAGCAGCTCTTCTTTCAGGTGCGCCTCAAAAGTTCTCCACTGCCCAGTTGTAATACTATAAATCTCCCTATAAAGTTCTCTCTCTATCTTCTCTATCGCCACCTCTTTAAGTTTCGCTGCCTACGCTTGAAAGTAGCTTTCTAAATGCCTAGTCTAAGTCTCAGTAGCACATTGAGGAGTAAAGAGTTGTATGCACTTGTAAAAGCTTTCGGGAGCTTCGTCAAGGTATATCAACGAGATATCCGAGTGCGTTCTTTGGCTGGTCAGTAAAGAGAATTCAATCAGTACCCGAATCGTTTTCATAACCTGCGTATCAGATGTACTCTCTGAGATTGTTTTCCCTGCAACGTCACTGCAAAGCAGGGGAGCACATACTGCAGCTAGACTCCTGAACATTTCTCGGATTTCCTTGCCATGTCAGAATCCATTGTTGAGAGAATAAATGGGTGTAGAAAAATGCAACATGTTCAGATAGTGTGGAACTGAGGTGAACTGGGTTTCGAATTCAGCTTTCAAGCCTTGATCGGTGAGGTATTCCAAAAGCCAGTTGAAGAGATCTTTCACGATCTCCAAATAGTGTAGGTGAAGTGTATGTGGTTGCCAACTGCGATAGACGTTGCACAGAGGACAATCCCAGAAGACATTCGAAGTCGGTTGCTGATGCACCTCTTTGAATTCATCAAGTCGATTCTCATTCAGGTGTTCCTGATAGTGTAATATATATCGAGGATCCCGGTTGCGAAATCCTTTGCCAAGGCCTATCTCAGATCCCTTCGGTACTTGACACACAGGACATGCTCCTTCAACTATCTTTGTGATAATTGTGATCTCCAGGTAGTTCCCAATCTATGCTGCTAGCAACGGGTAGCAGGTACGTTTGAATCCATTGGCACAATCCCACTCATTATCAGTGCCACTGATATCGACTTCTCTAAGTGGTTTCAGGATGGTATAGATCACGTGGTACCATGAAGAGTCTATATCAGTTGCGCCATTCAGTGGAACTGGAATGAATCCCACCAGAATGAAGGCGCATATTGATGCTGCACGACAAATACCTTTCTGAATATTTCCGATATTCATATATAGCGGCCAGGTACTCTTCTCGCCAGAGAAATTCGTTAGATAAGTTTTGTCCAAGGCGAAGAATACTGGTACAATTGTCGCACCGTCGGATAATTACTCCTGAATTTCCCATCACCGTTCTCCCCAGTTCATCTCACTATAGATTCGATCATCAGCCGAATCGTACAGCTGTACCGGAGCGAAATTCAGGTGCTCCGCAAACGGTAAATGCCTCTAAAGAAACTGGATGCACTTGAAAATGTCCCTCCAGTATATGTTGCCATATTTCCCAGGCACCTGAAGCTAACTCTCTGCTTCCAGTCCAAAGTCAAGGCACCTGAGCAGCTACCAGAGCTCAGATACTGTCTGGGACGAAGTCGTACGGAAGTCTTCCAGGTCGCGATGCCAATAGTCATTTACTCATGTTTTGCTTTTTGTATACAGAGCATGGGCTTGTTGATAATCGAATACATTTGTGAATGGGTGCCACAGATTCCAATTTGGTTTCTGGTGTATGTTGTAGAGACTTGTAGCCTCTTCCACCTCTTGCCAACCTTGGACCTCTCGATATACTTCTGCGTGGGTGACTTTCCTCGCGGTTACAAATGTGACGCCGTGTTTCTCTGATAGCTCGGATATGGGAACGGTCTCGATTGTGTGCATGGCTGGTATGAACCGTTGGGTACTGTCAGGTCCTCCTGCATTCGTTTAGTTTTTGCTTTGCTCATCCCACTACTTACTAGATCTCCTATTTGCTTTTGTTCCAAGTCGTTGCATTACCTATCCCGTGTCGTCAAATGCCTCTGGGTGATAGTTTCGATAATGTTGACCAAGACCAGTGGAGTTGCGGATCCGCTTTCCTCATAGTGTGCATTGCAATTATAACAACTGGTTTGTCCAATGACTCATATTGGTAACAGCTGTTACAGTATCTCCAGTAGATAGGGCGCGACGAGTGTATGGCGAATGGTAGATATGGTGTGACAAGTGTATGGTGAATGGTAGATGGTGTGACAAGTGTATGGTGAATGGTTGATGGAGTGCAACGAGTGTAAAGTGAATTGTAGATAGGGTGCGACAAGTGTATGGTGAATGGTGAGGAGCACCGATTCAGGGGTAATGAAAGCTATCGAAGGTTCAAGTTGCACACCCCTGAGTGAGATGAGGATCCGTACTATATGACATGTGGGTGTGATAGGACTAGTCTTGAAACAGACAAACCACTATGTCACTTTACCTGACAAATTGTTTGTACCTCACAAAGTGATTGATTTCCCATCTCTAATTCCTGCTAAGTCTACGATTTTCATCATGAGCACCCCACCAAAACCTCAAGGTAGAGGTTCAGATGCATCTGTAGGTGGTGGCAGAGCACAGATCGAATCTAATCATGCAGCTCCCTCTCAATAGCAAGGCATCTGAGTCTGATAGACATTGAATAATTGGAGTTTCCAATCTCTAGATAGTGGTGTATGTTCGGATGTGTGGGAAATTCTGAGTTTATTCCCAGAATCTGCAACTATCGACAGGGGTTTCATGCAGGTCACCTGCTTTGTTATACGACAGATGTACACCTGCATAAGCAAGCACCTCTCTTGAAATGCAGTTGGCTGATTACGAGTATCAAACTTCAACAAGCAAGGCGATCGCGGATGTTCATATGTTTTGTTTGTTGTAGCTTCAGAATCGTAGCATAGGTTGGGTGAGGTTTGAGAAACTGCAACCAAGTGGCAGGGGTGATACTTCGCCTTTCATCTAGTGATCAACTTGAACTCTCCTAGCAGATAATGGGTGACGAAAACATGTATCTGAAGTTTGTCAAACAATACGATATGTTAAGAGAAGTGAGGCTAAGGTCAGTACGTATTGAGTGTTCTCGAGAGAATTGCGAGTGTATATAAATGCACCTTGCCTCCCACGAATGCAGCTTGTCTTACTACCTCATTCTCAGCGACTACTGCAGGTACCTTTGAGCTATTAGCAAAAAGCTCCAAACCTCCCAACCTCCTCTTTGTAACTACTTCTGTACACCATGTCGCAGAATAACCCCTCCAACAAACACTCTCCAATCAATCAAGGATATCCATATCAATATTATAGCAGTGCACATCCACAACAACCCAATCCGAACTATCAGCTCAGCAGTGATGTGTCTCAGATGTGGAACAGGTTTGTCTGACGTCCTAATCCCGATTTTCAATCGCCTCAGCTGCTGACTGAGAAACCGCAATATTAACCGCAACCACTGAATAACTATCCTCTGTATACTGCACGACCGATAATTAGCCCTTATGGACGGCACATGTGGAATGAGTACCAACAAACCTGGGTTCCATACGAACAGGCTCCACCCTGACCACCTCCATCACCACCACCACTATCACTACCACCACCACCACCTTCATTGAATCCAAATCCACCAATGTCTCCGCGGCCTGACAAAGACCGGTACACACTGCTGCCTCCCTATCTGTGGACAGGTCCACCTGGAGCGCAAGGATCCCAATTCACCCCCCAGTCCACTCCCCCTCAATCTGGAGGTGAAGGGCTCCGGTATACCCCATATCATTCTTCCACTCCATCAAGACCACCAGTTGCTCCAGACTCATGGTCTACAAACCCTCTTCCACCTCTGATGCAGCCCACCTTCCCTCAACTACTCCCAGCACAGCTGGAAGTACCAGGAGTACCGATACCTAGACCGGAAACTGCTACTTCTGAAGAGACCAGCGAGACTGAAGGGAGTGCCACCCCTGGACATTGGAGATGAACCAAAGTGCATCCTAAACTATCGCCATGGACTCCAACTTCTAATATCCCCTTCGGTCAATGCCGGCGGCAGATCACTCTTGGTGAATATCAGGATCAGACAGCCCCAGCCGACATTGTTCCACCTGATAAAACTGGAGATGGAAAAAAGCCACCCACTGTCGCTGGGGCTAATATCATCACAGGGCAACTCATGGTTACAATGGGCCATGTTAAAAAGGGGTTCAAGGAAAGCAACATGCCTGGGAGAAGTGACATCTTCAAGTTTGAGAATCATATCCGGCAGGAATGGCTGATTCCTCGGTACACTCAATACATAATGGGACCACTTTGCATGAGGACGAGGCAAATCGTGGGGAACTCCTGGTTCGAACTCTGGCAAGCAGCTATCTCAGATTTCATCCAGTGTTATGAGGAATTCCTTCCCCTAGACCAGTTTGATGATTATGAGAGTATTAAGCATGAGTGGATTCACCATTTCATCCGAAATC
Organism: Wilcoxina mikolae CBS 423.85; assembly: GCA_014904905.1. Classification (NCBI taxonomy): domain Eukaryota; kingdom Fungi; phylum Ascomycota; class Pezizomycetes; order Pezizales; family Pyronemataceae; genus Wilcoxina; species Wilcoxina mikolae. Next base: position 201,581 of record MU122106.1, read on the forward strand.
TCTGCAACCATCTACAAGACACAGCCACCAGGACCGTAAAAGGTGACAAAAAGAAAGAGAAGGGAGGTGGTGAGAAGCGCAAGGTGGGGGAAAGCAGTGAAGAACATCCTCCAAAATGGCCAAACATTGTGGTGGAAAATTTTCAAAACAAGTCGTTTGTAGTACGCGTGTGGAGAGATGCCACTTCTGGGTCTCCATTCAGGTCATTTCAAGGACTTGAAGAATATTCCCAACTTCTGAATTGGATCGCTAAGGCAAAGCTGAAGGGCCTATTCACTCTCCAGACTGTATATCGCTGCCAGTTGAGTGAAGAAGCTGCTCAAGATGCTGGAGTTATGGTTGGGGAGGAGTTTTGTGGCAGTGTTTGGAACCAGAAAACATGAAATGGGGAGTTCCAGAACTTCCGTACAGTTGCATCTGAAGCAGCGACTCTGCTCCTTGAGCCAAACCTGTGGAATGGAGATGGAGAGGACCAGCCTGAAAACATCCTGTTAGTAGAGGAGTCCAAGAAAAGCAATGATAGAGAGGGAGTAAGTTAGGAGTGCCTGAAGTGATGAATGAAGTTATGGGCTAACTGGAATTCCTTGTAGGGAGCACCCCCACAAACACCCAAAAGGAAGTCTTCCAGAACCCCCAGTGCACCACCTGATACAACTAGCAAGAAGAGGGTCCCAGCCCAGCTTGATGACTACGTAGATTTGCCTGTGCCACCGACCCCAAGTACTCTTGCTGCCCTGGTAAAGGAAATTAAGAACATCGAACTTCTAGACAGTGATTCACAATTCGCCAAAGACCTGATCTAGCCTCAAGGTGATGAGCCAGAGCAAGTTTTGGATGATGGATTCATGGCTACTATGATCAACGCCTTCGAGCACGAGTATCATGAAGAAGTGGTTGCATTATTCGGTACTGTGCGACGCAGAGATTCACCTGCGCATGCTATTTCAGAGCCAAAGTATACCTTGAAGCAATTTGCAGAAATAAGATTTCTTGCACATCAGATCTGGACAATTTGGTTCATTGTGCGGAGATGGATCTTCGATGTTGACCTTCCTGGGGTGCTCTTGGCTGATGAAATAGGGCTTGGAAAGACGTTCACCATCTTGGCTAATGATCTCTATACCAAGTCAATTATGGAGGATGTGACAAATCATCATGAAACACAACTACTGGTACTCTTTAACCTGTCACTTGGCAGATTGTGTCAGACGGTAGAAATGGGATTGTCAACTCTCAACACTCTTCAGAAGAAATGGGACCCTTGCACTCACTCTAACCCTGTTCCTCGTCATCTTCTCCAGTTGATTGATGAAAAGCAGACAACTGACCTCCCACCATTGAATCCGGTACTCTGTGTGGTGCTGCCACGTGTCCAGGCAACATTCAACGGTGCAATCAATACCATCATGAAAGGGACTCCATTGTCTGTGTGCGATCTCTACAAAGAAGATGCTGGCGATATGACTCATGCATTCCTCAACTTCTGTGTGGATCATTCTGAGAGACAGTGGAATATCCACGTGATCACCCACGATACCTTCATGAGCCGGGGGCAAAGAAATGAGAACGACACAGTTCGTCACCTTACCAACTGCCAGTGTTCGTGGGGAATCTTCGATGAGGTGTACAACTTCAAAGGTCTGAAGTCTAAGGGTTGATCAGTTGCATCTGAAGCCCACGTTGGTTTCAAAGTGCAAGATACAGCGATTCCGGCCTACCACTCACTGAAGGACTGGGGAAACACAACTCGGTGGCTATTCACAATTCCAGATGCCCCTGAGATTGAGCGAGCAGTAAAAGAACATGGTTCCGATACTGTATTGTCAGCAATCAGTGGAGTTCAAACCACTGTCCCCAAGGGAAGTTACTCTAAAGCTTAGCAGAAAGCTGCGTCTGTGATGATTGAAGTCGCTCACCCATAGATAATCTGCTGATGGACAGAGTCGCAGCTGGCTTCAGGTGTACCCCTGATTTACATCCCATAGGAGAATTTCCATCCAGTCGCGCTGGAGTGGTCTCAGGAAGAACAGAAGCAGCTCGTTGATGTTGTCACCTGAATCAAGAGGCAGAGACTTGCAGGCGAGCATGGTGTCACCTGGTGGATTCATCGTTGGCAGCTTACTTGGTTTGCACTATCGTTGGAATAAGATGGTGATCGTTTTGCCAATGGTAATTTGAAGCGAGAGTGGGATGCCAGGAGTGTTGTGGAGGGACTGATTTTCAGATCGCTCCGAGAATCATTCCTCCCTGTATTGATCAGCTGTTCGGCGACTGTTCCTGAGATGAATTACCTGCATAGTACAGGCTCTCCTGTCCTTTCATCGCTTCCTCAGAAGGCTGTACTATTTTGTCCTTTGCCTGGCCATGTTCGCCATCTGGCATGGTGGATTCATCGCCATTTCAATCAAGATATCCAGGTCATTTGCATGATCTTCAAAGATTCTGCCGACAGATACAGCGAGGTTATGACCGATTTCCAGAATTCCACCTGGTTGTAAGGACAGACATCCATGTATGGGTAGATATACGTAGATTAGATTGTAAACAGGAATAAGTGATAAAGACATCAATTGTACGGTATGTAGGTAAGATAAGCACTAGCGTGCCAAAAGCACTTCGCGAGGTGATTATATATAAAGGGTACTTATCCGGTCTCGGTAGCCAAGTGCGCTTGAGAGGGCCAAGTGCATCTGGTACCGCCATTTTATCATCCTCCTCTTTATCAGCAGACCCCTTGGGATGTAACATATATACATGATGAAAGACAAAATAAGGGGTGTACGTCTTTAAATGTCTGCATAAGTCCCACGACTGATCGGAGCCATCGCGGCGACCTCACAGCAGATTCGGTGTACGGGAAAATCTACCTCCAGTGGTAGGTGGTAAAATCCGTGCCGATACCATTTATACCGGACCGTGTCATTTGCCCCAAATCCTTCCGATCCTCCATAGCCCTGATCCTCCCTAGCTCTGACCTTGTCGATTATGGCTGTGGCTTAGTTGAATCCTTCCAATGGATCTTGTCGACTAGTTCTTGAGCATTCTCAAGGTTCTCTGCCGGCTCCAAACTCATGCGTAGGTAGTTATAACTGGCCCACTGAACGAGATAGTGGAGCTTTCGGTAGTATCGCTTGGAATCGAGAATCCGATCGACCTCCCAGTCATCCGTATCATCTTCAATTATCGGTTGCAGTTCTGATGGCAGCTGGTCGATAGCAGGTGGCGAGTATTTATCAAGCAGGGAGATGTGAAACACATTGTGAATACGCATCGTCTTTGGCAAGTCTAATTTGTAAGCATTCTTATTGATTAATTTACTCACCGTATACAGTCCGATATGCTTGTAATGTAACTTTTTAGATGTTCTCGTCATCTTGATATTCCGAGTTGAAAGCCAGACCTTATCTCAGACCTCGAATGTCATTTCTTTGCCGCCAGCGTACTTTATCTGGTGGGCTTGAGCTTCCCATAAGTTCTCCTGGAGGGTATGATGTGTCTCATCCAGTCCGGCTGCCAAGGTATCTGTTTGGGTCTCTGATTTTAGCTTCGATTGGTCTTTCGGAGCCTTGAACTGTAGTGGAGAATTGTAGTGATAATTGGTCCAAAAGGGAGTCATCCTTGTGGAAGCATGCACGGAGTTGTTGTAAGCGAATTCGGCCAACAGTAAGAACTCCATCCAGTTAACCTGCTCATAGTTGCATAAGGCTCAGAGGTGCTGCTCCATCGTCTGATTCTGTCTCTCTGTCTGGCCATCTGTCTGCAGATGTAATACAGTCGATAGTCGGTGACCTATACTCATGTGGCTACGGATCCTCGTCCAGAATTGAATCGTGAATTGGGTACCCCGATTGGTGATGACATTGTCAGGGATACAGCATTTGCATATCACGCGCTGGAAGAAGAGCCTGGCCAGCTCCAGTAAGTCGATATCCTTTCTGCAGGGCAAGTAGATCACCATCTTTGTCAGTCGATCAACGATGACTAGGATTCCTGTGTATCCAGACCTGGTTGATTCCGCCAATTCTGTAACGAAGTCCATGCAGATGTCTGCCCAGTATCGTGACGGTGGTGGCAGTGGTATGTTGATTCCGTGGCTGGCATGATGCGGTGACTTCATTCGGTGACATACTTCGCAGCCGCTGACGTACTTCCTCATATACGTATCCATTGTTGGCCAATAGAAACTCCTAGAGACTAGCTCAGCAGTGTTAAGAGCTTCGAAGTGACCGGACTCGGGGTTGTCATGAAAGAGAGTTATCCCTTTGCTGCATAGGGCATCATCCGTGGGGACTTATATCCTCCCCTTGTAGGTCAGAACTCTAGCGACGACGCTCCACTGGTTCTTGTCTTTGGCTTTGGCTTTGGCTTTGGCTTCGACTGTTGCTTTGGCTTCGACTGTGGCCATTGAATTATAGACTAACTTACCCGAAATATCAACCACCAATGGGTCAATAGCCTGGGCCTTCTTAATCGCCGATAGGAGGTCATCGTAGGGTTCAACAACAGGTATAGTGGTCGCTAAGAGCTGTCGGACAGGCTTCTCGTAGCCGAACTCATAGTTACGCCATCTCGATGGGCCATCAGCGGGGTTTCTGGTGCCTTCCAAGTTGTTCGATGCTGAAGTTGTATGCTGAGAGAATTTCCGACCACCTAGCTTGTTGCTGTGAAAGGACTTTGGAAGTTTGGAAATACTCAAGGTTCTTGTGGTCACACCGTACCAGCACTTTGTGATGGGTACCCTCCAGAAAGTGCCGCAATTTCTTGAAGATCTCGATGATGGTGAGGAGTTCCCGATCGTATGTATCGTAGTTCTGCTCAGCCAGAGAGCATTTCCGAGAGTAGTAATTGACTGGTCGAAGGGGTGCGAAGCCATCATACTGGTTCAGGATACCTGCAATCGCGCAGCCGCTTGTGTCTGTCTGGAGGACAATCGGCTTGGCTGGGTTGAAGTGCTGCAAAATCGGTGCCACAGTAAAGGCTTTCTTCAGCTTCTGGAAGGCGAGCTCTACATCTCTTGGCTACACCCATTTGGGCTTTCCTGTAGGCACCTTTAGCAAGTTCGATAGGAGTGCCCTGACATTGGAATATTTCCGGATAAACCTGCAGTAGAAGTTTGTGTATCCGAGCAGCACTTGCACATCATGGACTAACTTAGGAGTCGGCCAATTCTCAATTGTTGATATTCAGTCTGACTTCATGCCAACACCTCCGGAGCTGATCACGAAGCCGAGATAGCCGACTTCCGTAACTCCAAATTGGCACTTCTCTGCCTTGCAATAGAGTCCAGATTCTTGGAGTCGTTCCAGCAACTTCCGAACATGCTCGTCATGAACTTCCTCGTTTGTGGAGTAGATCAGGATGTCATCAAGGTATCATACAGAAAAGTTGTCAATGTAAGTCGACATACAATCGTCGATATAAAACTGAAAGTTGGCTGGTACGTTCTTCAAGTCAAATGGCATGACTTTGTACTCGAATTGGCTGTATCGGGTATGGAATGCCGTCTTGTACTTGTCACCCTCCTTAATACGAATAAGGTTGTCGGCTCCATGGTGGTCGAGTTTCGTAAAGACCCTGGCACTTCCCACACGGTCAATAATTTCTGAAATCAAAAGAAGAGGGTACTGGTTCTTAACCGTCGCCTTATTGAGTGTACCGTAGTCCACACAATATATAAAGCTGCAGTTCTTCTTCTTTGCTAAAAGTATTGGTGCCACTGCCAGTGATGATGACAGCTGAATAAAACCATTGGTCAGGTTTGTCTCGATATAGGCCTTTAGAGTTCTCAACTCGACCTCCGATAGGTTATAGATACGTCCATATGGAAACTTAAAACCGGACACCATTTCGGTCACATGGTCAATTGACCGGTGCGGTGGCAGCGTTTCTGCCTTGGCCTTACTAAAGAACTCCATGAACTCTTGATATTTGGTGAAGATATGGCCATCGTCATCTGTAGGCACTATTTCAGGTGCCGGAGCTCCATCTGTACTCGTTAGCTTTGTGCTCGTATTCTCTGAGATGGAAGTGAAGGTTGTGGAATCCAGAAGACCTTGTCATAACGAGTTATCCTCAATGGGAACCCCTGCTGTCCAGTACTCCCTTCGGAACTCTGTGAGCCGGTAGCAGTCATTCAAGCACCGTCAATGTATAACTCTTCTGCCGCAACTACTGCCGCTGCTCCCTGCTCACCTGTCCAGTACCTGCAGCCAAACTCATCTCCTTCGGCGATGCCTTCCAATGTAGCTCTCAGCAGTCCTGTATAATCCTCCACTCTTAGGGAGAATGTCCCGACGACCTCTCCTCTGGCCAATTGATTGTCAAATGCAGTAGCTTCAAGTATTTGAATATCTGGAGTACAGCCACCTTCGGAACATATTTCCTCCCTAGTCATGGATCCTGGTGTATTCCCGAGGCATTCCGGTTGGTCTGCCCGGTCCACTGCCACCACTTCCGCTCCCCCAGGGGTTCACATAGCCAAAAGTCGACCGCGTTGCCTATCAATATCAGGATTCCTGAACTGGAACCAAGGCAACCCCAAAACCAAGTCGTAAGCTCGCATGGGTACAACTAGCACATCCAATTCCTGAACTGGTGATAAGTGCTCCAAATATTGAACCGTGATCGCCGTTTTGTGACTCTCCCTCGCATGAGCCATCACCTAGCCGTTAAGATCCAGAGTCGCGATGAAAGTCAGTTCGTCCAGTAAATCGAGCCATTGGATTAATCTCTGTGATTTGAAGCTGCTCGTCGCACCGTAATCAATAAGTGCTCGTACGAGTTGCATCTCCCCCTTTGGATCTCTTACAAGAACTTCATGGACAATATGCGAGGTGTTCGGTCTGGCCGTGCCGCATATGTACTGACTTGACATGAGAGTATTTGGGCTCTCTAATACCACCCTTGGCTTCAAGGCGATCCGATATAGTTGTATGCTATCCATCGTCGCCATCAACGTCTGTGTTGCCAACCTTTCCAAATCCAATTCCATCTCGTCGAACCTCTCCTGACAGTCTAGATACCGAGCGAAGCTTATGAGTTCTTTGCCTGCTGGTTATCGAACAACTTCTGTCATTTGACTTGTTGCCCTCCATTGCCACTTGGGGCTAGCTTCTGGTCTTGTGGTGGTGGGTTACCTCCTCGAGAATATTTGGGGCAGGAACCTGCCTTGTGGTACGGCGATCTGCAGCGTAAGCATTTGCTGTTGGATCGTTGGCTTTCAAAGACCTCTGTCAAAATCCAAAGTGCTGGCGGTAAGCCTGACTGTCTTCCGCCTGCTTTGCCGTGTTTGTTCGATACAGGCTGGCCGGATTTGTCGCCGGTAGTATTTTCTGACTCGGAGATGGATGGTTAGCAGCCCCACTTGCCGGCCTTATGGAATGTGTCCATCGGCTGCTTTTGCTGCTTTTGCTGCTGTCTCTCGGTCGTCCTTCCTGGTCCGGGCTGGAATTCGGAGTCTGCTGCTCGGTCGAACAGCTCATCGATACTTCTGAACCTCCCATTTGTTGTCAAGGGTTTGACCTGTGATCGTAACCCCGGCTTCATCCCCATCCAGGCCATTTCGTATAACCTCTTAGGGTGATGTTATTCATCCTATTCGGCTTATTGCCACAACGTATGGAGCCGGTTGGCCGATACCCGTACTGGTTCCTCCTGGTCATGGAATCCCTGGTCGATATCTCGGTAGGCACATATGGCTGCGTTCAGCACGCGGTCGGGATCGCCATATGTCTTTTGGAGTTGCTCAACGAAGAGGTCGAAATTGTTGATAGAAGGGTAGTTCAAATTCCGTAACTTTTGGCCCAAAGTGATTCGGTCCTCCATCTTCGACTTCCATTGCGAAGAATCCTTATGACCACTCCAACTGCCGAGTAGGTTCAAGGCATAGTAGACTTGATCCGGAGCGCTGTTCGGAAAATGATGTTGGTGTGAGTCGAAGTTCCCACAGAGGACACTGAAGAAGTTATCCAATTTGGGGGTGCCCCTGCAGTATCGCTCAGGGTCGACCATCTTAAAGATTTCAGACTTACCGATTTCCTGCTCTGCGGCTCACTCCCTAGCAACCTCTCGTTCGCTAGTTGCTTCTCTCTCACAGGCCCATTCCGCTCGTTTGGCTGCTCTAGTGTCGTGCTCCACCCATCGTTCGGCTCGTATTTTTGCTTGTTGCTTGAAAAGGAGCTTCAGCATCACTCGATTCTGGGTAGCCATGTCGCGGTGATCATCTTCGGTAATCATTGATGAGAAGTCATCATCGTCGTCTCTGTCGTGTATATTTTCCGCTCAGGATTAAGATCACCGTAGTCTGGATTCAGATTTTCGTCGTCGGCATCGAGATTATCAGCGATTGTGGAGTTATCTCTGGTTCCATCCTCTGGAAGAACCGATGGTCTCGCATCTGGAATATATTGGCTGCTAGCCGTCGATGCCTGCAGAGTTTCCTCACTTTCACGATCGTCAGTGATGTGTACTTGACTTCTAATTGACTTCTTTAGAGGGGTTGTGGTGCAATGCAATGTAATTGCCTGATCGTCTGTTTTTGTGTATGTATCGTAATGCATCGAAAAAGTAAGGACATCACGAAGTCCCATCAGCAAAACGTATCTGGGGACTGAAAAGCAATTATAGTATAAGGACGTAGGCCTTCGTATGGGTAGATATACGTAGATACGATTGCAAACAGGAATAAGTGATAAAGTTATCAATTGTACGGTATGTAGGTAAGATAATCTCTAGCATACCAAAAGCACTTCGTGAGGTAATTATATATGAAGGACGCTTACCCGGCCTCGGAAGCCAAGTGTACTTGCAAGGGCCAAGTGCACCTGAGAGCCAGATACGCTTGGGAGGGCCAAGTACACCTGACACCGCCATTACACTGGTACTCCGTCTTCATTATGACCACCAAGATTGTGGGCACTGGACTCAACCTCTGGGCTGCCAATCATGTGGTGATTCTTCAGAATCCTTGGATTTTCAATGAGCAGCAGCATGCTTTTGGATAGATTGTGCGACTGGGTCAGATGCGTAAGCCTTACATCTGGCTTGTCAACACTGGTCCATACGGTATCTATGATAGAGTGACTGCACTCCATATGGTCAATAGTACTACTCAGCTCCATGTTGTGCATGGACTGATAAATCATCCGATGATAAGCACGGAGGACATCTACAACATTCTCAAAACACACACTGAGGAGACTGCCATTCAAGCTGGGATAGTGTGGCAATCGGAATAGCTGCTCGGGTATTTCTAGGTGCGTTTGAGTTTGGGATTTTATTGTTGGGTTGTTTAGAATGTATTTTTGATTTGCTGGGGTGCATCTGGGAGTATTCTTTGTGGTTGTACAGAGTTCGGGTGGGGGTATTCTTTCGGCTGTTACTGGGTTTCTTCTTCAACATGGACTAGATTTTCTGTATCTGTATTTTCTCTCATGTGTTACTAGGTCTAGATGTTAGAGAATCGATGGCTTTGGATTATGGTATATATCCAGTTGATATCACTTGAGAAACATAATGCAGTTGTGAAGAATTACTTATGATGGTGATCAAGGGTGAGGGAATGCAGTGGTTGAGCTGTCAGGTGTAACTTGCTTGCCCAAAACCAGAAATAGAAAGCGAAGGCATGGACCGCACAGTTCGGATCGTACTCGAAATTGCAATACATTCGATCTGAATTTCCTATTCTAACCCCGGTACATCTACCACATACCGATACTATGCTCTGCTCACACTTTCAGCTTCCAAAACAGTATTAGCAATGTTTCATATGTGCGCTCGGCCCACCAAAGCGTTCGTGACAGACTGAGTTCCAGCTCAAAGCTTGCAGAGAATGCAAAGATTGAGTGAGAATAGATGCTTAAGTTCAACATCTTACCAGCTAATAGTCACACGATTCTTCCGAATGGGAGTTAGGTGTGCCCTGGAGCATTTCCCTGGCAACTGCCAATATAACATGATGTGTTTGTCCCTTCTGCTCTATTCCATCTCGTCCCTTTTTATCATCTCTGCACACCTACAGCTTAACCTGCCTGCCTCACATTCGAATCATCACAGTTCCACCTGGACTAAAGCCCCTATTCTATCTACCATTTGGTGAACACTGTCCTGCACTGGATCTTGTCTGCAGGTAAACTGACTGTATCTGGCTAGACACGACTCAAACTACAGAAGATACTATGTGCATTCAGCTTGAGATTGCATATAGCTGCGGCACAGTACTGCATAAGTTCGATTGCTGCGGGTTCCCAATTTTGAGAAATGGAAACTGCCCAAGGGTGTATCTTGGATTCTGATTCTGTCACACGACATAGAATATCACTTTGCCCAGCATGATCACGGCGGTAGCGGAATCCTAATGCAGCACTTTCTGAAGATTGATAGAGAGGACTATTATCCACTAACTAAGATAATTCATACCGGTTCGCCCACTAGAGCTATGGTTAGTTGGACTGAGCCTGCCAACGTTGTGCTACTCGTGCTCGAACATGTCAAGCTACTGATAACTAACTCTGCACCACAAAATCCAGTGTTAACATGCAACAAAAACGAAAATGAACTAGCTCAAACATATCTGAGTCTGAATCTAGCCACCTTGCAATGGTAAGCAGTCCTGAAGCCTGAATACCCATTTGACTCACTAACAGATCTCTGAACTAAGACTACAGTTTATAAGCTCAGGTGCTCCTCAATCTCAGTGGGAATGAACAGGTTGTATTCTTCGATAAGAACCACTGTATCACCTTCGGTTTCCTATAAGAAAAAAGAAGTTCTCCAGGTATACCTGAGCTTTATTGGGACCTCTTCTTCTGAAATCACATTTAGATATATTCTCATCACCTATAGCCTCAAAATGTCCTAACCTTACCACTTCTCAAGAGTGAAATTTGGAGTCCTCAGCAAAGACAGCCAGTCAAAGAGGTTCTCTATACTTTCCCAGACATATAAGGCCAGATGAATCCCTAATAAGTTTGAAGCTAACCTACAGGGCCACCAGAATGAACTAGACGATGTAGAGTAAGATGATAATGAACACCAAGAGTATGAGAACTATCCCACCACCAGTTTGGACTATGATAATGACGAGCTACTATCAACTCATGAACGGAATAGAAGCAATCACAATACAGGCTCAAAAGGTCCGAAAAGGGCTCGCTCAGACACTGTCCAGGTGACTGTCTGACTCCAAAGAAAGAAATCCAAATCAAATCTCGGGAGTACTGATGGAGACTATTCTCGGTTGTCGATTCGCTCACAAACACGTCAAGACCCTCTGCCTCAATCTCCTAGCCAAGATACGATGTTCCTTGTTCAAGTAAACTATGCCAGGCAGCGGCTTGCAAGGAGTCAGGATTCCTCAGCTACCCCACAGCCTATTGTAGGTATATCGGAGACGAAGAGCAACAAGAATAGCAAGGTGCCGCTCTATAACAAAGTAGCTTTCGATTTAACAAAGGACTTATTGAGATCTGTTCTGTATACTGAAAACCCCTGGCTGGCCTCTCACGAGGACGAATTGAACATTTGCAATAAGGTATTGGATGAAGCCTTTGATGCCATTACCATCCAGCAGAGAGCTGTTGGTACACTGAACTGTACACAACACGAGTGGCAGTACCCCGGTAGATTCAGTGAGCATATCGATGCCCTAACACGTGGAATTGTGAGTTTCCGAAGTATTCTCCTGGTTTCAAAGTTTGATAATACTAATTATCAATGCAATACAGTTGCGGGGGAAAATCAGTGGTATGCGGGGTCGACTAGTCACTACAGCGAAGCTTATGGTGACTTTACTGTACTCATTGAAGATAGAAGAGAAGCTTCTATGTCTACCGCAGATTGCCGCTTTGCCGAATAATGACTCTTGGATTGGAAAATGGAAAGATCTGGTGAACAGTACAAAGAAAGTCCGGTAGTTCACGAGAAGCGAGTCCACCAGGCTGAACTTTGCTCACTTCTTCGCTTCCATCACCTACAGTGGCACACAAGAGTATTGCAACAAATTGTGGGACAAGTGAGTCACTCTCCAAATGATTTGCATGGCTATGATCATACTCCACTGCGCCTTGAGGGACTACGAGAAAAGTACGAAGAGCGAATCCTCTCAGGTCTTCTGTCGGGAGATATTCAGCCGACACTGTGTCCCTTCAATCCTCTAATTAATGGCTACTAATGTTTGATATAGCCTTGTATGACAGATGCTGGAGACACAGGAATTCCATTGGTCCTGGTCGCCATGCACCCATCATTGAGCATATGGACAGCTATATGGACGTAAGAATTGCAAGCTCTGCTGAGCACTCGACCCGTTATTTAGTACCAGATGTAGCAGGGGAGGAAATGGAGGACCTGACAGCGGTGTTCAAGTGAAAGTGTGTTTTTTGGGCATTGTGTTTCTCGGGGATTGTGTTTCTCAGTGGTTGTGTATCTTGGTGGTTGTGTTTCTTGGGGGTTGTGTTTCTCAGGGGTTGTGTTTCTCGGTGGTTGTATTTCTCGGTGGTTGTATTTCTCAGGGGTTGTGTTTCCTTTGTCAAGGTCGTTTCGAGGTGCTACTTGGACGTAGCGTGGATATATGTCATTTTAGTTGATAGCGGCAGACTGCAGTAGATGAATGCCAAATATGTATACAATGCTACAGGCGTATATGAAAATGGGTGACACACCATGATTTCATCCAAAAATGAAGAAATAGATCCAGGTACTCCTGAGTGATCCTAGAATATACTGGAGCTCCAAAGAGAGCTCAGAAGCGGCCACAGAGGACTTTGCTTTGCTTCGGGAATCTCTCGGAGCACCCTTAGAGGTATCAGAAGTGGCTACAGTGTACACTATTGCGATACAGGAATCTTCCGAAGTACCCTTAGAGGTACCAGAAGTAGTTACAGAGTACACAATTGCAATACAGGAATCTCCTGGAGCATACTTAGAGGTATCAGAAGTGGCTACGCAGTACACTATTGCGATACAAGAATCTTCCAGAGCAGCTTCAAGGCTTCCGGGAGAACAAGAGAGTGCGCTGAGGCTGCATTCACCGGTACCGAAGGATTCCCGGAGGGTCTGCACAGTGTGTCATTCAAAATCAACCTCCACAATATCTGGAGGGTTCCAGGGCTTCTGGGACCAGACGATTGACTTTGCTGATGTACAGGATCAATCAACAACCTACTGGAGTGCCTCTCTCGAGTAAACACCATGCTCAACTCCAAGAAGCAATCAACGTTGACAATACTTAAGAAAATAGATAGCAAACAAAAGGAAGATGGCGGCAGTAGCAGTGGTGGCAGTAGTCACTGGAGTTGTTACGCATATTACCAAGTAGGCCATCCCATCCAGAAATGCCCAAACAAGGACAAGGTCCTGGTCGCATCGACAGAAATGACACAGGCCAATGATAAGAAGGGCTCTGATGAGAAAGAATAGGAGAGAGCAGACAGGCAGAGAGGTTCCCGTGATGGCCACAAGAAAGGCAGCAATAGAGGTGGAGCTGGTAGAAAACAACAGAGCCTCCATGTGACCCAGCCGGTCCCTGGAGAAGGTAATAATACCAAGGAGTACAAAGTGCAACAATTGTCCCATGACAGTGATGATGGTTCGGATAACTCGAGTACAGGAAATGGACATGGGGGTGATTAGCTGTGAATCGACTCCCTAAAACTAATACCTCTTGTTCTATGTCTACAATACAAAAGTTAACTTGTTACCACCATATCTGAGTCAGTAATAATAATACCTTAGACCTCCTCTGATTTGATGGAATGCTTCGCTACAAAACGATTAATGACATATACAGTAGTTTCACAGCCAACACAACCTAAAATGATAGGGTATCGCAATATTATGAAAAAGGGAGACTATGAAAAATTGTAAAAAAGAAAGGAACGGTGTTAGAAGGAAGAGATGGTGGCTGTACGATTGTCCAGATGGCAAATGATAAGGTAGAAACTGATATTGAAAGGTGGCAACAGATAAACCTGAAATACAACTGGAAGATGATAGCTATTCATATATAGGGTAGTTCACAGTGAACAATATGAAAGGATATAACATTATCCTGGGGAAGTACTCAGTGTGCAATATAAATGGAACGTATCTTATCGATCACTGAACAAATAAAATGTGGATAAATTAAGGCAATATCCCATGGGGAAACATTGAAAGGCAGAATGAATCCACTACCTTCATAACCTTTGGCCAGATAAAGATCCAGTCGATGACACCATCAAAGAAGCAGCTCAGGTGATGGATATTAACATAATTGGCAAAACACAACTCCCTCTAATTGACCATTGAGTCTTAGCCAACATATTCATGGTTCAGATTCAGTACGACAGGCCTTAGTCTATACAGCCCCAAGATAAATTTCAAAACATGCTTTGCAACTTGGAGAATTGTAGCTTGTTCACAGAACTGACATGGCATACCACACGGAGTAAACTACAATTTAAAATCGATATAGTGTCATAATATTATAAGAAAGCCTAATGTTGACAATGAACTGTTGGAAGTGCGTACCATTGACGAACTCATTTGGTTCACGTGAACTGGATCCTTGCCAATCGTTCTGCTTCAAACTCCAACATTTCGGCCCACAATGTCGAACAAACATTAGTAAGTGAGGTCTTGTCTGAACAACTTGATTTCTTGTTCATTCTGTAGCTAACTTCAAGTATTACAAAATGTATTGAAAATAAGGTCGATCAGACAGAAACACACATACTTGTTTTCGTTCGCGGTTGTGGGACTCGGTTTGAAGTTTGAATAAAACCTTGAAACTTTACTGATTCTCAGATAGAATCCGCTTCGAACTCTACCTTGATTCAATCTATCTAAAACCGATCTGCTTTCTTACCAATACCAAGAAAGTCTCATACTGACCTCTATATCATTTGTCTCCCAAAGAAGACGTATAGCTACAATGACAATTGGGAAAGGCCTCACGCAACAGCTGGATAATGACAAGCATCAGGAGCTATTAGTACTCCACCGTCCCATTCATACCTAACAGGATGGTAAATTACGCATGTACACCAACTACCATACAGCTCGCCATATCACCAAGAGGGAATGATACCTATTACCTCATATCGTGGGGCTTGTTCAACTGCTAGGAGGTTAAAACTACTTTCCTGAAAAGGCGTACATCGTCGTACGTATAGATATAAGTGTCGATACGATTGCACACGTGGATTCGAGAATAGGGTAGATTGAATAGGTAAGGTGATCGATGACATACAAGAGCACTCGTACGAGCTGACTATATACTGGGCGGTTGGACAGTTACCCTGCCATAGGCTGTCATTATATCATCCCCCTCTTTATCTGCAGACCTCCTGGGCTGCATACCCGTACATGAAGAGAAGGAAACGTCCAATGGACCCCTGTAACCTTCAGATCTCCATATCTCCAAAGTGGCTCTACAGCACAAAGCTCCATGTCCATATCCAAGCTCATGCGTCTGTAGCTTGTGTAGTGCAGACTCGGTGGTGCTCGTATCGGTAAACGTTATTGGCTCTCATCATCAATCGTATGTGGTTCGTCGATTATCTAACTTGTTAGCATTCAAGAGAAGATCAAACACCCAATATCAATCAAGTACGTTTAGGTCATGCAAAGCTTGCACCCTCGGAAGCCCACCTCGCGGTAACTTCATACGTCGAATCAAACCTCTATTAAGTGCCATTCGTGTAATCATTCTCCGTAAGTGTACTTCATCTGTGCAATGCTGATGCTTGTAGGTGCGCTTCGGCGCTTCCGCTCAGTTCGGAGGAAGGTAACCATCATGTATGCTTCAGATCGTAGGAAGGTAATCATCAAGTGTACTTCAGAGCTTCCGATTCAGGTGCACTTCGATAAGGTACATGCACTTCAGGGCAAACGATAAGGTGCACCTCTGTGAAAATGATGATCATGATCGCGTCCGCTTGAAATCTGAATCGTAGATACGGTTATCACACCAACTGTCATCAACTACTCTTCGCTTTGTCTTTTGACTTTCGATTGCCCTCCGACTTTTACCCTTCAACCTTGCCCTAATACTGAACCGAGAGAGTAGTCTTTCTGCATTCTCTTTCAGACATCAACTCGCTGCCGTCGAGACTTGAGGTTGCGATGAATGCTGGTTCGTCTCGGATGCCAAGTCGCCTTCGCAGCTGAATCGAGAGAGTAGTCTTTCTGCTTTCTCATGAAGACAACATCTTGCTGCTGTTGAAGTTCGAGGTTGCAAAGAATGCTGGTTTGTTCCGGATGCCCAGCCGCCTTTGCAGCTTGGGTGTCATGAAGATGATCATTTTTGTGTCTTATTTTGTCTTTGGGTCTTATTTTGTCTTGGTCTTCATTCCGTCTTTTCGACTTAGCATTGAGTTCAATGGTCTGGCGCATGTATCAATGGGTCAAGAAAAGGGGGTAATGAGACCCGTCGGATAACTCGAGGTAATCTTTCTTCGATTGGTAGAATTTCTGGAGGGTGGATCCCGTGTATTCGTGTAAATTCTCGATAATAGTAACGTGTCGAACAGGGGTGATTCACAAAATCCCATGAGCGAAATGTATCCAATTACTAAAGATAGATAACAGTGTAAAGGCCATCGGGAAAATTACCCGCGTTACTGTAATCGGGATTTGTTATCGCTGTTACCGCTATGTTATGGGATGATTTTGCTGTTACCGCACCACCACAGGTATGTTATCGTAGCTTATCGCAGCTTATCGTGGCTTATGGGGCGCTACAGTATATTCGCGTACGGTTTTTCGATTTGCAAGATAATATGGGAACATATGAATATGATTTGTCACAATGAGAATTGAATGCGCGTCCAAGTCCTTCTAATTCGTATATATCTTGAAATTACTCATTTATCAAATATAAAATTTTAACGGTATTACAGAATCTACATCTCTCTAAATTTACATAGCTCTAGAATGCAACAACTCTTAAAATGACTCCCAAGATAATCTAACAATGGCCGATGGCATGACACTGTGATATGGTGTTTGGTGGCGAGTGACACCGGCCCAGATATGGTGAACGGCGGCGACTCTGACAGTGGCTGACAACTCTGACAACTCTGATAACTCTGACAACAACTCTGACAACAACTCTGACAATAACTCTGACAACAACTCTGACAACAACTCTGACAATGGTTCAGACTCTGACAAGCTGGTGCAGTGGGCTGACGGCATGTAGTATATCATGTTGTATATCTCCAAAGATGTGTACTGGTTGATATAATATTGGTTGTCATCACGACCACTCGGCACAAGATGCACGGGAATGACAACTGAAGACACATTTATGATCCGTCGTGATTGTTGTAGAACATCCCGACACATTATTATCCCATGATTGACGTTTGGCATAGCTGACGACAGATATTCTAATTCTTCCACCAATAAAAGATTGTGATGCACATTGCACCATACCACCCTCCCGTTTGCGTTGGCTTTCCCGGTGTTAATGCGATCGCTAAAACGAAAAGGATACAGTAACTTGGCACAGCGATAACCTTGTTGCCGAACCAAGCTATTATTTCATGGTGCTCGATCCTCTTGTATCAAAATATTGTCGAATCGATTGCCATGTCCGCGCCATTTCTCTACGAATCTTCCTTTTTCAACTATGACTGCATCAGGATTGTTGTGCTGCTGTATAGGGACTGTGATGCCGTTTGCTATTCGAATCTTTTGATGGAGAATCTACGATTCTTGGTACCCAGAGGCTTGCAGGTCTGGGCTGGCATCCAGATCCATTCGGATTGCCGCAAAATATGATGTCAGAGATTGAATAAACTCTGACATAATGATGTCATTGGGAAATGCCAGAGATGCAATTGTGTTGCGCTTTTTCATCACTATATTGATGCGGAGGTTAAGGCTTGGTATAGGTTTGTCGTACGAATGAGAGTCCTCCATAAGCAACTTTCTGTATGTATCTGCCTTGGCTGAGAGTGGGGTAGCTTCAATCATGTACTGCAGAAAGCTGACTCTCGACTTGATATGAAAGAGATGTGTTTCCCATCGCAACATCTGCGGAATATAGTCAACCTTGTTCGATGCACGATAACCATCTTTGATGAGGTTTTTGTGGATGGCTTCAGACACTTCAGTGTCACTGTTATCGGTGGAACCCATATCCTTGATACATTCGATGTAATGAAATAGGGAATGGATTTTGGGGATTTTGCTTATAGACTGATTGTGGCGGTATGGTAAAAAGAGGTGTATGTTCCTGCTGATGCCGTGAAGTGCGTCCTGAAGATAATGGAGTGTTATTTCGGTGTGAGAGTGGGATCTGGCAATCAGTATGAAGTCAGTGACCGATTTGAGGAATTTGAGGTGATTGGGATATCTTTTGAGAAGAGGGGCCAGTGCTGCCAGCCAAACCTTCAACATATCTTTGTATTCGCTACCGGTCCATTGTTTGACTCGAGTCAATTTGTCGCCAAACTAGCGAATATCGGAGATACGAGGCAATGCGAAAAATTGTTCATCTATCAGCTCCATTGCCTTTTCTGCACCATATATATCTTTCAGAAAATCAACCATCCATTCCCATGTGTGATCTTTAAAAACACCCTTCAAGATCTGATGCAGCCGATCAACGTTCATGCTTGCATATATGTTGCAACCCGCATGGGCATCGGCAACATTTGGGCAGTTTTCAACTTCCACAACCCCACATTGTTTGCAGCCTCTACTGACATATCTTCATATCATTGGAGATGGCGTCATCTTGGCCTGTGGTTAAAGCCGGGCATGTCATCAGGATCTATCTCACAATGAGGATACCAGCCATACTTGACCCCAGTTATATTATATTGCTCTGGATAGTCTGCGAGGAATGATGCAATCCGGAGATATGCATGACGAGTATGACTGTCTGCATACAGAACCTTGATTCCACTCTTCGCCAGCTCCTCTAAAGAACGAAGCATTGTTGCCATATTTTCTTGATATGCAATCTTAATAGTGTTGGTTTTCGGGCCATTTGGACATCTCGGCAGAAGTCCAATCAGTATCCATCCGTTCGACTTAACAGATCGTCATTTCGCCTTGGAAAGGTTGCCGATACTAAGATAAACAGGCCATGCTAATATGTCACCACTCAATGTTGAGAGCATGGTTTTGTCACTACCGAGTATGACTGGGACTACTTTCGATCCATCTGGCAAAGATTCCTGAAATGAATCAGCCATATGATACCGTGATACTCTGACACCGCGACACTCTGACACCGCGACACTCTGCACACCACCACACTCTGACACTCTGACACTCTGACAACACTGTGATACCGCGACACTCTGACACCGCGACACTCTGACACCGTGACACTCTGACACCGTGACACTCTGACACTCTGATATTCTGACAACACTCTGACACCATGACACTCTGATACCGCGACACTCTGCACACCGCGACACTCTGACACTGTGACACTCTGATAGCACTCTGACACCGCGACACTCTGACACCGCGATACTCTGACACCGCGATACTCTGACACGGTGACACTTTGACAATGCACTCTGAAACCGTGACTCTTTGACACCACGACACCACGACACTCTGACAGCACACTCTGATGCTGCAACACTCTGACACTGCGATACTCTGACACACACTCTGACTGAAAAGAACTTTCTAACAGAGGAAAACTTGCCTGTGTTTTCCACCACCAGTCTGCAGTCCACATCTTGGCATATATACCTTCGCCACTTGCATCAATTTGCCATACTGGGGCATTAGAGAGATACTCTTTGAACGGTCGGTGGCCAAGAATATATTGTACTGCCACAATAGAATTTTGGTACCAGAATACGGTAGCTTTTCCTTCAACATTGACTGAACCCTCCTTCCATCTGCATCCAAGCCCATCCATGTATTCCATGTCCGCAATGTGTTGATATAATTGATCTGCATGCTTGGCATTGGTGCCGGGAACAATAAGCTGTCATTTAAGGAGGTTATTGAGTTTCGTTTTTCACATGTTGGTGTCCACAATGGAACGACAAAGTTGCCATTGTTCGGGTATCGTAAATGGTGCAAGTGGGTCCCAGTTATCCAGTTCAAATGAAGGTACATGTACTATATTGTCGACAGGTGCTCCAGCATTTGGGAAGACTTCCGTATGTTGTGTGTTGTCAAAACTGAAAATGTGATCTGCGTCTGCATCTGTATTGAGCCTTGGGTCCCTAGGTGTAATTTGTGTGGCCACAATGAATTTTATGACAATGGCATGTGAGACCACTTTGTCGGGAAAAGTTGCGCACGCAAGATGTGCAAATGAGGGATTGCATGAGTGAACTTTGATGGTGAACATGTTAGAATCAGCTTACTCTCTTAACCCCAAACAGAGAGCGAATCACGTGTTGGCATGTAATGCATAATTGCACCTACTCGGTCTGTCTCAACATAACCTTCAATTTTGCATTTTCAATCAACCCCTCTCTACCAATTAGATTTTCAGAATGTTCTTCATATTTGCCTTCTCAAAACTAACCATACACTTCCAGCTCCCCAACTCGGTTCGGCTTGCATCGAGCGCGTGAGTACGGATTTTGTAGAAAAAGGCACCATCTGGTGCGCGAGGAATAGATAAGTACATCTAAACCTCCCCTTCTAGTAGAGTATATCTCTCATTCCATCTTCTAGTAATCTCATACTCATATCTCCCACAACTCTATCTTTAATCTCTTTTCCAGCTATCACATCTTAAACGTTACTATGCCGCCAAAGCGACAACCCCGTACGTGGCCATCGACCAGTAATTGGACAAAAGAGAATATTGCAGGTGTGCTTAACAAGTCAACCCAGAATATCGATAATGTATTTGCGCAGCAATCGTTCAAGCGCCACCTGGACGAAGTTAAACAGTGGAAGACTCGACATAACCGCAAAGTTATTCCTGCCTACAGCCTGCTAAAACTTTATCCAGCTCTGAAGCCAGGCGAGGTAAAGACATATGACCAGGTTAGTAAATCTTCTACTCCTCATAGCAGGCCGACTCTGACTCTGACTCTGACTCTGACATTAGGAGTTTGTTGACATCATGATTTTGCTCGTAGAGGAGGCTCGGGATCTTCTGGGAATTACGCCCCAGACTGCGCTCATTGATGACGACCTTGGAGCCATGGGTTGTATAGTATCATACCTGTTAAGGCAAGAGACTTGGAACGCCGCGAAGACTGGCAACACCCCGACTAAATCTAAGCCACCTGCCAAGCTAGTAGTACTTAGCCCATCAAAACCTGGGCCATCAAAATCAAAGCCAGCCCCACCGCCAAAGCCATCGCCGAAGTCAGGCCCGAGTACACCGGTAAATCGTACCACCAATGTCGAAGTGGGTTCCAGCTCGCTAGTCCCTTCCGGGTCACGGCCACAGGGGAAATCAGCAGCCCGGGGAAGGTCAAATACCCGTGCGGGAGGGTTCTCATCAATACCAACACCTACCTCTCAGGGGGCACCCTTGCCATCCAGATCGCCCTTGCCACCCAGATCTAGGCATGCACAACCAGTATCAATCCCCCCTACATGTGATTATTCACCTCTGTCGATTGGTGCAGATTCCGGGAGGTCTTCGGTAAAATGTTATGTATCAAGTTTGCCAGCGCTATCTATCCCAGAAACCTCAAGGACTCAATGGGTATGGCAAGCGGCCACAATTAATCTTCTGATCCAGTGGGACGAATCAGATCTCACTGTCAACCATGACCCAGCACCTGTTGCAATCAAGGACTTCATGCACGAACCTGGGGCACCTATCTCGTACAAAGAACTTGTTAAATTTATAACCAAACAATTCCACCTGGTGGAATTTACAAGGGTCTTTGACCGATACATAGCATTCACCCACTATTTACGGCCAGAGGATGGGAACATAATTTCCCGGTACCAATTGAAAAATCGGCTACTAACCGCAGATACTTGGAATTCGGCATGTACAATTGCAGAGATTGGTGGTCACCTTTTTATAGCGTTCTACACCGTACCAGAGACCGTAGCTATGGACTACTCTGACATAGATATCATTTATGTAAAGACAATAAACAATTCCAACTTTCGAGAAACACCCATCGCAGTTAAGCCCGACCTCGATGAGGACTGTGAGGATCCTCTCCAATCGATTATTCCCATAGCCCGCGAGGTCATCAATCTCGATGACGATGAAGAGGATGAAGAACTACCACCGGAAGCTGCACCAGTAGATGACGATGAACCAGAGCTCTTGCCGATAACTAACATTGCTACTCCTTCAACCCCAGATATTCCATCTGTTGAACCAGTGGACCTGGATTTCGAGATGGAAGACATAGAGAATATAAATCAAAATGATGCAGACTTGGACAACATGGGTGTAACGGAACATGAAGGAGGCACTGGCAATGATATTGAAAGTCAAGCACTGAAGGATGAAACGATACACAACGTCTATAAAGACTGGTGAGTTGCTATCTTCCCCAATGTCAAAGTCTCTATCAGAGTCACTTCTACACCAATGTTAGAGTCTTTGTCAGAGCTGCTATCAGAGCTGCTCTCAGAGTCACTCTGTCAGAGCCATTGCAGCACCGATGTCAGAGTCTCTGTCAGAGCTGTTGTAGTACTAATGAGGTACTGTCAACTTAGAATATGGCTAATTATATTTGTAGGCTGGCTAATTTAATGAACAACGATGATTTTCAGAGAGAGTATGTGGAAGAGTCGTGTAAAGCGTTAGGAATTACCATGGAAAACAGGTCATTTTTGCCACTAAGAACAACAATCCAGCTCCACCCACACCAAATTGTTGCTGTTAATTGGATGGCGGACAAGGAAAGCGGCATGGAACAGGGTGGACTATTGGCTGATAATTGCGGTACCGGCAAGGTAATCCTTTTATATTCTGACAACAGTGCAATACTGACAGTTATCAGACCCTGACAGCCTTGGCATTGATTTGTCACCAAGTCAATAAGTACGAGCAATTACTGAAACAACTGTCTCCTGGACTTGAGCAGTGGCAGAGCAAGATAGATGATATTAAAGTGTGGGAAGAAAAGGGACAGAAAGTCGAAAAGGCACCACCAAAGTCTTGTTGGGAGGTTCACATCCCAACATTGATATTATGGTAAGCCGGATATCGAAATATATCTTCTCATTTTTGCAACTGAAACTAATCTTGAAATAGCCCAAAACAAATGGTACTGGAATGGGAAATCGCAATAAAAAAATATACCGAGCTCAAACCACGTCTCCATTATGGATCTAAATTTTGGGGAGCAAATGATCATTGTGAAGCTATAAAAAGCGATCACCCATGGCAATATGTTGTGATTATGACTATCAAAACATACTACCAGCAGCAGGGCATCGTGGGATATGACGTGAGCAGTTTTTGGGGCCCTGGTCGGTTTTAGCAGGTCATTATTGATGAGGCTCATAGACACAGAGTCTGCGGGATACCGGTTGGAAAAATAAGAAGGCTTGATGGAACCCTAGTCAACACCCCAGCTGCAAGTTATGGTCCTTTCCAGGCTGCAGCATTGTTCCGCCTTGAGCCACAGTTTAAATGGATATTGACTGCGACTCTGCTGGTAAACGGGATTGAGGAATTACGTTGGGTTTTTACTTTTCTACAGCGGGATTCATGGTTGGAAAAAAATTTGCCCCCTGACACTTTTGATCATACAGCAATGCAACCACAAGCGGATGACTGGCAGCCGAATGAAATGAACCCCATATTTGGTACAGTACCTCATGCTGAGTTCACGAAAATAGCTAATCCATATCAACGAGGCCCTCGGTATGGATCTCTTATCCACTGCACCACCAAGGCGTGGGACTCGTATTTGCTCCATGTAATCGAATCAATCGGATCATTCCGAAGGCAATCCAATCAAACTCAGGAATCCGTTGCAAAGTGGCAACGCTTTGAGCAAGCAGTTGGTGAAAATTCTTTCACCATATTAAGGACATTGATGCTCCGACGGACCATGGTCAGTAGAATCCAGTTCGATAATCTGCAGCCGATCGTTAATATCACTCGAATGGTAATGGAATACCACCTGGTCACCTACACTGAAACCTCAGGTGGGGGTAATGTTTACCAGAAATTAGTAGACTGCAATTACAAGCAGTTGAAGGAAAGCATCACCGGCGTAACAGCAGATGATGATGGACAACCGCTGGTGACGAATGATGGGAAGAAAGTAATGAAGAGATTTCAACCTCATTGGCGATTCGTTCGAATCGTTGCGCTTGCCCCAGTCCTTGGTCCCGCAACAATGTTTCCAGAGACCAGCCGAGCCCAAATGTTGTGGGAGGGCAATAAGTCCGACAATGGAAGGCCCAATATAACCAAGGTGGCAGAAATCGTTAGGATGTTCGCTGTGGCTTTCCCAGGGCAGACCGATCGGATACCTTCCGCCAACCAGGTTACGAATATAAGTCATGCTCACTTCAAGGCTGGAGTGAGGTATGGGGCTCCAAAATTGGCCTGGTTGAAGAATTGGCTCCGCAAGAACATGCCTTTGGGCAAGAACAATCAGAACAATGGTGAGAAGGTGATACTGTGGGTGTATTGGCCTATTACACAGTGGTTTGTCGAACAGGTCAGTACTCCCCTTTTGACGACACTTCTCCTACTTTGACATCAACTCTGACATCAACTCTGACATCAACTCTGACATCAACTCTGACATCAACTCTGACATCAACTCTGACATCAACTCTGACATCCTGACTTCTATCACTGACTTTACATAGTACTGCTGTATCTTAGGCTATAACTGCTTTGCTATCCATAGTGCCATGAGCACCGATGCCTGAGCCAGAATTAAAGAGAAGTTCAGCCGAAAGGATGGAGTTCAGGTTCTAGTGTTGTCGTATATGACAAGCAATGAGGGTCTTAATCTTCACTATAATTGCCGGAACTCAATCATGCTGGAGCAGGGAATCAATTATGCCATGGAGTATCAGGCGTGGTCTCGCGTTCGCCAGATTGGCCAAAAATATACCCAGTATACACACCGCTTGGTCAACATCGCCACGAATGACCGATTGATCGAAGTGGCAATGAGATTGAAACAGCAACCGGTGCTTTATGCATTTGGGGTGATCTCCCAAGCCAGCGCTGATGTGGATATAGATGAGGTCTATGATGCCCTGATCAGTAAAATCTCTCCAGAGACGTTGAAATCAAGAATCATTGGTCAATCTGATCTCGATGATGATGCGATGGATGTTGATATGGATAGGAGTTAATATTTCCTTGGGATGAGACTTAATATTTCCTTGGGATGAGACTTAATATTTCCTCGGGATGAGACTAGATTTCTTTACGTTATTTTGGGCTTCTTTTAGGTTCCTTTTGGGTTTTTTGGGGCGGGGTTTTCTTGGCGTTATTGGGTTTGGTTCCTTGGGTGTGATTGGGCCATGAAAGGCCGGACTTTTGAATGACTGATTCCTGTATGTCTCGCTTATTTTCCAATTAACTGGTATCTACTGTAAGGGTTTTTGGGATTGGGTTTCTTAGGCTTTCGGATCAGGTTGGTAGTTTATGTTTGTGTTTTGTTCATTTTATATTCAGATATCAGCAAATGGAAGGCAATTCATACTCTGACACTGCCTTGAAGACTCTGACACTGCCGTGACGACTCTAACACTGAGTTGACAACTCTGAGACTGCCGTGACAACTCTGACACTGCGTTGACAACTCTGACACTGCCTTGATGACTCTGACACCTCGTTTACAACTCTAACACTGCTCTGGTGATCGTGACGACTCTGACACTGACACTACCATGACAACTCTGACACTGCCGTGATGACTCTAACACTGACACTGCCGTGATGACTCGGACACTGTACCGTATCCTCTAGCGTTGTTTTAAACAGTGTTTCATTTGACGCGAAACTTACCGTCTTGGATTATCATTGTGTAAGACTGAAACTAGTGTCGTAGTAGAAGATGAGCCTTTGGAACTGTCAGTTGTACTTGTCAGAGCCACCTACCCGAGTTGCCTATAGTTCTCCATTGTATTGAGTACTAGTAGGGATTGTAGGCTACTATCAAAGCTGCTGGCAGGGTTGTTAAATTAAGGGCGCCAGGCCGCACCCAGGTTAATTGGTGGCTTGAGACATTTGCCGGGTAAGTTTTCCTACAGTTCATACCTAAGTACGTGTATGAAGCTGAGATACATCCTCAAGCACCACAAAGCCTTGCAACCTCTAACTATGTGCAGCTTCATAATGATATTCTACATACAATGCAACATTCGAGTTATAAGTCCTTCCTTGTGTTCACCTTCTGTTCAGGAGAGCGGTCATTGCCCGCAGAGTATCGATGGAGAGATTTGGCTTGGTTTGTGTGAGCACAAGATTCAGGATTGCCTTTGCCCCTTTAACTGTCATGATTCTGGATGCCACGCTGAACCATATCAAGCGATACTGGTGTGTTGGGATCCACATAAAGTGATCCCTAAGTGGTTGCAAGATAGGTATCTGGTGGTGTGGTCCAACATTCAAGTCTGAGCAATAGAAAGAGCAGTGAAAGAGTGGTGAATCCATTATAACTTTTTCTCTGACAAGCAACTCACGTATATTCTAACTTCTACTTGACAAGGGGTCCCAACATCACGACATATGATCTAACTTCAACTCTGACAAGGCAGTCTAACTGATATCTACATATACGGCATAACCTCAACACTGACAAGCGGTCCCAACATCATGATATACAGTCTAACTTCAACTCTGACATGGCAGTCTAACTGATATCAACTCTGACGGCCGACTCTGATATGAGCACATATACGGCATAACCACAACTCTGACAAGCGGTCCCAACGTCACGACATACAGTCTAACTTCAACTCTGATACGGCAGTCTAACTGATATCTATATATACGGCATAACATCAACTCTGATAAGCGGTCCCAATGTCATGACATAAAGTCTAACTTCAACTCTGATACGGCAGTCTAACTGATATCAACTCTGACGGCCGACTCTGACATGGACACATATACGGCATAACTACAACTCTGACAAGCGGTCCCAACGTCAAGAGATACAGTCTAACTTCAACTCTGACACGGCAGTCTAACTGATATCTACATACTAGTATACAGCATAACCTCAACTCTGACAAGTGGTCCCAACGTCACGACATACAGTCTAACTTCAACTCTGATACAGCAGTCTAACTGATATCAACTCTGACGGCCGACTCTGACATGGGCACATATACGGCATAACTACAACTCTGACAAGCGGTCCCAACATCACGACATACAGTCTAACTTCAACTCCGACATGGCAGTCTAACTGATATCTACATACTAGTATACGGCATAACCTCAACTCTGACAAGCAGTTCCAACGTCATGACATACAGTCTAACTTCAACTCTGATATGGCAGTCTAACTGATATCCACATATACGGCATAACCTCAACTCTGACACTGAGTCCTTACCACTCCACATACGGACTAACTACAACTCTGACAATTTTCATCTCTCTGACATGGGTTTCAGGGTACAGAGGTCTGAACATATTAAGAGAGACGGAAATACTACATAAACGGTGATAAGCCGTGGTCTCTGGGTACATTAAAAGCCAATACTTTCACCCCCATCACAATCCGACACGCCTGATACTTACAACAAACAGGATCGCATACTCGAAAAGTACCAAGCACTCCAAAAACTCTATCAGCAGGCAGATTGATCTGAAATTCAGTGGCAGGAAGCGTGGTGATCGCGATTCATCCCAGGGCGATACATGGAGGTGCAATGATCCACACTCCAGCGGCCGGATCCAGCAATGACTAGAAGGTGGCGATTATGGTAATGATTGTGATGATGGATGGCAACGGAGAATGGCTCAAGAGTCCGGGGTCCCAAGGGAGGTAATATACATCTTCGCATCGGGCACTGACATTGAATTGTAACATGGTCTCTGATATGGACTCTGACAATAACTTAGTCACGAGCATCTTCCGACATTGATGATGACGATGACGATGACGATGATGAGCAATCGCCAAAACCGTCTCGCCGCAGAACAGTTCCAGTGCCTAGAATCCCAAGGGAGGTAATATACATCTCCGCATCGGGTACTGACATTGAATTCTGATATGGGCTCTGACATAGACTCTGACAATAACTTAGTCGCGAGCAACTCCCGACATTGATGATGACGATGACGATGATGAGCAATCGCCACAACCGTCTCGCTGCAGAACAGTTTCCGTGCCTAGAATCCCAAGGGAGGTAATATCCATCTCCATATCAGACTCTGGCATCAAACTCTGTCAATAGTCTCTGACAATA
Organism: Wilcoxina mikolae CBS 423.85; assembly: GCA_014904905.1. Lineage (NCBI taxonomy): Eukaryota > Fungi > Ascomycota > Pezizomycetes > Pezizales > Pyronemataceae > Wilcoxina > Wilcoxina mikolae. Next base: position 229,895 of record MU122106.1, read on the forward strand.
CTTAGTTGCAAGTGTCTATCAACTTTGACGATAACGATGACAAGGGCGATGACAATGGCAACTCAACAACATCATCCTGCGAGTCTAGGAACTGGCTGGGGGTAATGACTCTCTCTGTAACTGTCTCTGATATTGAACTCAGGCATTGAACTCTGACAATGAACCCTAGTCACACCGATTGTCCAACGCTACTCCTCCCAGCAACCCAGAGCATGCTCGGCAGGTAAGTTTCCTTAGCTTCACATTGAGCAACTTCTCATCCAGACATACCTAGTTGCAAAAGCGTGATCAGTCTCTCTTGGATATAGGCCACCGGCTAAAACACAAGGTAGGTGACCTTGGGGTGTCGAAGGATTGGTGGGATGTAGCCCGCGATATATTCTTCTGCAGGATCCATACCAAGGATGTATATTCGACTGATGTGGAAAAGTTATCTGCAGAGAGCTTCGAGCAAGTGTACTCGTATTTGAAAGAGGCTCTGTGGGGTGATATATCCACCGCAGCAATTCATACGGTAAGTATCCGCACTTCCCAAGCACTGCCCATTGACACTAACAGACAAGCTTGCGGACCGCCAATCCGCTGCCCAGGGAATCATTGCCGAACAAGCTCGTGAGATTGCACCAAATCAATATATTGACAATTTCCGCAACATGTCGAACGATGATCGGCAGAAACATGTTGCAAGGTTAATCTCTCCTTGCACTTACCGATTCCACCATTCTGATTGTGAGAATGAGATAAGGTTTAATCCAACTTTTAATTTAAATCTTTTGACCAATAAGGTACCAAAAATCATGTTCCTGCATCGGTCACTCTCGGTCATCATGGCAAAGACCTTCTTTGACCATGGACCTCGTAATTTTACTAGACGTCATTACATGAACCACTTCACCCAGGAGTTGACACACAGTTGTCTATTACTTGCTGTAACCGCAGTAAAGCACTCCTTGGACAACTGGGCAGCCGGCGGCTTTCTTCGTGTACCATTTGAAGTGGATACATACAAGAGTACATAACTACATTCCTATGACATACTCAGTCTCTAACAAGTAACCAGAAACTTACACCGACCTGTACACACAATGGGAAAGCATTCCAGAACTGAATCAGAAGCAGATCCTTCAAATACACATGAAAAGAATTTGCAGGGCCAATAGTATTAATCGGAAAGCTCTGTCAGTCACTCGGTGGGACGCGAATACTGTGATTGTGGATCAGGACGTCGATGAGTAGCAGCAGCCGATATGGTATATTGTCATATTGTAGATTAGATTTGTTGTAATTATAATCCGAAGCTGGGGCAGATTGCAAGAGGTTTCTGAAAGAAATATATTTACATTAGACTCTAACAGGATCACGGTCAAGCTACTTTGAGATTATGGTGATTGCATTCATGGTCTCTGATAAGCGACTGTGTGGATGGACATGATTATGGCCATCATACCCGCAGACTCTGACAAGCGACCGTACGGTCTGTCAATTACACCCGAGAACTCTGACATGCTACCATGAGACTATGGCAATTGCACTCCTGGACTCTGACAAGCGACTATATGGTCTGACAATCACACCCGAGAACTCTGACATGCTACCATAAGATTATGGCGATTGCACTCCTGGACTCTGACAAGCGACCGTACGGTCAGACATGATCATGGCCATCATACCCGCGGACTCTGACAAGCAACAGTGAGGTCTGACAGGATCATGGCCACCCACATGAGACCTTTGGTACCTGAGGCGTAACAAAACCAGACTCTTTGGATATCGCACCTAGAGATGCATTGTGAATCCGAAATAACGTTGAAATATTACCGCAAGTTACCGTATATTATGGGTGTGTTACCGGAGTGTTATCCGAGTTATACATAATGGGCTTGGACATATTTGCATTTTCCAGCATTGTAGCTGTTACCAGAGATTATGGTAAGTCATATGGTATACGGTAAGTTACGGATAACGAGTTATCAATTTCCAGACGGCATTCATCCTCATACGTATAGATATGTTTGTAGATACGGTTGTACACGTGGATTCGAGAATAGGGTAGATTCAATAGATAAGGTTATCGATGATGTGCAAGAGCACTCATACGAGCTGACTATATACTGGGCTGTTGGCCGGTTACCCTACTATAGACTGCCATTACATTCCCAAAGATAGATCTACCATTGGGTTATGATCAAATTAGAATATGTGCTGGCGATCACTATAACACTGCTTTCTCAAAATTGCATGGGCTGTAGGAGTGGACGGTGTTCCCATTTGGATTGGCCAATACACCTAGTCAATTCATTGAAGTCATGAACCACCTATATGCATCCAACCTTGAGTTTTGTATATTCATGGCCATTGATCTTGACAATGTTTTAATCCATAGTTGCACACAAGAACACATAGACCATGTATAGATTATTCTAGACCTTTTGCAGAAAGCTGACTTGCAACTGAAAAGATCAGAATGTGAATGGTTTCCAGATGAGATTGAATTTTACGGCTTTCAGATCAACCAAGATGCAGTGTATACATTGGATTCAAAGACGAAAGCAGAAACCGAATGGCTTAAGCTCCAAAACACAAAAGAAGTTCATGGCTTTCTCATTCTGACTGGCTATTACCGCAAGTTCATACAGTACCATTCACATATCACCTTGAAGTCATATTGTATATGCAAAATGTGTAATACATTTACAATTAGGGGCTGCGATGGTAAGCCACATCTCAGAAACATGGTTACCGTGCAATTTGTTTCGATTAGAGGTACAGAGAAGGACTTCAAAACATTTAAAGATGCCATTTGTAAGGCTTCTATACTGGAACTAACAGAGGAAGAGGGTGAGTATGTGCTGCATTCTGAGCTGTATTATCAAAGAGGCGAGCAGATGGGAAGGTCAGAGCCATTACCTTTGGAGGAAGAAGCTAAGGGGTACAGAGAAACAATACCCTATATTCGACGGAGAATCTCTGGCGATTCGTGAGGTAGTTGTGAACTGGCACTACAACCTACATTTGGACAGAAATATTACACTCCATATGGATCATACATTCTTAAAATACATACTGACACAATCTTCGACTCACAGCATGGCAAATGGAGCACTTTGCTATAGTACAAAATTACACATATGATATCTGGTACATCCTAGGTGTGAAGAACCAGGCTGCTGACGTACTGATGAGATGTCTGAACTATAGACCAGTGCACTGTCATGTCTATCAGTGTCGACTTATGAAGTTTGTAATTCTGGACTCGACTGACTGATTATGAGAAGTCACTACTGAAACAAAGCAGCACAGCTGGAAAAAAGACATTGTACAAATACTAGTATCTATGGATAGCCATGAATACGCTTCTATGTCATCTGCTATGGCTATGGTATGTAAGGTATGTGCTTGCAGTCACTGAATCTCCCTAGATGACAGCCTGCACTATCTAGACCTGCAGGAACAGGACACTGAACAATACAAAGATAAGTCAGATCGACTCTACATTCCGACACCCCTGAGGAACAGAATCCTCTCACAGGTACATAACAGCAGTGGGAGGCTATTTCGGAGTAGTAAAGATATATATGGTGGTTATTCAGCGCATCTTCTGGTCAGGGATATGGAAAGGTATCTAAAACTACACAAAAGGCTGCGAGATGTTTGTGCGAGTTAAGCAACGGGCTGGGACTGTCGGGGGCAGGCTAAAACCACAACCAGTTGTGCGAGGCTGCTGATAGTATATGGGGGTAGATTTCATTAATGATTTGCCAACATCCTTCAGAAGAAACGATTGCATTGTGAACTTCATAGAGCATATCTTCAAATAGACCTGTTGCATACCCTGCACAAAATCATTGATACCGCGGAAATTGTATAGTTAGTTTTAGAGGCTATTATAAGATTTCATAGTATTGTCCCAGAGATCGTTAACAACAGAGAAATACATATTACATTGGATTTCTGACCGGATATGAGTAAGATTTTGCAAACTAAGCTACTCATATCAACATTTCTTTATCTGCAGACAGAGGGGCTGTCAGAGATCTCGAACAAGCAGGATATGCAGTTGATATAGTCTTTTGCCACATACTATCAAGACCGGTATAATACCATGTTTCCACTTGCGCATTATGAATGCAACACGTCTAAAAACTTATTCACTAATTGATACCAATTTGAATTAGACCTTGAATAAACACCATCTATTCTATTAGAATTGGTGGCAGGTTAATGGCAGCATAACCGAATGTAGACCCTAGAGGGTGCAGCATTCATTAAACGATTTCAGGCTTCGTTACTAGATGTCGGAAGCAAACAGGAGTCAAATGCCATACATCTTTCAAGTCGGCAACTTTGGAATGTGGAGAACTCAAGACCTGCCAATTATATATGCGAGCCAAAACTCTTCACTGTGGAAGCTGCAATACGTATGGGTTGGACCCTATAAAATTATTAAGTTCCATGGATCAAATGCAGTCGAATTGGAATTGCCAGCAGATATGACTATTCACGATATAGTAAACATCAGCAGATTCAGGAAGTACATTCCAGATCCAAAGTGACAAAAGCCACCTCATGATCCGAAATGAAGTGTAAGAGATAACGTTGGTACAATTCAGTATACGTACGTCATCGAAGCAATTACATCGCATATGAGAACACTGGATATTAAAGGTGGCTACACATAATAAATCAAATGGGAAGTATATGACGACGATGAAATGATACGAGAACTAGCTACCATCACCCATAAGCAAAGCAGATGTTGACGACTACAAAGAATAATACGGATTGAAAGATACAAAGATTGAATGGAAAAGTAAGGGTTAAGGATACAGAGTAGATGGCCATAGGTACTTTCTTTTATACTATGGATTCGATTTCTACCTTGCCGCAGAATCGATAGCAGTAGGATTTCCTTTGTGTTTTTAGAGTATGGATTTGTTTTCAAGAAGTATCTCAAAGTTCTCAAGGGAGATGTAATATGGAGAGTAGGAGTTGACATATTGTGATGCTCGGTGAAAAGAATGGATGAAAACAGGATACATATATATCCATGATATTAGGAGATCTGCGAGATTATATACTACTTACTGAGACCAAGAATAGACTATTGTCACTTCATACTACTACAAGTTCCCCCACTGAGATAAACTATTCAATAGTCAGATAACATCTAGAGCCAGCTCTCATTCATCCTCGATAGATCGATTACTCACTTATATTGTCTGGTCCTCATCTCAGCAGCCAGGGTCAGTGATCAATTCTATTCCTTATTTGCTGGCTACTGAGTACTGTACGTACAGACACTCTATCGCAGTGACGTCCTCCAATCATGGGTTACCATCTGCCTAGCCATTCCTGATACCTATTATACTCTCGTTCTGTCAGGCCCTTGATATCTGCAGTTGACTTCAGGGACCACCTCCATTGTAGGCACATTCTATCTCCTCCACTGAGCTTTCCTATCATGGGTTAATATGTCATGAGCCTGGTTATACACCAAATAACATACATTCTGTCTGGCTGTCACTCTCCGTATCTGGAGTGCAAACAATCTCACTCCAAGCCCATTTTTTGTCAAATCCGTTTTTCATCAACTCCATATCTCATCAACTCCATCTCTCAAAGCTCAGTTGAGAGCCATCGAGTCTATATCTCTTCAAGTGTACTTCAAGGCCATCATATTCATCTCTCCCTAGGTATATTTGAAAGTGAGTAGGTCAGAGGAGTGTAAGCGAAAATGTCAGAATTTCGAGAGTAATCATATCAGGGCTGTGTCAGTTTCAGAGTTAGTATCAGAGTTGCAACTTTTAAATTGCACTTGAGAGCTGTCTTTTATCACATAACGTCGCATCTCTGGTTACATTACTCAGAATGTATATATACTGCAAAATGGTATTGGCAATGAACTGTCAGAGGTTTGTACCATTGTCGACTCAATTTGGTTCGAGCAAACCAAATCTTTGCCAAGACATGAGGCTCAAATCCCACTAGTGTGGCCCACAATATCCAAAAACATTTCATAAATGAGATCTTGTCCGAATACCGTGACATTAGACGCAACGTATAGCTGTAATTCAACTCTTGTGACAGCGCCAATCATCGATCCAACCGGACAAGAACTCCCTCACATATTATCATTCAAGAATCATTTGTTTGCGAATCGGATTGGGACAAACTGTCCAAATTCAACACATTCTGGATCACTTATGAACCAAATACCTGCTTGGTTCGATCAGTTTCAAACTGATCTGCTCCATTGCCAACACTAATGTAGATAGATATTGATATAATGTACAATTTCAAGTACTAATATCCATACCAGTTCTACGAGTCAGTAAGAAAGCACATCTAAGTGATAATTCAAGAAATTGTAAGAATTGCAGTCAAAAGTATATATTACCTTCAATAACTAAACACTCCAGTTTTTCACAATGATAATCTCAATGTATGTTTTCATATTATCCTGAAAAACAAAAGACTGTATGCGAATATATGGTAGTGTAACATATGCCATCATTTGCTGTGGTAACCTACAGATAGCAGTTAAAATATCCCATAATGCAGTGATTACAGAGATGTTAAATCCTGATTATAGTAGTGTAGGAACTTATCCTAATACACTCAGGATGTGAAAATGACTAACGATTCAAGTAAATCATGTGTGGCTTTCCAGTCGTATATTGGTAAGGCATGTTCTCCTGATCAAGATACTCGCCCTTCTATCCTCTGAGATTCTTGAAGTCTTTAAACCTGTATCCTCTCACTCTAACAATTACTTCTATCTACACTTTTGTCATGAGCTTCTCTACCTAACCACTCTTTAAACCAATACCCTTCATAAACAACCAACTCTTTACTCCACAGCAGAACGTTCCATAACTGTCCACTAAGACCTCATATATGAACCAATAGAGTTCCTATTGATATTAGTCCTTTGGACTTTTGTTGCCTGGACCTATTGTATCCTTTCGATTCCTTAGCCTTCAGGTGAATGCCAACCCTTTGATCCTGAGGGCCATAATTGTAAGAAGTCTGTATATGTGCTGTTATCACAAGCCTTATCAGCTAGCATGTAAACTTAGATACTTGTATAGCTACAGACTTTTAGCAGATTTCATATTCTCGGTGTCATGATCTGACTGAGTATCAACCTAGTAACCAACCTTCATTCCGTACTATTGGTATGTGTGACTGTTTAATAGATCATCCGATGTTGTGGGTTGTGATGATCGATTGGAATAATATTGTGTGGGGATTAGATGACATGTAGAAATGGTAATAGTACAATCCCAATCGAATTATCGTTTGAGTAATACTGGATGACTCTGCTTTGAAGGTCCCTGATAATGTACAATCCTGTAAGGTGTAATACTGAAGAGGAATTGATCTCCACATATATGGTTTATATAGAGCTCCATAATTAGAGTTAAACACATAACTATATGGAACATATTGAAGGATTTACTATTTGACTCAGCTCCATATATTAGATACTGTAATATAAACATGTTTGTTGCATCAGGTAAATGATTTCTATCTAGTACTGAACAGCACATGCAGTGGATGACTGTTCATACAGTATTATAATTTGAAAACCTATGGTTTATATCATGTATAGAGTAATCAACCTTTCCAAATTCATTATTAATTACTGTTTGTTTTCATATCTTCCATCCCAACATAATATTAATTTATTGTAAAATAGATATCTACACAAGACATTTGGAATAGTATAGAATATATATACCATTGGATGTTTCATATTTTTGTTGATTGGAATATTATATTTTATTTAATTTCATAAATTTTAAAATCAGATATTCATTGGTGGCGATTGAAGTTTTTGGTAAAACCATAACTTCCTATAAATCTGAGAAGATCTTTCATCTGATTCAAACTACAACTATCAGTTTTCAATATGCTATACTTTGTTAACAGTGATTCATTGTAAATAATCTTCAGTATTTAATAGAAATCATTGGCCCTATATATCCAATAGCTATACTGAGAGATACTTATATTAATTAGCAGGATTAGTTAGTCAATTCGTTGAAATATTCTATATATTTGTAAGTTTAAATGTCATCACAAAGTAATATATATATGAAATATATATATTGCAATACTATTTCATATTCTCAACTCTGATATTCCTTATTTAAAGTAATAAATTCATTGTACAATATCTACAAAAAGCTGGAAAGATCAATGGTTTTCAAGATCAAATATATCAATATTGATGATTTTATGAATTTCAAAGTTGATGATGAAAGAAAATTGAATTTTGCGTATTTTAGGAACAACTTAATTTGTGATTAGAGTTTAACTCATTAAGGGAGAAACATTTATATATAAAAATATAGAAATGTAGTTCAGATATAGTATTGGTGGATATATATAAGGTGAATGGGAATCCAATAATCTATATATTGAGAATGAACTTTTCAAGTATCCAAGCCTCTAACAATACTGCTGAATTATATAAATATAGTTTAATTGTTGATGTCTTTATAGTTTCAAATATGTATTGTACTTCTAATTTGAATTAAATATATAATTCAGTTGACACCTTTGACATGATATTTCCTTCAATCTCTTGTTTCCTTACTATTACAAATGAAATAATATGCAAAACCTTCCACTGATCCATACCTGTATAGTTGCCAAGGGAATAGGTAATAATGTTCATTTCAATTGTAGAGAAATGTCAGTAAGATAATCTCTAGCCTACAAGAAGCACTTCGCTACGTACTTATATATGAATGGTAGTTACCTGGCCTCAGCTGCCAAGTACACCGACGGGCCCAGTATACCTACGAGCCGAGTATACCTATAAGGCTAAGTACATCTGCTAGGCCAAGAATACTTGTAAGGACAAGTATACCAGCGAGGACAAGTACACTTACAAGATCAAACACTCCTCCATGCCAAGTGCACCTGCCACTAGTGGTGACAATTGACCGGAGCGGATCGAGTCAGATTGAACCAAGCAGTGATTTGAACAGTATTCGATCTGAGATTTGTCAATGTTTTGAGGTTCGACTCAAACTTCGAACCGAACTCTAGACATTGCAAATGTAAATAGGTAAGTAGATTCTTGTCTCATCATCTCCATCTTTTATTCAGCTTATAGCCCCTGAGGTTAGCTACAGATTGAATATATTTCCGAGCCAATCGGACAGGAACTTGCTCACTTATATTTGTTTTCATTTGTATTGCAAAATAATGGAGTTAGAGTGTACATATCTTCTCAAGGATTGGCTTTACTCGAACTGAATCGGTTTATCAATGGAGCAAACCACCAGTAGTTTATTTCCAATACTACCTGGTACTGCACTTTCATCATCACCCTCTTTATAAGCAGATCTCCTGAATTGTAAGATATATACAGTTAAAGGAAGATGAGATTAGGTATATATACCTTCGTAAATCTGCATTAGTCGCAAGACCAATCAGTACTATCATGACAGCATTACGGAGAATATGGTACACAGAAAAATCCACCTTCATTGGCTGGTGGTAAAACCCATACGATGATATTTATACAGGGCCGAATCAATAAGAAATGAAGAAATGAAAACCATGAAACCATGTCATTTGTCCAAATCCTCCTGCTCAGCCATCACTCTCAGATCCTTGATGGCGATTGCATTGATCATGGCCATGTCTCAGATGGATACTCCCATTGAAATCTGTTGAATATCTCTTGACCAATCTCCAGATCCTCTGCCAGCTCCCAATTTGTGCGTAGGTTGTTATAACTGGCCCACAGAACAGGATAGTAGAGCTTCCATTAAATTACTTGGAATCGAGAATACGATTGACTTTTTATTCATCTGTATTATCGATTATCATCGGTTGCGGTTCAAATATCGACTGGCCAGAGGTAGGTGGTGAGTACTTATTAAGCACGGAGATATAGAACACATTGTATATATGTATAATATTTGGCAAGTCTATTCTTTGACTGTTTTTATTGATGATTTTACACACCGTATATGGCTCTACACTCTTGTAGTCCAACTACTTGGATGCCCTCATCATCTTGATATTTCGAGTTAGTAGCCAGCAGTTATCTTTGACCTTGAATATCATATCCTTTCCACCTATATACCTGTTCTGGTGGGCTTGAGCTTTCAACTTATTCCCTCTGATTATTCGGTACGTCTCCTAATATATGGCTGCCATCGACTCTGCTTGGGCTTTCAACTTGAAGTGGACTAAGTTCTTGAGTGCCTTGAACTGCATTATCAGGTCGTAGTTATAGTTGGTCCAAAATGGGGTCATCCTTGTTGAAGAAAGAACTCTGTTGTTGTAGGTAAATTTTGCCAATGGTAAGAGCTCTACCCAGTTATCCTGCTCATAGTTGCAGAAGGCTCAGAGGTACTGCTCCATTATCTGATTGTGCTTCTCTATCTGGCCATCTATATGTAGATGCAATAAGGTTGACATTGGATGATCTATACTTATATGGCTTCAGATCTTCGTCCAAAATCAGCTCGTACATTTGATGCACCTATTGGTGATGATGATGTTGTCAGGGACGCTGCATTTGAACATCATATGCCGGAACAAAACTCTGGCCAGCTATGGTGAGTCGAGATCCTTTCTACCAAGCAGGTATATTTCTTTCTTTGTCAACTGATCAATGATGGCTAGGATCTCCATGTATCTGGATGCAGTCGATTCTGTCAAATCTGGGACGAGGTCCTTAGTGACTCCTTTTCAGAGTCAAGACAGGGTGGCGTGGCATGTTGATTCTGTGGCAATCAAGCTGCTGGGTCTTGATTGGGTGACATACTTTGCAGCCGCCAATATACTTCCATATGTGCCTGTCCATCGCAGGCCAATAGAAATCCCGAGATACCAACCCTATAGTTTTCAACGCTCCAAATTGATCAGACTCATGATTGCCATGGAAGAGACATATCACTCTACTGTAGAGAGTATCGTCTGTAGGGACATATATTCTCCCCACACAGGTCAGTACTCCAGTGAAGATACTTCATTGGTTCTCGTCTTCAGCTTTGGCTTTGTCTGTGGCTTTCACTGTATCTCTGTCCAGTGGATTATCATTTAGCTTAGCCGAGAGGTCAACTGCCAATGGATCGGTAGCCTGGGCATTCTTAATCACCGGTGGGAGATCATTGTAGGGTTCCACTATCAGGGTCACCAAAACCCATCCAATAGGCTTCGAACAGCCATTCTTAAAATCTGACCGTCACCAGATCTTTGTGTGCCGGCCAGGTGCTCGATAGTAAAATCGGATGCTGGTATGATCCCAAGGCAGTTGGCTTGTCTCCAGGAAAGCACTTTCAATTTCAAGTAATACTGGAAATTTGTGTTGTCACAATGCACTAAAACCTTGTGGTGGGCATCTTCCAGATAGTGTCATCATTGGTAGAAAGTTTCAATGATGGTATGGAGTTCTCAATGGTACGTATCGTAATTTGGTACAGCCGGAAAGCATATCCAGGGGTAAATTCTGATTGTCCAAAGAGTTCCGAAGCCATCATACTGGTGTAAATTGCCTGCAATCTCAAACCCACTCACTTCGGTCTGAAGAATGATCAGCTTGGCTGAGTCGAAATACTTCAAGATCAGTTCTGAGGAAATGCGTCCTTCATTTTCTTGAAGGCCCATCCATCTGCCCAAGTCTACGCTCAGTTTCAACTGATTGGCTGCGATCAATTTGATTGTTTTTTCAGCATACTGCTTTGCTTATGGGATTTTAATAATTCTGTGAGCAGGAAAATCACCTTGGCATATATTCAGATTAATCTCCGGTAATGGTTCCGAAATCCGAGGGAGATCTGAACATCCCTTACCGACTTTGAAGTCGGTTAATTCTGAATCATCATGATCACATAGGGAGATATTTTCTGTGCCAGGACGTATTAGTCACATCTGGATGTCGGTGGCACACCTGGAATACGTGGAACATTGGTGGGCAGAATAATATGTAAGTCCGCGATGATACGATGTAAGGCTCTGCAAAAACACTTCTTGGTGCTAGGTATTCACACAGTCGCATATCACTCTGCACAGTACCTTGTACACTTAATATCCTGTGTTCTTCGTCTGGCCGGTATAATTGAATAGTTCTTGGTGCTTGGTGGCAACACTGCCCTGGGCATTATAATGATGATGCTACCCACTGCATATTACACCATAAGATCTGCCTATCACTCTGAGCTGTTTTCCATGGAGAACCACTTTACTTACGTCTATTTCTTGGCTGGTTTCAAGCAACTTGAAGGTCTGCCTAGCACAAAGAAATGTTTATGAAGTCTATTTACAGTTCTGAATACAGTTTATACCCTATTCACCACTGTATTCAACTTGTCCTCCAGCAGAAAATAAACATTGTTCCAAGTCGCTAGGTCTGTATGACTGTTGACTATCCATCATTTATTCTCTGACTTTGATGAAATGGGCTCCTCTGGAATTAAGTGTACAGCACCCACAATATTTCTTGCACTAATAAATTCATATGCACCTCTGGAAGATGCTTTCACTATCCTGACTAGCTGCATTGCACTTTCCGGCATTCTACTATTTGCAGGCTTGGTCACTTCCATATATGCTAGCCAAACTATATTCTTGCCGTGCCAATGGATGACTCACACCTTCAATAGATGAAGTTTACACTATGGTACGCATCTCTGCAGTACCTTGTGAGACAGCTCCTGCCCCTCCTTATGTTGTGAAGTTTGAACCCATACCCAGTCATGGTGGGTAGTCCCAGAATACTACTGTTTATCCCCAGTATATCTGGACTTCTAAATGATGTGCTCATCATACATGTTACGTGATTTCACCTCCAAACCATGGCAATTTGCACCAGCGCTACTCAAGAGATCATCTGAACTGATATTAACCTGTTGGAGTGTAACAAACGACAGGTGGTATGGTATAGACCATTTTGGAGCAAGTCGTCACTGATTGTTTTCAAGAGGCCATGAACGTCCTTGACTTTCTTATTTCGTTTGTACTGCTGCAGAGATATGAAGCTAAATAAATAACATCTACAAGTAGTGATTGCTTCAGCCATCACCTCCATCATCACTTCTTATGTCATCTGTGGAGCAGCTCCTTTACAGTTCCATGCATTACGATTGGGCTTTCTGACAGTGAATGCATCAATCCGAAGGTAGTGGTTGATAATCTGAGTATAGTAATTACCTGTTATTTTGTAGGCATTAAACCCATCCTTAATCAGCTTTCAGTGAAAACTCTCTCCAATCTCCGTCAACCACTGTTTAACCGAACCATACCGTTGTATCTGCTCTCGGAAGTACTGCATGAGATGTATCTTGGAAAAGTTGAAATCGCTACCCTCTTCAATATATTCAACCATTTCTGCATTGATAATACCTTTCCAGACCTCACGAATATGCTGTCGAAAGGCAGTAATCTTTGATCTGTTTTTCTCGGAATTCAACTTTGTATCCGGCTCGGCACACAATTCTGTACATCTCTCTTTGATCTCTGCTTGAAGTCATTTGCCAGCCCACAATTGTTCATATACATCTTTCGAATTGTGAAAGTGATGTAGAGCATTGGCTATGAGGTCTAGAATTTCATCATCATGAGAGTAATACTGGCTATAGATATAGAACTCAATAATAGAGCGAGAGCACTCAACTGCACAGTCAAAAATATTGCCCTGAGAGGGGCTTGGGTCCGCAGAGCATTACGTATGACACCCACAAGGAATTGTATTATCATCTTGATTTCTCCTCTGTTCCAACGCGAAACCTCCTGATATGCACATCATAGCTTCATCATATCAAGGTATGCAGGCACCGAGAGCCAAATATCATTGAACTTGTCAAGCCGCTTATACTGCTTAAGACATTCGTGAAGCCATGACAGGAGATACTTCAACATCCCAATTTGCATCATGTGGAGTAGATAGTATTGGCAACAAACCGCCCGGGGTTCGTATAATTGACGAACTGATTTGGTCCGCGCGAACCGGATCCTTGGCAAGCCTTTCGCCACAAACCCCACCATTTCATCCTACAACTGCGAACAACAATAAGTAAGCGTGTTCCTGTCCGATCGGTTCGATTTTTAGTGCATCTTGTAGCTAACTTCTCCCGCTACAAGATGCGCTATAATTCGAGCCGATCGGACAAGAGCGTGCTTACCTATTATCGTTCGAAGATAGATGGTTCGCGAACCGGTTCTGACAAACCTCAGAACTTCATCCAAATTACGGATCGAATCCTTGTCGAACCGCGCCCTGGTTCGATCCGTGACGAACCAATCCGCTTCGTTGCCAATACTAGGTGTAGATGAGGCTCGGGAAGATTGCTTGTAACGAAATCAAGATACCATAAGATGTTAAAGTCTAGATTGACATCGTGGCGTTTGAGATTGGTGATGCTCATGGGTGTATTTCAATCTGGAAGAATACCATACATATTATGATCCCAGAGGATGTATTGTTCATGTCGGCAGGGGTGATTACCTATTTCCTGCTAGGGGCAGTAGAACCAGTAGCATACACTATTCTTGATGTTGTGAAGGTCACGGTGCTCAGGATAATTGGCCATTCATGCAGCCAGTACCGAATAACAATGTTTGATGTTGCAATGGGTAAAGCAGGCATAGAAGGTATGGGTCTCGGAATTGAGTGGGGGTTGTAATACATGCTGCAACATATTCTGAGAGACCATTCGGTTATACTCCTTCTGAGCATTACTTCTTTTGTAGGGGACATCGTGGATCTTGACGGGAATGGGCAAAAGAGTGACCAACAACACACTGTGCTTTGTGTGCTTCATCTATACGGCTGCAGATAGGTTGCCAATCGTCATATTTATTTACCATACCTTCATGCCACCAGACACTTTCGTGAGGTGGGTGCAGTCAGATATGAATATCATCGGCACCAGCATGTCACTGACAGGTAGTGTTGTCTATACAATTGTGAGCATTGTAAAGGGTATAGAGTATTTTAAAGGATATAACGAAGTTTACCTGCTTATCCAACTACCAGTCTCCAGTATACATTTCATTGTAAACATGGTATCCAGCATGATTGAAGCATCATTTCAGAGTCTATATAAGATGTTCCTCATATGCTGACTGCTGGAGTGGCTATTTTGCACACTCTATAAGGTCACAGTGTCAAAACTCAATTTCATCCGGATGCTGCACATTCCATGCCATCTGCAACGTTGCTTTCTTTCAGGAGCCATGGCCAAGTCCATCCTCCATCATGTTGATTTTCTGTCGGAGGTTGTAATTTGATTCCAGAGAATTACGCACACACTCTTCAAGGTCAGAGTTGCCCTTCAAGAAGTTATTGATGACTTTGACAGAAAAACCTTTCGATGTAATCAGCTCAGCAACATTCTACTCCTCCTAACGATCAAACGGATCAAAGGGATGGTGCAAGGATTCATCAGCATTGTACTCATGTTGGTCGGAATGTATGCCACAGGGACCCCGACATCAGGATATGAGAAGCTTTTCTGAGTCAAATTCGGATGGTTCTGGAGAAGGAGATGTGTGAAATGGAGGAAATGCATAAGGATCATCAACGTGGTCATGGTTGGCATGAAAACCACTCACAGAATCATCAACATATCGCTGAAAGTTTATTCAAATGCTTTCAGGGGGTTTCAAATCTATCTTCACCTCAAAATGTTGGCCGCGATATCAAAAACAGTCGCTGTCAATGTATTAATAGAGCCACAGGTTAGACATATAAGGCCTTAAGTAAACAGGGCAGAAACGATTCGGAGTTAATATAGGAGTCATGGTATGTGTGGTGTAGACAATGCTGAAGGCTATATATGCAGTTGGCAGAATAAGCTGAGCGTTGCCATGCATGGGTCGTTGCCATGCAGGTGTGGTAGAATTGAGTCGCATGGCGTACAAAACTCACAGAGCTGTATATAAAATGTCAAGACCCTGAAATATACTGCAGACACAGTTTGTCACAATGTAGCCATGACCACAGCCTAATTTGACACTAATGGTAACACAAATCTAAGAAAGAATATGTGAACTTGCTTGTTTGCTTGGTTTTATGATATTTGACCAGGTGGATGATATGAAACAAGGACGAAAACATATGATATCGCTCATTTTGTGTGCCAAGACACATGTTCAGAGTTCATAATACCACCGCACAGAGTCAATTGTAGTACCTGGACAGGTTTATGAACTTTCAGAGATGCAGGTGACACTTCCATCACTTCATATAGCAGGTCCTTACTGTTTGTGACACCACACTGCATAATTATGTTGGATCTTGATGTCACTGCCATATGGTAGGAACCCAAACTGCAAGGAGGTTGACGCTTTGACCTATCATTCGCATGATATGTATTTCTCACGTTAAAGAAGTGGTTTAAACAACTC
The DNA here is from genome assembly GCA_014904905.1 of Wilcoxina mikolae CBS 423.85. Taxonomy (NCBI): domain Eukaryota; kingdom Fungi; phylum Ascomycota; class Pezizomycetes; order Pezizales; family Pyronemataceae; genus Wilcoxina; species Wilcoxina mikolae. Next base: position 246,275 of record MU122106.1, read on the forward strand.
TGAGAGTTGCATACAACATGCAGTACATCTTTAAGGCAGGAACAGAAGTACCCATGATGGCTCACAATTAGGAAAGCTCTGTGTCAAGTGTGACGTTTGATTTCACTGACGATTTCAACTCTTCTACGAGACGCTCCACACAATTTCAGCACCTTGATAGTCAATTCTGCATTGTATATATGCTGCCGTACACTCCCTCCATTTCGATTCTTCTCCATTATCTCTATCCACTCTATCTTTACCTATTTACCACTATCATCGTCATTTTTAGACACATTGACCCTAACCCTGACCGACCCTTCAAACACCATATATACAGCTCAGAACGTTGCAATGGCATCCATCAAGATCCCATCCACCCCCTCCAAAACCGATGCAATTAAGGACAATCTCTACCAAGATACTTTCGCGAAGCATTTCATGACGGAGTACATTCAGGCCTTATTCTGATATATGCCATTCACGGTATCAAGGATGATGGTGCAATTGACTTGATGTATGATATCATTATTTTGGACTCAGTTACTATAAGGTATTTTGTACAGTTTCAGGGGATGTGGAAATATTGGGCATCAACTCAACCACGATACATGGAATGGTGCAGTGGGTTCTAGATATTTCTCCAAGACTGTTTCGATAAAACATAGGTGCAGATACACCAATATCACAAACACAACCTACCTTTACCTACTGACACCGATACCGACCTCGACTCCGAAGACTCCGACGACTGCAAGAACTCCAAACATGGCAAAGGCCATGCCTGGAAAGATACCTGGTATTCCAGAATACTGATGCTGCAGCTACCCTCCCACAAATATGCAACGCCACTGACCATCATTGCCTCTGTCCTCTAGAACAAACGAAAACTCGATGAGATCTCCACCAATACCATCCATACCGGCCCAACACTTAGATACCCCTTCTGGGTTTGCATTGTGGACCCTGAAAGCTACAGTCCAGAAAGCTACAACTGTTGAGACGACATCTTCGTTCACCACAGCTCGAATATATGTCATCTCTCACAAGTCGAGAAGTTCACCGCAAAGGCCATACACTATGCTGTGAGTCACCTATATTCTGCCAGAGATGTCAGTTGTATTTTTGGATATCTTGTTATGCACAGTGAAACCTCTCTGCAGCCATGGAATATGACTCGACTCAATAGCAATGACTCTGTGGCCATCTTCCTTTCCGTTACAGCTTACAACTCTCTCATCATTGTGGCTGTTCGAAAGGCAATAGGAACTACTCTACCTCCACAACCACCACCACCACAACCATGATCGTCTCCCTCATGAACACTTGGTGCCTTCAAATATGCCAAGAGCCCAACGCCTGCTCCCAGGTTCGTTCCCATAAACCACTTGGCAATGACACAACAGGATGTGACTGCTACTCACCATGTGAAGTATACCTCTCTCCACGATGCCAGGATTGCACGAATGGCAGAGACAGCACAAATTGTAGAGGCGACATCATGATTGGTGGTGGAGTTACAGCAACTGCGGGAGCCGAGGTTATGAGTGGTGGTAGAGTGACAGCAACAGCGGGAGACAAGGTCGCAAATAGCAGAGGTGTTGGTGGAGGAAGACACAATGTGTAAGGTTTCATTAGTGTTGGTGGATATTGACGAGTCATCGCAGTTGGTGGCAATTGGCACGCACCAAGATATCAATATCGATATGAGCTTTGCACTGCTCGAATCGTTGCGTTTGACTCCACTATAGATGGATCAGCAATTTGAGTGATGGTTTACTTTACTTCCAACAGTACAGCAAATGACTAGCATACTAACACACATATTAGGTTTGCATTTGAGAGTTGGGTTAGATAGAGTTTTTGCATATGCTCATTGGGTCGGGTGGAGGCATTTATATATTTTACAGAGTTGTTTTTCGTCGTATTTGGATGTTCTTAGCATTATTGGTATTTGATTGACTAATCATATGTGATACTTTGGTGACAAGCTAATACAAAATCGTGTGAATCTGCCCCTGTATGGGGAAACCTTTTTATGTGAAATACTCATTGACGTGTTAGTCCTTGTCCACACTGCATTATGCTTTATCTATATTATGAACTCTCAATCGCAACTCCATCCACTCCAACTGTACTCATATTCTGCCTTTCTGACATTCCTGCCTTCTGAAAATAGCCAGAACAATGAACCCACTGCACAAGGCCGCATCCTCAATTTCAAAAGTAGTACTGGCCACTCCTGGTACCCCAATACCACGTACTGTAAATGGTGATAAGAGGACACTCTACATTGCAGTCGGACAAGCACAGGCAAATGCGGATGAAGGCTACAGCATCATGTATTGAAGGGTCGACTTCGACTACTCAGGTCTCCTCAGCATCTACACCCATTGTATCCACGCCAAATCCAGCCCTGAAACCCACTCTGCCCGGGCTGAATCAAGCGTCCAATTCGATATCACTAGCACTCAGTGTCATTTACAACTTTGGTATTCATTCAGTGATGAATCGTAGTCACCGTCAGAGTCCACACACAGCATCATCGGCTTCACAACTCTTTCCATCATCTCCACTGAGGATACCGTCTAGTCTGTCAGTCAGCAGTAAACGATATGAAAGTCAAAGTGTCCTTGCACCAGGTGACTTTCGAGTTACTGCTGTATTGGAGACAATACGTCGCATGATGGAGAAGCAACTGCTGAGCGAGTCACTATTTCCAACTGAAGCTGAGTTTCTGCTGGTAACGTATACAATTCTGAGAGTGTTAGATACCGACTAACATATCATTTCCAATACACAGTCAGTAGAGCATTCATGGCCGAATGCATCCAGGCACGAAGGAGGCAATATTAGCTTCCTGAAACGTCAAAAGGAGTGACTCAAGATAGTTGGGAATCTTCGAGAATTGAATACTCACTGACTAACTGGCCATATGTCAGATAAACAACAGTTGCAATGCAGTCAGATTGCACATGATCAAGAAGACCTGTGAGTGCATAGGGAGACTATATAACTTGCACCATTTCGATAATGATGAGCACTGTATACACATTGACCTAATTCTTTCAGATTTTATATTAGTTGTTCGCTGATACAATCGTACGAATGAATCTGATGTGTGTTCTATCTGCAACTTGTAGTGTCGCTACCACCATCCAGAATGAGCTATCTACTTTCTTGATAAGGAGATTCAACGATTTCGATATATACATTGCTTCCAACAAATGTGCAAACGCGGCAGGTATTTGGAGAGCTTCCATGACTGGATTCAGGAACAGATACCCCCAGCACTGATTGTGTTAATATGTACGGCATTGTATCACGCACTGACAGAGTGGCAAAGAAATAGTGGTTTAGCTCCAACAAAGGATGAAATCGATGACTTCTAAATCTGGCACAACAGCCTGAGATCCGAGTAGGAGTACTACTTCAATCGAGATAATGACAGCGGTATGTATGACTATATTGTCTTCACACTTCATGCAATTGCTCTAACATTATGCATAGACTTACACTGATCTCATTAATATTTGGAACGTTTTCCATCTCCATTGAGACAGAGGGTAATCAAGTCCATAAGGGAGGCTGTCAATAACCTTCCCTACATGAGAAAGGAGCCAATAACATGCCACCTGTTACCAAGCCTCATCGAGTGGTATTAAACAAGACTTCGATAGAAGTGCTTATGATGGAACTGGACATTGAGACTCTGATTATTTCTGCGATCCTCATCTTCATTGCTAACATTTTACCATTCAATACTGAGGATGGGGTTGACGATGGTGACAATGATAGTGACAATGATCATGATGACATTCACAGTATCAGGAGTCATCTTCAGCTACATTGTAGTCCGCAGCAGGATGAGGATAAGGTCGAGAATGATCAGGATGAGGATGAGATAGAGAATGAGAATGAGAATGAGAATGAGAATGAGACTGATGACAAGTACAAGGACGTAGAGTCGGAGTCAGTGGATGACTGCAAAGGAGAAAGTAGTTTAAAGGATATGCTTCAAACAGGCTGCGATTTGTAGCATAGCATTTAGAACAGAAAACTGTATATATTAGCGCTGAGTATCAAATACCGTCCACAGTAACCTCACTGCACTGTATCCGTCATCCGAGATGTGAATGCAATGTAGGGCATCATATAAAAGTCCCATGCTGTTAACATTGCATTATGTCAAGGTGTACATTGCATTCATACGTCAGATGAGTAATATTGTGGATCAAAAGGTATCCACATGGCCTGGCTGCATCAGTAAGAATTATGTGTACTTTATAGCTGCATCAGTAAGGAAGGCTACATCAGGAGGTGCAAACACAATGCCTGGGATTGTGTATACGTACGTGCAGTGTGATTCGACGATGTGGCTCAAGAGGTTTCGATTGAAGCATCTGATGTACCCTAGACCTACACATGGCCTGGGCGCCGCATTAATTGTTTCAAAATACGGATCCATTTCGATGCTGATACCTTGAGCACTGATAACAAAGCCGAGGAAGCCGACCTCTGTAGCACATAATTTGTACTTCTCTACCTTGCAATACACGACGAACTCTGACACCAATTGTGAAACTTCACACATATGCTCATCATCCTCCTTCTCATCATTTGATTATATCAGGATGTCATCGAGGTAATACACAGCAAAGTCATCAAAGTAAGGCCACAGACAATTGTCAATAGAAGCCTAAGAAGTAGCCGGTACATTCGTCAGGTTGAATTGCAAGGCTTTGTTCTCAACCTGACCATATTGGATTCAGAATGTGGTCTTGTACTGGTCACCTTCTGTAATGCGAATAAGGTGATTGGCTCTGCACAGATCAAGTTTCGTAAATATTGTGGTGCTGCCTACACAGTCAAGTATCTTTGAGATTAATTGCAGGGGATACCAATTGTTAATTGTGCCTACATCGGAAGCTCAGTTGTCTACACAGAATTTCAAGCTCACATCCTTCTTCTTTGCAAACATTATTGGTGCCACTACCAGTGATCATGACTACTGGATGAAACTATTGGCCAGGTTTGTCTTCATATATGCCTTTAGATTACTCTACCTGACCTCCAATAGGTTAAAGATATGCCTATATATCAGCTTGTGCCAAGGTTCCAGGTCGATTGCACAATCAATTGACCGTTGTGGTGGCATTGTCAATGCCTTGGTCTGACCAAATTCCTGAACAGATTTCAGATACCTGGTGAGAAAATGACCACTGTAGTCGGTAGGCACTATCACAGGTATCTACGCTCTATACACTCTTATTATCTGTTTTGTCTCAATGTCGTCTGATGGAGGGTAAGATTCTCATCGGGTATCAGTACCACCGACCCGTCACAATGAAGTATGAATGTGGCTTGTATTCTCACTTCATGACTCAGTGAGCTGGTAGCAGATATTCAAGCCCCGTATTGGTGGTAACTCTTCTGCTACAACTACTACTGCTGCTCCCTGCTTGTCCATTCAGCATCAGAGTTTGTAACCTGACATCCCACTCCATGATTCTCACAGCATGATCGTGTGCTCTCCAGACCATAGGGCAAATACCTTATTTTGGACCTGATAGCTCTCAAGAAGGTCATCCAAAACGGTTTCTCCAAGGAAACAAATGTCTGAAGGGTTACCACTGCACCTGTATGAAGTTCTGTTAGTATCTACATATGGAGTTACATCACAATTAACATTCCGGACAGTAGACTGCAGCCCACTCAGAGTTTTTAAGGCCATAAGATGACTGGTATTTCAGTTGATAGCCGAGTTTTGAACCTTGAACCAAGGCATACCCAAGTTCAGGTCATGTGCCTGCATGTGTACAATGTAGGTATCTGATTTGTCAACCAGTACCACACTTTCGAAATACTCTACTGTGAGGCTACTCTTTCCACTGTCTCTTTCAGATATTATCACGCAGCCGTCTAGATCTGAAGTGGTAGAGAATACTCTTTTGTCCAGTATGCCAAGATACCTTCACAGCTTGAATGTCATGAAGATGCTCATTCCTCTACAATCAATGAGAACTCATACACATTGCATTTCACTATGACCATCTGGAACAAACACTTAGTATATGACATGTCATCGGAAGTTTTCTTGCTGGGCTCTGAAGTTGACAGTCTGAAATTACATTTTCTGTCGGTTCACTTTGATGATTCCCACTGCTACAGGAATCCTCAGTGGCCTGCGTTCGTTAATACTATTGTTGTTGTTGCGTCCTGCTTAGAATTGGCAACACAGCTGATCAGTATAAGGACGTACGTCCTCGTATGGGTGAATACGTATACATACGTGTAGATACGGTTGCAAATGAGAATATGTGATAAAGATATCAATTGTAAAGCAAAGTAAGTAAGATAATCGCTAGCGTGCCAAACACACTTCACGAGATAATAATATATTAAAGGTACTTACCCGGCCTCGGCTGGCAAGTACACTTATGAGGCCAAGTGCACTTGCGAACAAAGTGCACTTACAAGGCCAAGTACCTATGCGAGCCAAGTACACTTACGAGGCCATGTATTCCTGTGAACCAAGTACACTTACGAGGTCAAGCTCACCTTACACCGCTGGTACAACTGGTTGGAGTCGACCGGACCAAGCACAGATTCAGTTCGGATTCGATCTGGAGTTCGAGTCGAACTACATAGTTTGTGACAAACTAATTCGCGAACCATTGATTTTCGAACGTAAATACGAAAATATGTTCCTGTTCGATCAGACTGATTTGTTATTCATCATGTTGCGTGTTATGTTAGCTAGAAGTAGAACTATATTTCGAGCTGATTAGGCAAGAAGTTGCATACATAATGTCATTTGATATTGTGGGCCAAAAAGGTATGGTTTGAGGCAAATGTCCTGGCAAGGATTCGGTTCGACAATGATTCAAACACCTGATGCTTCCATGTCAATGCTACGACTCCCGCTCATCCTCTCCTACCCAGGTTCGAACTCTGCAACTGTTGCTTGGACGAAAACCTCATCGATACTTCTGAACCTCCTGTTTGTCATTAAGAGTATAACTCTTGATTGTAGTTCAGGCTTGATACCCATCCATCACATTTCGAATAACCTCTTAGGGTCTTGAACTTCATCCCAATCCACTTCCCCCCGTGAGATACGGAGCTGGCTGGCTCATTTTCGCACTGATTGGTCCAGGTCATGGAACCACTGGCTGAACTCTTGGTATGTCCATTTGGCTGCATACAGCATGTTGTCATGGTCGCTGAAGGTCTTTTGCAGTTGTTCAACAAAGAGTTTGAAATCATTTATGGCTGGGAAGTTCCGACTCCATAACTGTTGACTGTACATGACTGTATACTCTATTTAGATTTTTCATTGTGAAGGATCCTTATAGCCACTCGAGGTATGGAGTAGGTTCAGAGGTTCTATAAATTGATCCTGTATGCCATTTGGAAATGATGGAAGAGTACAATCATATTCACACTGAGAACACTAATAAAGTTAAACAATTCAGGGATGCTTCCGCAGTATCACTCAAGATTGTCGATCTCAAACATTCCAGATTTACTCAGTTCCAGGGCCACAGTCCTTTCGCTAGTACCGTTTCGTTTCCGAGCTGCTTTTCTATCTCGGATCTATTCTGCTCGTTTGGTGGCTCTTGCATCGCTCTCAGCCCATCATTTAGCTTCCATTTCTGCTTGTTGTTTGAAAAGCAGTTTCAGCATCAATCAATTGTGAGTGGCCATACCATACAGATCATGTTGGATAATCATCGATGAGAATTCATCATGTTAATCATCATCATCTCTGATGCATATAATTCCACATTCAGGATTGATATCACTGTAGTCGACATTCAGATTTCCATTGTCCTCATTCAGATTCCCTTTGTGGGCATTATGATCATTGTTGATTGAAGCGTTACATCCCATACCATGCTCTGGAAGAACCAATAGTCTTTTGACTGGAGCCTATTGATTGAATATCGTCTATAACTGGAAGGTTTCCTTGTATTCACAATTGTCAGTGACACGTGATTGACCTCTAATTGACTTCTTCGGAGGCATTGGGCTGCAATGGTATGTAACTGACTAATTATCTGTTTTTGTGTACATATCACGATGATTCTAAAAAGTAAAGAAATGATGAAACCTCATGAGCAAATTATAACTGGTAACTGAAAAGCAATTATAGCATCAGGGTCTACGTCTCGATATGGATGGACATACATACATACAGTTTCGAAAAGAATAATTGTTAAAGATGATATCAATTGTAGAGAAATATAAGTAAGATAATCGCTAGCATGTAACAAGTACTTTATAAGGTGATTATATATGAAGGGTAGTTTATTGGTCTCAGCTTCCAAGCATACCTGCAAGTCAAATATACTTATAAGGACAAGTGCACTTGACACATAAGTATACTTGGCAGCTGTGGCTGTATAAGTGCCCTTCATTTGTAGCTTCCTCCCAGAGTCCTTTTGCATGGTAGCGATTATCCTTCTTATTGGACTTGCAATTGATACATTGTTTATCACTTAATTTACTTTTCCAATCATATCTATACATATCTCTATAAACGAGGAAGTATACCCATAATCCAAGTCCACCCACGAGGCCAAGTGCACTTACAAGCCAAGTGCACCTGGTACTGACATTAATATTCTTCTTTAACAAAATGACATATAGATTTTATGCAATGTAGAATCCCTATATATCAGGAATTTGCAATTTATTTCAAGAGTATTCATCCAATATATGTGAGGTTTCAAGAGATTCCAGTAGATTAAAAATCATTTTGAACACTTTCAAAGTCTATATTGAGAATGCTTAATATTTCAAATATTCTAGCACTCCTCCTAAAATTAAAACAAAGTCTTAAATACTTTCTAAGCTATATAGTATACTCTCTGAGTCTCTCTGGAGATAGATCAAAATGTGAAATACTCTGGATGCTATGTAGAGACATCTCAAAACCTTCTGATGTATCTGAACTGTTTTTCCAAATCTTCTGAAATATATAACTGATCCTGAGAGTCTTCTGTAGAGCCTGTATAATCTCTTAGAGTTATCATGTACATTTGTAACTTTCAGAAAAGACTCTAAAACTCTCCAGATGTATCAGATCTTCTAATCTCACCTTGAATATAATCTCTCCTTCTTATATTTTGATTTAGAATATTTCAAAACTGACTTTGTTAACTATCTGCAGGATCACCTTCACTTTGTCTGAGACTATTATCTTCTTAGGACAATATCATCACCAACACAACACGTAAAGTGATTATTTTATTCTTTACCTTCTTTGTTACCATGATCACAAATACTACCTATGAAGGAAAATCCTTCATGCTGTATCACAATTACCATTACAAGCAACTTATTTATCATAACTACTAAAGCTGTTATTTTCTTGCTATATCACTACTACCAGTACCATTCTCCCAAATTTCTGAAACTGTATATTTTGTTGCTGTACCATCAATATTACTGTAATCACTACTACTATTTCTAGTTGTGTTATTTATTTGCTATATACTACTACCACCAAAACAAAAGCCATTATACTTATCAAATATCTTCCTTAGTCAACAAATAATTCTTCCCATTGTATGGTCAGATCTACTTAATTTCCAGTGATCAGAATATTTGCTTCTTTATCTTCTCTACCTCTACTATCTCCTCTTTTTCCACCAAAGCCGACCCTTATATAACCTTTTTCGTATGGCTCCTCTTTCTTGCTTGATATGATTATAAGATATACCTTGTCAAATATATAGTACTCTCCCTTATAAACTAAGGTATACCAACTTGTCAACAACTTGTAGCCATGTATGTCCTGTATCTCTACATTCTCTTCCTTCAAAATGAACTCCAATCTGACTTGTTCCATTGGACTATGATGAATTCATAGATATTGGCATATAATCTACTCAGAGGAACAAATTGAACACTCTATTGCACACTCACGTCCACTGACTTGCCAGTTTCTAGTAGGTTTAATTCTCTACCACCTTATCCTCTAGATGCCACTTGAATATATACCTTCTAATATTTAAAGTACTACTCTGTTTTATTCCTGGATTGTATCCTCTATGCCATTTTATTGAGTGTATCTTGTGCAAACCATGTACATTAACCTGAAAACAGATTGTAACCTGTTCAGATCAATATAAAATGCCTAGTATATATCATAGTTATTGCAAAGAACAATCAGTCATCAGATTTGGATTGAGAGATAAAATTGCATGGAAGGACAATAGTTATGAAGGTAGTGTGATGGATAAAAATTCAAATGGAATAATAAAATAAATTGGAAATCATAGGCAATAGTATGATAGAAAAGATACTAGAAGAGATACAGTCAATTGTTAAATTAAGAGGTATTTGCATGTATCAGTGATGGAAAATAACAACAGTTGGCAATTGTGTATATATAGTGGACAGTACAGTTAAGGATTAGTTTGCTCTTCACTAGTATTCTTGCCTACAAAACAATATAATACACTTAGACACCAATATCCGTTCATCTTGGTAATTGTTGTCAAGTGTCTTGTCTTGTTTACCTTTGTCCTTGCAAAGCCTTTCACCTTTGGTTTAATAACCTCTAGAACTTCAACTCCAATTACAATTCTTGACTGAATTTAGATGAACAAAACTTTATATTCACTACACTACAAGCATGTAATGCTAGCCAGAATATCAATAATGTATTGGAATGGAAAATATGTTATACCTTCATTCCATACCTCATTTAAAGGTGTATATATAGGTTACTGAAATTGGTATGCCAGAAGCTTTCTGTAATATCCACCCATACTCTAAATACCTCCAGAAATACTTATCCATAGTTCAACAGCTTTAGATTCCTGTATACATAATCCATAACCTCCAGAAGTAACCACCAATGCTTAACAATAATGCAGGAGCATATATCCATTATGCAGAATCAGTGAGACTGCTGGAGTACAATTAACATTCTACTGATATACAATCAGCTTAGTACTATTTCTAGAATAGGGATTATATGTTAGTAGTACTGGAAACCAGATTGTAGTGATTAATAGTGTAATTAGATAGAGTATTCACAATATTAAGTATACTATTCCCTACCTATTCTGTAACCTTCAATTCATATTATTTTCCTTTTGCATATAGTGTAAGTAAAAGATTGTTATTGCAAGACTTTAAATGATTGGCCAGATTCTTATGTGACTCTTTTACACACATTATATCTAAAAGAAAAGAATTCTTACTCTCAGTAATCCTGAAAGAAAATGAATATGAATTGATGGATACTGAGTATGTAAGGGATCATAATCAATAGTATGATATAACACCAATAGTGAAATGGAACTAGAGTGGTGAGACTAGATCTATTACAGGTATACGTATAAAGCAAACTGTGGTATATTTGCAAATTATTATAAAACTCAGAGAGTTTTCATCTCATCGATTGGAGAGTTCAAGGATATTTACCACCATTCCTGAGTACTTAGAGAGATAATAGTGAAGCCCTAGGAATCTCTGAGCATGCTTTACAAGGATGTGAAAGTGTTTAGAAATTTGTACTGATTGATGGATACTCTGTAGTTCTCCAAATATTCTTGGAGGTTTTGAAAGGTAACATTAAGTTTAAATATGTTTGAAGAATATTTGTTATTTTTGATAATACCTTGCATACCTTATCACATCCTGAATTTCCACCTATACTACTGAATGTAGTATTTGTTTACTTATATAGATTCTATGTATGATTGCTATCATGGTTTCCAGATGTACTCTATTAATTCTTATAGCATTGATTCACAGTTATATTCTATTCAGACTAGTATTGGAAACAAAGTGAATCGGTTTGGGTCGAGCCGAACCAAGCAGGAATTCATTTTCGATTCGATCTGAGATTGAACATGAACTATAGAGTGTTAGTCAAACTTCGAATCAAACCACAGATATATCGAATGATATTTACTAGATATATTCGTATCCACTCTGCTCCAATTTCAATTCATCTTTAGTGCTTGATATTAGCTACAAGATGAGGAAGGTTTCGAGTTGATTGGACAAGAATTCGCTTACTTATTTTTGTTTTCAGTTGTGAAGCAAAAGATGTGGTTTAGATATAAATGTCTTGGCAAGGATTTGCTTTGCTCGAACCGAATCAGTTTGTGAATCAGACAAATCACCAGTAGTTCATTGTCAATACTAATTCAGACTTTGAGCATTGATTTATAGTTCTACTCTTGATTCAACAATTTGTTATTTACTATATACAAATATATATGTAATAGAGTCTCAATATACTTGGAGCTGATACTGAAATACATTTGAATCTGACCAGATATGTATTGGAAGATGGACTTGAAGTAAGTATTAGGGTAATGATAGTAATAAAGCAGATCAGATTGTGGGGAATTGTACTGAGGAAAGGTTTGATTCTGATTTGATCTAAGGTTTGACTTGAACCTCGAACCGAATCCTACAAGTGCGAATGTAAATAAGGAAGAGAGTTCTTGTCAGATCGGCTTGAATTCTAGTTTATCTTGTAGCGCTTGATGTTAGCTATAGAATGAACTACAAATCGAGCTAATTCGAAATAGATTTGCTTATCTACTTTTGTTCCAAATTGTGTGCCAGAATTGTGTGGTTTAAGGCAAATAGCTTGGCAAGAAGTTGGCTTGGGCAAACCAAGTTGGTTCGTCAATAGTACAAACTTCTGATAGTTCATTGCCAATAATATACTAGGGTATATAAGTTGTAGTCTATTAATCTACGCTGGTATGTGATGATCAAGCTGAGCTTGTTGGACGCTATCTTGTAATGATCAGATTGGGCTTAATGATGGCCCACTTGAGATGTTTGAACTTAGCTGAATAGAAGTAGGGCCTCAATTGTAGTTATGACAATACAGTTACCTTCCTTAGAATAGTCTGTAAGTTTGTTCATATTGTGAGTTGGTAGACCTAGAGATCCACTTGAAATAGATGCTGTGGTATACTTGTAGCAAACATTCAGTCATATTTAAACTGTATTTTTATGTATCTGTAGGTATACTTGAATTTGATGTTTGCGCTTATTTGCTGAATAGGATCTAGTCAGGGTAGTTGAAGTTAATCAAGTCAAATGGTTTGAGTCAATCAAATTGATCTGGGTAGAGATAATACAGGTAAGCTAAATTGGAGGAGGTCTGTGATTATTATTGCAATAATACAGCAACCTTCCTAGTAATCATCTGCACATCTTATAGTATTGCAAATAATATAGAATTATTTCACAATATTGTTGTGGAAGATAGAAATTATCAGTAGGAATCATTGTAAAAGAAGATCATCATTGTGATAACAATTCATAGTGTAAGATTATTGACCTGTAAGTGCAAAAAGAAGGGCAAATAAGTGGATAGACTACAATATGGTGGTGGAAACTAAAGGTTGTCATAGCAACTCTGTCTCAAATACTATACAATTTGAACATGGTATTTGAAAGAATATCATCTATATTATATATATTGAATACACTAGACATAACACTGTACTTTATTAGTATACCACATAAATATATACATAATCTTTTTCTTGATAAAGTATTCATCCTTCAATGTTCCAATCTCCAATTGATTGCAGAAGATTAAAATACTTCTATTAGAATATTACTAATAATATCATTACATGATAGACCGATCTGTGACGATTTAGTAATCATAGATATCAGATAACAAAGCAATTCTCGATTGAAAGAATACTATACTCCTGAAATATCAAGAATTGAAGAAATAAAATTTGTTGTGAGAACTTCTGAACAATATACTGATTTAATAAATTATATTATTTTTCTCAGTAGCAATACATATGAGAATGATATCATAGGTCAGCCAGATTGAGGAGGTAATGATATCAGGAAAAGTATATTAGCATAAAGGGGATAAGGTACAGGAGCTCCTAGAAAAGATATTGATAGATACATTGATTTAACATAACAACAATGAAATATCATTGCCTTTGGAGTTTCTGAGAATAGAACCGCAATTTTCTATACAAGAAATACAAGTTTTATCAGTTTATAATTGAAATATATACCTTTTTATTTGGCATGATCAACTGAATGTAATAACCTGACTAAGTCTTCATTATGATATATTCCAATACAATAAACTTCACAACATGTAATACTCGAAGTAGCATTCAAGGTGTCTCTGCACAAGTAGTATTCTGAATGCTTTCAGGACTTGCTTGTCATAGAAAGTATGAATATTTATCCAGGATATGAAAGTCACTAAAGATAAAAATTCAAGACAAGGATATTTTGCTTTTGAATCATATATTGTTGAGGCATATTCCCCTTGTCAAGATGTTTGCACTTCTACCCTACAAGATTCTAGTGATCTTCATATATTGTTCTTCATATTGTATTAGATATATCTAACTTTATATATTTCATGAGCTCCTCGATCTAACTAATGTTCTTAAGAATACTCTTTCTAATATAACTCTGATACCTCTATCTGTCATACTCATCATACCTCTCCTGCCAAGTATCCTTCTTGGACGAATACAATTTCTACTGATATCAGTCCAGGCTGATTTAATTTGAACCTAGTATGTTCTTTCAATTTCAGGAATCTTTGGTGAATAGTATCTCTTTGATTGTAAGGTGCAGTGATGTCAGCAACCTGAATATACATCATTATCAAGAGTTTCATCAGCTTTGATGTAATCCCAGTTCTGTTTCTATCTATAGCCTCTTCAGTAGCTTTGTTCTACTGGTAGTATAGAACAGGTAGTCTCTTAAGTGAGTACTACCGTCTCATTGCTACTCAGATGTTTGATGGAGTGTGAAGATACATATTTGATTTCGTTGATAGTGGTAATTGAATAAGAGATTTGGTGTTGATTTCTGATGATGTGTAGGGGTAACACCTATAGTATTGCAATAGAGGTTTGTAGTTATTGGGTAATTGTTCGTAATCTCATATAGATATGATGCTACTGATCTGAAGAGTAATCTAAATCTCAAATATAATACAAAACATTCCAGATTTCACCTGTACTATTGAATAGGAAGTGATAGTTCTGATATTTTAATCATACTGATAGGTTTTTTTGAATGGAAACTAGGAGTTTTACAACATCTGCATGAAGTATACTTGCAGCTATCGTATTCTTATACAAATAACAATATAGTATTACACTCTTAAACTAAATAGCTTGATGAGAATGTAAAGAATATTTCTTCACAAGATATAACAATGATATATACTACAATTAGAAATTTGATATGTTTCAAATATGATACAATTGCAAAATAATCATTTATGCACATGAACTGATTAAGATTATATTGTAGTTCTTTGAGATGAAAATCAATGTGTACTGGGATGGGCTCATGTTTTTAGTGGAAGAAGAGAGGTAAGTTGAAAGAGATAGTATATGAATCAAATCATGATAGATAAATAAGGAAAATCCAGAAATTATAAAAAGTACAACTGAAAGAACGAGAGGAATGAACTCAACTGCAAAATAAAATTTGTTCACAAAGAGCTATCAGTAGAATTTGCAGTATATTGACAGTTTCCTATACTCGTAGCAAATTGCAAGACTGTAATGTTCATTTTGACAATGGAATTACTATATTCACAATTATCTTGATATCTGTTTGATATATAAATACAGTAGGATAGTAGCTGTACTACCAGTTCAATAAATACTTGTATAGATAGGTATCGAATAGTATAGATATGTATGGAGAGGTTGATACTTGTGTACTAATAAATTAATTTATTTGTATATGGAATAGAGAATAAGACTTAAGTTATTATGCTATGGATACTAATATACACACAGCTTACGATATCATGATTATATCTGACCGAGTCTGATACTATACCGATATGTAATACTTGTACTCATCAAGGCACTTCAACACTTCTTTATAATAGTTATCACATCTACCTATTCAAATGGAAAAATAAAACCAAAAAAACTTGTATTAAAGAGAAGTTGTAGAATAGATAACAAAACTCAACAAGAAGAGCCAATTTGTATTTCATACTCTGTATCGATCTAAACCTTCTCTAAACCAATTCCAAACACAATCATTTCAATCAATATCTGTATCTTCAAAACAGAGACCTTTGGAAGTGGCTTCAAAAACATATTTATAATTATTTCATCAGAAGAATGAACTGGAATCAACATTTTCAATTGCTAACTATAGTGATCACCAAGTAATTCTTTGTTCCAATATGTGCCACCATAGTATCTGAATAATGTCTGCCTTTGATAATTAATAGTATTGATATATAATCAGTGAGAATCATTTGCTTGCTCTAAATTGTGATTCTGAGCTTTTCCATGAGTTGAATAAGTTGCATGAACCATATGCAGCTAAGTCAGAAGAAATAATACTTGGTATTGGTGGAGTATTGAACAGTTAATTTCAGCTTCCGAGAATTTCAGTCAATCACTCCTTCCAAAGTGAAGAACAATCTGGAAATTGATTTATAATAGTCTGAATCTTCAGCATAGGCTGCATCCATATAACAAATGATATTGTTTTTACCCCTGATATGGAGCTTCCAATTTCCAGTACTATTTAGATAGCAAAATACATATTTTAAAGATATCATATACTCTATACTGAAGTTGTAGCTACATTTGCTGAAATCTGAAATTGCATAAATGAGACCTGATCAGATTGCAGTTATCTCTAGTATTGTCAACAAACCCTACTGGTTCAAAAAAATAAACAAAGTGATTCCATACACCACAAAGTATATTTTCCCAAGACATGTTGTTTATACATGATCAAAAGTTTGAAAAGAAATAAGTTGGCAAATATATATCTGTTCAACTCGATTTGTAACTCATTCAAAAGTATATGAGGTGAACAATAGAGTAGGTCAAATATCAAATTGATCAGACAGGAACTCGTTGGCTTATTCTTGTGTAGTTTGTAAACATATATCTAAGAAGTAGTTCATGAATAGCAAATCTCAGATTTAACCAGAATAGAATTCCTATTCAGTTCCCTTTGAGTCAAACTAATCCTATTTGTTGCAGATATTAGTCATAGCATGTATAAGTCTTTTAATCATTTATCAGTGAATATTCATATCATAGGATTCTTCATCTGATTTTTACTTTTGAAACCTCATCTTAATGGGAGTTGCTTCTGGTTTTGCACAATCAATTCTATATTTCTCCAACATGATTTGGATGAAAATGTGGTGATCATAGCTAATTGTATGTAAGTTGCAATTGAGTTCGATAGTCATCCAAGAATAAAATGTAACATATCTCATATTATGCATCTGAAATCTAATTTGTATCTGATACTTGATAGGTATAACATGCCTGGAGGTGGCGATGATGGGAAGGTAGTTAATATATATAGCGATTGCTGTAATAGCTGTACCCTTCACCACTCTATTATGAAGCACAAATAGTTGTACATCTACTCCAGATACTATAAATCCAACTGAACGGACAAAATCACTGAATGTACAGTACCATATGTGAGATGGCTGATTTAAACCATACAATGATTTCTATAGCTGTAAAACCAATTTCCTAATTAAAGTCATTCTGCCACTATCACTACTACTTACTTGTAATAGGCTTAAGTAATATTGTGGTAGATAATAATAAATTTCTTTTCTCAATATCAATATCTAGAAATGCAGTTCAGATATCGATCTAATAGATGAGGAGATTGTATTTTCCATTGTTGTCAAAGATCAGCCTTACATAATCGAATCTAGCAGTTGGAACATATATTTGCTGATAGTCAATACCTTCAACCTTGTGATCGTTTCCTAAGATCAATCTAGCCTTAAGATGTTACACATTGCTTGTACCATTATGTTTAACCTTATATATTGAATGGTTGTTATCACTTTCTAATTATCTGACAGCTTCATATGATCTTTAAATGCCTTGTAGTGATCAATTGCATCGAGTTCTATCTGTATCAATTGATTCCATTTGTCAGTCTGAGTTGATTCCATTGTAATATCATTTCACTGTAGATCATCAATGCTATCTGAAGCGATAGAGTCGGAGATACAACCTATAATAACATTGTAGACAAGAATATTGTTGTATTCTAAATTAGCAAGGGTGATTGATGCACATTCCTACAGTCAGATATAACAGCTATATATTCAACCAGTATTCAAAGGTGAGTAGCATGAATCTCTGAGATGATTGTCAAATCTAATCTCGTTGCAGGTGAATTTGCATCCTCAGTTATAGATTTTGAAATCAGATCAGTATCAACTTGATATTTACAATTATACTTTTTTGCTAGTTAATCAATCGGTGAAAGTGATATGATTGGCTGAAAAGTCATTCTATTTTTTTAACTTCTTCAGTAATTCTCCAGACATATATTAGTATACGTATTCACTCAGAATTGCTTCGTCTGCAGTATTTATTTCTGTATATTATTTATATGCTCTGAAAATAATATCCATCAAATAATGTGTGGTTTTTCAATGACAGTCATATACTAGATATTGTTGTTTCAAAATTGAGTAGCCAATGAAGATATCTGATATTGTACGATAATACAGCTTCTGTCCTTTCCCCTTTGCTGTATGTAAGAAGGGATAACATCCAAATATATGAAGATACTCTAGTGATAGCATCATCCTATATCAAACGTAGTCAGGAATATTTCTGTTTACTGAACTAGTTGGAGTGCAGTTCTTGGGATAAACAGTGACATGGACAGCCAATATCCAAAACTACTTTGTTAATTTGGTATTATGCAGGATATATATATTCTATTTCAATATCATTCAATTCGCTCTCTCAACTATACCATTTAATCGTGATGTATATGGGATTATTGTCACTGTAGAAATTCTTTCCTCTCTGAGATATTTGGTGCACTTCTTCAAGGGCCATTTTCTACCTCTGTTGGTGACCAATTGCTGTACTTTCGTCCCAGATTGTGTTTTCAAGAGTTCCATCAATTATCAGAATTTCTCCAAAAGTATCAATTGGTATTTCAACATATACACAGTTGTATTGTATATTGTATTGTCAATAAATATCAACCAGTATCATCTTCTGGAGATGGTTGATTTGATTGTGCCAAATATATCTCAGTGAACTAGCTTTAGTTATATCATCGCTCATAATGTTACTAATAGAAATAGCTTTCTTGTGAATTTATACTTGATCCAGCTCTTACAAATATACATTCCAGTCATTATAGGTATATGTGTTATCTTTAGGACAAACTCTAAAGTCTTCAAGCCGATATATATCAGATACAGAAATTATAATATCCTCTCCACAGTGTTCGATCATAAGGTATACCAAGCTTCATTACATATCAATTGATTAGATTAAACTACAGGTCACAATTCTGCGAAAGCTCCAAATTAGAACCTGTCATATTTGACAGGATGGAATCATAGTTGCAGCTGAAACATGCATTGGAGTGTGACTTGTTTCATGTTATTTTGTGACTATTCATAGAGTTGACATTGATATATGATGTGGACCCTCTACTAATGACCTTTTCTCCTTACACCTCTCCTATTGTCCAATGTAAACTCCTTAACTATTTGTTCAATTAGAACAATTATTGGATGTGAAATGGTCTACTTAATATGTTCTCTGAAGTAGTCCTGTCTGATCCTGATTTGAACAAGCTGTGATTGCTTCACAGGCGATGTTACATTTTTCAGCCAAAATTTTTATTATTCTAGATTCCATAGCAATTGCATGAATATTGATCTGATCAGTATCATTGTTAGATATAAAATATTCTATTAAATATCCTTTATCTCATTGTGTTGTCCGTTCTTGAATCAAAACAGCTGTTCTTGTTCTACTGAATTGTTTGTGGTTTTCAAGTATTTATTCAGCTATGAGTGATTATGGGTGAAAATCGGTATATTGTAGTATGTGATCTGAATACTGTCCAAGAAATCCATGACAGAATATATTTTAGACAGGTCTGTGCTACTGTCTAAATCTCATGGTTCAGCCCACAATGGACAAGTATTGTCAACATTGATATCTGTAAATGTGGAGAGTTCTGCAAATCTATTCAATAAAAACAACCTATCAAATTGGGCTGCTATGGCAATCTATTTGTAATATCAATTGAAGATATTCAGTCTATAACAGTTAATGTACTCATCGTTTACAGCTTTGTCCATGATCTGTGATTGAAAAACAAGAATTGTATGATCCCAGTAGATAGGTCAGATTATGAAGAATTATTGATTCCAACTTTGAATTTGACAATCGACCTATAAGCTTGATGATATCCTGCCCTGCTATAAAAGAGATGGTTCTATTGTAGCCCTTAACTTTCTTTGTATTTCTAGGATAATCCATTTAGTTGTTGAATGTGGAATATAGACCTGAAACAAGAATGGTAAATTTCTAAACGATAAACCAGTCAGTTGATAATTTACTCTGACTTGCAGTGACACAAATATGGTCAATTGTCATTGTCGAATTGGTAGTATTATTTTCTGCAGCATTAGGTTTCATTGCGGTATGAAGATTTGGTACACGAAAATCACCTTATCTTTTGCTGTAGAAGTGATAGATGAGGTAAAGTTTGTTTTGACAATTATAGTATGTTTGATTATTTGTCTCTTTCTTATCACCCTGCTTATTCTTCTCATACTACTTACCCTTTTTTCGGTCTTTGCCCTTGTGCTTACCCTTCTCTGAAATGGGTAGAGTATCTTTACAGAGGTCGTTCTCATGCGGCATAATAGCCTTCCTACCCATAAATTTGTTGATAATATAATTGAATATCTGACATGCTGTTGCATTCTTGTCCATTATCATCTTCAGAAAAAATATTCCAGTCATTGTTTCTCAAAATTCCTGATTGTAGGTAAAGGATATGCTTCCTATCTAACACAATAGTGATGGTTGTAATATTTGTGGATAAAATAGTATTATCTGTAACTATAGGTGTTGGTAAAACAGACAATGTTCATGATGGCTCTGCACAAAGGTTGTAATTCTTGAACTTCCAGTTAGATTGAAGAGAATAAGTTTTGACATTGTCACAATCCTCAAGTTTGAACTATAGAAGCTCTTTCTAAATCTGAAATATATCGAACTTCAATATTGACTTTTACAATCTGGCTACCTTCTTCACAGTATCTTAACATTAATAATCTCCATGTATGATGTTTGCAAACGTAGATTTATACTATGTAGTATTGTCAATCGTGCTGTCCTATACTGTTTAACCTATACGTTTATTGATATCTTCAGTATCGGTTTCACCATTGCAGTTGTATTAATTGCCATCTCATATGACCTTGTTACTATAAGTGATGAGTAGATACTTGATTGACTTAATTGTATCTACAAGCTCTACAGGGCTACTTATATATATCTGGGTAGGTACATTTTACAGTCGAGTGCTGTACCTTGGACCATAGAACTCGGCATGTCTGTGCCTATATCTCTTCATACCCTATGGTCCCATTGTGGCTGATCTTCTAGGTATACATGAAATAATTTCCCCTCTTCCTACAGTTTGTAGGAAGACCAAGTAATATCCTCCGGTATCTCATTAAAACCCTTCTCCTTATGATGACTGCGGTCGGTAGAAACAGAGTACAACTGTAGCCTTTTGGGCAGCCATTCCACACAGTCATAAGAAAATAGCATGAAAGAGTGGTCTGCTATTGTATGCTAAGAATAGTAATGAAACATGAAAAGAAGTAACACCATAAGCTTTAATCGACCTCTTTTTCTCTGAACTGAATAATGATTAATGACAGGCTCCCTTATATCCAGGCCTGATAGGATTGAAGCAAACATGATTTGTTGTTTAGGAGTATCACATGATCGTATCCTGCCTTTTAGAGACTACCGTGCCAAATTGTGGATTATCACAAGCTCATGACCGTGGTGAACCTTTCTTGTTTTTGCCTTGGTAGTATCTTTGTGACGATATCATCAGAATTCTTGTCAGTTGAGATCCAGAAGAAGTAGATAATATGCAATTCATGCAGGTATCTGCTGTTGTGATAGCAGACGTCGATATATTTGGTTCTAGGTTTGGTTGTTCCTTTGGTGATATGTGTAAGTACACCTTATAAACCACATCAAATCAGAAGCAGTTCTAGTTCCTTGCCAAACACATGGATCTCTGTATTTGCATAATGTACACGGTAGTCTTTCGTGGTCTTGAGGTGTTCTAGGATACGTTTGATAGCCATGAGATGAGTTACATATAGTTTGAAGTTGTATCAACTGAGGATAGCTACTACAAATAATATGTCCAGCCAGGTGGCTAAGACGGTGTACATAGGAGAGCCAATTATTGCTTGATATTTCCGGGATCAACTTCCCCATAATCTGGCTCAGTGAGAACTAATTTGATCTTATCATCGAGTGGAGTTAGTGCTCCGTAGGTATTGTTCATGTGAAATCGCTTGAGATATCAATTGATGAAGACCTTTTGGCCAATGCTAATCGAGCCATCATTTTCACAGTGGATTTCGAGAGTGAGGAATTTGCAAGCCAACCCAAGGTTTATAATGTTAAACACCTCTGCGAGTTTTATCTTATTTGCTTTGGTATCTTTTGATGAAGCCACTGCCTAGGCTAATAGAATGACATTGACAATGAGAAGTAGGAAAAGGTCTTTCGGGATGTAAAGGTTCAGATCGGTTCATGTTTGGAAAAAGTCTAAGTAGAGAAGGAAGAGGTTTATGTGTCGATACCATAGCTGTAGTTAGTGTTGGCAATGAACCGCCTGGAATCCGTACCATTGACGAACCGGTTTGGTTTGAGCGAACCCCGATCCTTGCCAAGCTATTCGCCTCAAACTCCACCATTTCGGCCTACAACTGCGAACAAATATATGTAAGCGAGTTCTTCTCCGATTGCCGCGACTGTTAGTGCATCTTGTAGCTAACCTCTCCCGCTACAAGATACGCTACATATCGAGCCGATCGGACAAGAACTAGCATACCTATTGCCGTTCGAAGATAGAAGGTTTACGAACCGGTTTGTGACAGACCTTGGAACTTCACCCAAACGTCGGATCGAATCCTTGTCGACCTATGCCTTGGTTCAATCCGCGACAAACCGATCCGATTCGTTGTCAATACTAGCTGTGGTACCTGTTCATACCATAGAGACCCTTGTTTAGGCGTATAATCCTGTCCGCGATAGGTCATCATTCTGAAAGTTTCATATGGAGTGTGTCATGGTCGACTTGAGGAAACAGAAAAGCAGCGATGACTTCTAAGTGGTCAATATTCCAGCCCTCTCAGGCAATGAGGTTTATACGGAGCCTAACAGTCATCAATTTACCAATGCGGGTATAAATCTTATCATAGTCTGTTATTTTCGTAGCCTTTAATCACTAGGCTGACTTTGTAGCCTGTCCATATATGAGGGTTATGATATGTCTTAAAAATACATTTCGAGCTGATTGGCTGGATTGCAGTGAAACAGTTGTGTTGGAATCATCAATTATTGCGAAGGTTTCATTTCATTGGATAGATTTGGCTTCTTCAAGGATTGCGGTTTTCTATTTGTGTTTTAGTGGTATTAATGTGGTCTTATCATATGATCGGAGATCCTTATTGACAGTTGATGCTGCAGCACAATGTATCATTTCAGAGGGATTGACTTTTGCACTTCTCGAGCTTCTAGTAACACTATCCGTTGATACAATTCCTGCAGATTTTGATTTCTTTGTCAACGCAACGGTTCATTGTTCAGAGCTTATCTGTCTCTGTATGGTTCTATTTGTGTTCTTCTCCTCTCTAGATAGGGCTTGGTCATGAGAATCGAGCGTCTGAAGGTGACTACCAGTTAACACATCAGTTTATGTATGGGTGTGCTCATCAGAAGCCATGTATGAACAGTCTACATTTTCAGCACCTGTAGCATGTAGGCTTCAATCTCCTTGCCCATCATTGTGCGCTGTTGGGTGTGATTGGAGACTGGTGTCAGCATCATCCATATTATTGTGGGTGATATTTTCACTTCTGGTATGGCTGTAAGAGATACTATTACCTGCTCTACTATCTCGCATATGGCTGTAAATCATCTCCTTATCTGTTCCACCAGGATCCCATATTTCAATCAGTGTTTTGTTTTGTGCTATATCAAATATATCAATTTGGGTAGTCTCTGCATATGTCCCGTGCTTTCTTTTTAGTGATTGTGCATATAATATATATACATTTCTCTCTTGATCGAAAATAACATCTGATTGAATCCTTATCGTCTTAGATTTTAGATTACAGATCCTCCATGTAGTCATTCTACCGTATACATGTCCACTGCAAATATCACCGGATTTATATTGTGGGCTGAACATTTTGTCGATACGCTGATGCTATGGTATTAAATGACTTAAATGGCGTCCAAATTGATGGAGATGATCAAATAGAGCTTAATAATTTATTGGCTTTCGTGTGGGATCATAGGCATGTTTATCATATTCTGACTTGCTATAGCTGTTCAGTATTTCGTACGGAGTCTCCTGTGGAGCCTTTTAGCCATCTCGATCATCTCTTTTAGTTGGATCCTTATTCGGCCTTTGCTGGTTTAGATATACAGCCTTATTCACTACTTCTCCCAGAAATTTAAGTGGTACTTAGAATATGAGCATCATTGCTCAAGACTTCTCCGTGATCGTTCATACTATTCTCTCTCCAAAACCATTTTTATGGTAGACATATGGAGGGCAGAATTCAAGTGCAGTACCGTGTAAGGCCAACAACATTCAGAAGAGTTTATTGTTGAATTCTCCTTGGCTATTGTCGCATCGAAATCATTTGATTTTGTAGCCTTTGTTATATGAGTCAACTTTGGCTTGAAAATGCTCATATGCAGCGATACAAGTTTTTTGTTTCTTGTTCAGAAATAGGTAGACATGTTTCCAGCGTATATAGTCATCAATAGAGAAAATATAGTTTAGGTAGCTAGCCCTTGTTGGAGTTCTACAAGGTCCTCGAGTATCAGAGTGTACTAATTCGAAGGGTTTGATTGTTTCAGAAATTGTGGTACATATAAACATTTGCTTATATTTCACCTGGGTGCAGATATGTTTAAGATATCATAACAATCTATAAGACTTCTCATAGCAGTAGGATATAGGTAAGCCAATGAACGATACAACAGGCGAGAGGTTATTATTGAGATAGGACAACTTGTGAACTGGCTTCCGACAGTTTCGGTATTGAGAGCTAGAGTATCAACTTGAGATTGGGAAAAATAGAGATCTCCAACTCAATTGGCAGTAAGTGTAATTGAGTTCCATAATATGAAGCAGACACCATATCAAAAGGTAGTGGTATAGTTGCAATGGTCGAGCTGGTTGATGGTGAGCAATGACAGATGAGAGGTAGGTGTATAGATGTCTTTTATGTATACAGTAGTCAATCTCTGTGATATGTCAATAAGACTATTGTGGGTAGCGATTACCATTGTTTCATCTCCGAGTCAATGGAGATTGGAGATGCCAGCATTTTGTACGAAATGAACAATTTCCCATCATAATACATGTGATGTGAAGTGCCGGAATCCATGATCCAGATTGTAGAAGTCCCTGTAGATAGAGCATATACGGTAGAATGAGTGACCTATACAGTGTGGTCGATGGTAACTTGTTCGGAATCGTCAGATAGTCAGAAAATACTTTTTCCGGTGACAATTCTATGCTGGATCAATACTGTATTTGCTTCGGCCATTTTATCGCCGTTGTTTCATATTATATCCCTATTTTCTTCGTTATATACTCTCTGACGTATATTGCATCCGTTGTCAACATGGCATTGGATTTTGCAGTAGACATATGACCTGTTATCTTCGTTCTTGAAGCTGCCACTGCCACTGTATGTACCATGCCGGTTGACAATTCCACCATTCTCGGTGCTATAGTTATTCATTTTACAGTAGATGTAGGAGTATTTATTACCGTCTTTATCCTTGGATTCTTATCCTCGATTTTCGTACCCTCACCTGTTGCCATGGCCATGGCCTCGACCTCTGTAACTGCTTCATTGTGTGTAGAATACTGATGGGGTGATTGCATCTCCGATTTCTTTGATGAGGTTGGTCTTGCCTTCATTCCGTGTGATGGCATCTATGATTTAATTTGGATAGGGTAATGGAGTATGATGTTCAAAGATGTTAATTGACATTTCGTATTGTTTTGCTACAGTAGTAAAGATTTGGGTGTTGAGGGTTTCATCGGTGATTTCTTTAGGGGAGACGATTTATTAGTTTATATAGTCGAGAAGCTGTGTGCAGTATTTCTGGATCCCTTCGATGTTCATTGCATGGACTGCATGGACGCTGCAAAGGATCTGAGTACATCTGATTTGAATAGTTGTATTGTTGGGTCTATTGTGGAGAATGTTCCAAATTTCAGTTGGATCATCTATATTCTTAATATATGCGAGTCGTTATTCCGAGCATCCCATATAGATATGTGCTTGAGTATTGTAAGCACATTGTTTCCAATCATGTTGTGGAAGTCGAATGGCTGATCTAGAGCCGGCCAGAAGAAGCTTTTCACAGGTGACGATCTCATATGCTTCCATGGCGATAAGTACATAATGTATCATTTCGTTCCAAATCAGATAGTAAGATTCGGTTAGCTTGGGACTGCTTTTGAAGTCAGTCTTGATGATTTCGGCAGACATAGTGAAGGTGGTGCAAGTATATCATGATTGTGTAGAGTTCGAAACAGGTTGTTCGTTTTGAAATGTTTGTGTTGTTGCTGGGGGGATGCGGTTTCATTCGTACAAATAAAGTTGTATGATGTGATGATAGTGTGTAGAGTAACCGAATGGAGTATAAAGTGTTTCAGGTAGGAATAAGAATAGAATTGTCGATATTTCTGTCAGTCAGACTCATAACCAGTTACTATAAGTGATGTGTAGATACTTGATTGATTTAATTTTATTTATGAGGCCTACGATGCCATATATGTATATTTGAGTTTGTTGGTCTTACAGCCGAGTGCCATACCTTGTACCTCAGACCTCAACTTCAATGTACCAACATATTCGCATACCCTATAACCCCATTGAGGTTGATTATCTAAGTATTCAGGTAACGGACCTCCTATTATCTCATTTGATGATACTATAGAATTGCTTCTGTTATAACAGTTAGTGTTGGCAACGAAGCGGATTGGTTCGTCACGGATCGAACCAAGGTGGGGTTAGACACAGATTCGATCCGAGATTTGGACGAAGTTCCGAGGTTTGTCCGAACCGGTTCGCGAACCCTCTATCTTCGAACGATAATAAGTAAGCGAGTTCTTGTCCGATTGGCTCGATATTTAGTGCATCTTGTAGCTAACCTCTCCCGCTACAAGATGCGCTAGATTCGAGCCGATCGGGCAAGAACTAGCTTACTTATTTTTGTTCGCAGTTGTAAGTCGAAATGGTGGGGTTTGAGGCGAAAGACTTAGCAAAGATCCGGTTCGTGCGGACCAAATCAGTTCGTCAATTGCACGAACCCCGGGCGGTTCATTGCCAACACTAATAAAAGTAGAGCCATATTTTCTGAACCTTGTTGAATTTGCAATTAACTTCATGATCATGATCATGATTAAAGATATAATTATAAATATCAGTTATTGTCACTCCAGTCAATTGTTTCACACTCTTACAAACGCATCAACTATACTCTTACTGACTGCACACAGAGCGATGTTCAGCAGCTGCTATCAATCGAATAGCAGAATGTGAGTTGAATACATACTTTGCTGATCAGAAGATATGTCTCTGGATAATCATGAATATCATTATATATCTGGTATTACTCATGATCCTGAATGCAGATATTGATAACCTGTTGTACTGATTCAATTGATATGAGTATAGGTACATAAAGTGAAGTATGGTAACAGATAGTGAGGATGATACTTGTATACTAATCAATTATCTTATATATATGTGATATGGACTGCATGGCTAAATATCTAGTATCAAGACTATCAATATACAAACAGCATGTCACAACATACTTACATCCAGATAAGCCTGACATGGAATCAGTATATGATATCTGAACTCAATAGATCACATTAACAGTGGTAGAGTATCACAGTATAAACATATCAAAGTACGCAAGGATCATGAGTTGGAGTATACAGGTAAAGGAATCTGATGAAAAAGGGGATCAGCTAGAAACACATGCACAAAAATGAAATTCATGATGCTAACTCTATATTACTTGCTATGACATCTATGTATAGTATCTGACCTGAAACCTGCTACAGAATATACTCTTGGTAGACAAGATACCGTCTAGTACTGGTGATACATATCTTTTATCCAGAAGTATGGGTTGTTTGCTAATAACTTCTGAGTATTTATCTATCAATCAAACAAATACAGGAAAATATGAATCTTTATTTTTTAAAAGTCAAATAAAGATGAGATACATTGTGGTGAAAACAATGAAATATAAATGCTCTTGTTTCCATTACCATCATGTTATTTGATAGTTCGATAAATTGAAGTATACCAAACAACTTGAAATTATCATAATTATTTTTCAACACTCAACTAACATTAACTAGATACCAAGTAAATTTCTTTTTGGTACATTATATATCAAGTACTTCTTTAAAAATATATTTCTCTTGATATAGCAGTTCATAATTATCAGGAACGTATCTATATATCTGTGTACATTTGTTATACTTGGCGGTATATTCAGTATCTGATATATTCATAATGTTTGAAGTAATAGGAATATATTCTTCAGTGACAATACAATACTTGCCACTACACAGATCACTCCTGATAGTACTATATGAACTCATTGCAGTTCACTCTGGTGTGTATTTTCTGATGTTGGATACCATATATCATTTGTCCAGCTGCATTGGTGACATGACATCTGATTCTCGCTGGCAGCATCACTTAGTACATTGTAATGATAGTACTAGATATACTATTAATCTCTGCATGGTCTGCTTGGATAAAAGAAAGAGTAAAGTATAGTATCTAAAGTCAAAGTAAGTTTAAATACCATATTGAATATTGTTTAAACTCTTTTCTCATGTATATTTAATCGTTCCTCTGGAATATGTTGCAGATCATTCCAGGCATGCAAGCTCGATATGGCAATCGACTGTACATCAATCATTCACTGAAATTATTGATATAGACTCTTCCATGATCAAGTGAACCCATACTCAAAAACATGCCATATAAATAACTATTAATAATCTTCAGAAGATCATCTTACTTTTCTGACTAGCAGATAAATCTCTGTATCTGGACAGTATCTAGATGGTGAAATGTATTTCTTTATCAGATTACCAATCATTATTTGACTGAAGAACAACCAGATTTGAATTTCATACTGTATTATACATACCACCTATTTACCTGATTGGTATATCACCAGATTATACTTATCTGCTTATCACCACCAATGAAATGAGATGGAGATTGCTGTGATCATCCACATTATTGATAAGAAATCAAAGCTACTATTCAGTTGACAAAGGGAGAATTCATACTACCAATAGAATATAGATTACTGAGAGGCTCCCGATACGAAAGTATCTGATTTAACATCATACCTGATGAAACTGTTGATTAGTATATATACTCAAACCACAAACAATGATACACCTCACAATTGAAGAGGTACTATTCACCTAGAAGTTAAGGGAAAGAAATCTTACAATAGGTGTGAATTAGAGAAATTTAGTAAATCAATATTACTAGGAATCTGAGTTATCCAGGTTAAGGTTATTGGAAGTGGTATGAAAGGTAATATAAAGATAAGAGATAGAATCATTGAAGAAATAGTAGTAGTGTGCAGGGTGATTGGGTATAGGAGCTCATAAGCAAAGTATAGAAAGATATCATTGTTACAATGAGAGGAATGTGACTGAAAGAGCTCAGGATTCTCAGAGGGTAGAAATATATCATGAATATTAAAGAAAATAAGCCTCATGAATATACCATTGGAAATAAATAATACTAGCAGTTATTTCTGATTTCCTGCCATGCAGTCGTCTACAGTTTTGTTTCAGTTAGTTTTTGAAAATGAATATTGTTTCGATTCTACTGTTGAACACCATGTACATTAAGAGAGTTGAGTACTTGAAATGTTCTAGTCACTTAGTACACACAAGTTAACTTTGAGTTAATCCAACAATTCTGAGTGATCTGTAAATGTATTTTAGAGTCCATCGTATGTTGTAATAGGAAATTTGTTCAAGAGAAGATCTCCATTCTTTCAAAATCTCGAAAGTGTAAGGATACTGCTAATGGCAAATTATCTATACTCAAGAAAGGAAAATGTTACATCTTGAACCTATTACAGGCAACGACTCAGTGTGCAGGTGTACACAAGCTTTGAATGGTTTATGGTATCCAACTACTTCTGTAGTGACCTATGATGATGCTATTTTGACATACACATTTTAATCACCGATTGAAAGGTCAGAGCTCAATCTGAAATAACTGATCACATTTTTGATTTGATGATTATACCATTTGCATCATTCCATGTCTGTTAAACCTTGCAGGTTTTACTTCACCACGTATGCTCGAAGCAGGATCACCTATGTTAAGTCAACTGATTACTCATTGGGGATGGAAAAGGTACTGTCATGATTGTATCAAATGGTAATAGGCAATGAACTGAGCATCACATAATTCAGAAATGATGTGATATGATGAGGAATTCATAAGTGATATGATACGATAAGGAATTCATAAGTAATATGATACGATAAGGAATTCATAAGTGATATGATACGATAAGGAATTCATAAGTGATATGATACGATAAGGAATGCAGCAATGGCATTAGAGATATAGTTTGAGTATTCTTGTATGAATGACTGATGAGAAATAAATATGGTCGGAAGTCAAGTATATATGTTGGAGATTATTGCAGAGGATAGATTTGTTCTTCACTTCTTCTCTTGTCTATAACAGAATACAATACATTTTCACACCAAATCTGTTCACTGTCATTATTTATGTCGAGTCTCTTGTGTAATACCGGGCGCATCACTCAGGTTTTATCAGTACAAGTAGTATCCTTACTGCTTTCAGGTCTTGCTTGCGATGGAAGTTATGCAGATTCGCTCAGGATGTAAAAGTCACTAAAGATAAAGATTCAGGACAAAGATGTTTGGCTTTCCAATGTGTATATTGTTAAGGCTTGTTCTCCTCGTCAAGAAGCTTACCCTTCTACCCTTGGAGATTCTAGAAGTCTTTATACCTCCATCCTCTCACTCTAACAATTACTTCTATCTACACTTTTCTTATGAGCTCCTCTGCCTATCCATCCTTTCGCACCAATACCCTTCGTACCCTTCAGCGCTCTTACGGACCTTCTACTTCTTTCCGCTTAGATCTCTAACTCAGACGAATAGAACCCCTACTGATATCAGTCCTTTAGACTTCTGTAGTCAGGATCTATCGTATCCTTTCAATCTCTTTACTAACAGACGAATGGTATCCTTTCGATCGTGAGGGACATTACAGATGTCATCCGCTATGCTGCAAACGCAGATGCTTTCGTATCTACAGCCTCTCAGCTGTCTTTACATTATCGATAGTTTGAGCTGGCAGAGCATCATCCCAATAATCACCTTTAATACCATATCAGTGGTGTGGTTGACTACATGACAGCTCATCTGATTTCATTGATTGCGAGTGATAATCTAGGTACTTTCGATCACGTCCAGGGATGGCGCTTGTACTATCCTGATACAGCAATTATCGAGAGAGATATGGAAAGTATTATGAATTTGCCAACGCTTAGGCAATTCAAGCTTTAATGCGGTGGGTGAAAGTACCTTTAACACCTTTAAAGGACCATGTAGCTTCGCATTTAGCTTTCTAGATGGACGTATGGTCTTAAGGTTCTTTCCATTTAATATTACTAGATCACCAACCGAATGCTTCAGAGGATCCTTAGCACGTTTATCATGGTACCTTCCCATTGCCTCTTGTGCCTTTTCTATACCTTTTCGACACAGGTCATGCACGTGTGACATCCAATGAACATAGTTCCTTGATGCCGGACTCTTTGACACTGCTTCAATGGGCCAATTCATTCGAGGATTGAATCCATAATTCGCAAAGAAAGGTGACATACTAGTTGCGGTGGTGAGTGAGTTGTTATAGGCATACTCTGCCATTGGCAACATTTCAGACCAGTTATCCTGTTCATAGTTGCTGTAGTTATGTAGGTAGCACTCCAACAGTTGGTTTACTCTTTCCGTTTGACTATCAGTCTGTAGATGAAATGGTGAAGACATTTTCAGCTGGATATCAAGAGCTTCAACCAAAGAGAACTAAATTGCTGAGGTGAACTGAGAATCTCTGTCTGATACTATGTTCGAAGGTAGACCATGGAATCTCCATCCTTCTTTCAGGAAGATTTTAACCAGGTCTGTGGCTTTCTTCTCGCCATCTTTCAGTGGTATGAAGTGTTCCATCGTTGTGAATCTGTCAATGATAATGCAGACCGATGAACAACCATCAGGAACAGGTAGATCGATGATAAAATCTATAGAGATTGAATCCCATGAACAGTATGCTAATTCGAGGGGTTGTAGAGGACCATAGCGAGCGTGATGAGCTGCTTTGTTCTTTTGATATTCAGGGCATGAGTGAACATAGTCTTTGATGAACTTCTCCATCTCTGGCCAAATGAAGTTCCTTCGAACCAGTTCAACTGTTCTGTCCTATCCCATATATCCTTCTACCTTCAAATCATACTCTGCTTCAAGTAACTGTTTTCGTAACTGCAGATCGTCAGGGATCTACAGCCTGCCTTTATAATAAAGGACTTCATTTTCGAATGAGATATCAGGACTTGGACTACCTTCCATTGCTCTAACGTACACTTCTTGCCATGTATCGTCATTAATTGCAGTGTGTATCACTACTTCTAATAACCAAGAATTGAACTTGACTACTGGGATTGATCTCAGCTTAGCAGAAGAAATCATTATCTGTTCACCTTGTAGCTTTGCTGCTGTCACTAGGATTGTTTCGCATTCAGATGTTACCAATGGATCGGGTCTTGAAACGCAGTGTATTGGTTGATTTTGGTTTTCCTCAATACTACATGCCCTCTTCTTAGTGCGGTACTCCGAATGCCTAGATAATACATCAGTTTTCCCATTTGCACTGTCTGGTTGGTAAAATATGTTGAAATAATAATCAACTAGTTCCTGTGCCCAACGGGCTTGTCTTCGATTCAGTATATTAGTAGTGGTGATGTACTCAAGATTCTTGTGATCGGTAAATACACTGATTTGATAGACTGCACCTTCAAGATAACGTCTCTATTCTTTAAAGGCAGATACTATTGCTAGCATCTCCTTATCATGAATCTGATAGTTAATCTCTGCCTTATCTATCTTTCGAGAGTGGTAGGCCACAGGGTGCAATCGGCTATCAATCACTTGGAAAAGGACCGTGCCAATAGCGAAGTCACTAGCATCAGCCTCGATCACCACAGGATGCTCAGGTTCAAAATGGTAAAGGATTGGTTCTTCTGTGAAATACTTGTTTAACAGATAGAAAGCCTGTTGACAGCGTGGGAATGCCTTCCAATCAAACAGTTCACCAGTTTTTTTGGTTAGGTCTGTCAACAGTCTGCAGATTCTCGAAAAGTCCTTTATGAAGTGCCTGTAGAAATTAGCAAATCCTAAGAATGACTGAATGTAGTTGACTGAGTCTGACGTTTTCCATTTCAGGATAGTATCATCCTTGTCTTCTGCCATGCTGAAACCTTCTCCCGATATGATATATCTTAGGAATTCAAGTTGTTTCTGATTCCATTCTTACTTATCTGGTGCTATAGCGAAGTTGTTTTCCTGTAGTCTAAGAAGGACTTCTCTTGTCAATTGTACATGCTCTTCTTGGTCTTTGGAATAGATAAGGATATCATCTATATAAACTACAACTCCATGATCGATTAGATCTCTCAGGATCTCGTTCATCATTTCTTGGAATGAGGCTGGTGCATTTGCCAATCCAAAGGACATAATCAATTATTCATAGTTTCCATATCTCGTATGAAATGCTGTCTTCTATTCGTTGCCAGGTGTTATTCACAATGAAATTATTTCCAGCCTTTAGGTCAATCTTCGTAAAGAGCTTTGAGCCAGAAATTCTATCCATAAGTTCGTTCATAAGTGGTAAAGGGTACCGGTTCATAATCGTAAGGTGGTTTAGTCCTCTGTAATTCATACACAACCTTAAATCCCTTCTCTGAGTCTTTGGAACGAAGAGTATTGGTGTTCCAGCTGGTTACTGGGTTGGACGAATCTTGCCAGAATCGAGTATTTCCTTTTGATATTGTTTAAGGACTGAATGTTCTTTTTCAGAAAGGGCATAGATGGGTCTCCACAGAGGTTGCTCCACATCTTTTAAGTCTTTGCATGATCAAATGATCGATATGGCGGTAGAGCGTTGGCAGTTTCCCCATTATAAACTGACTTAATGTCTCGATACTGCCATGTAATTGGCTTAACCCAATCGATTTCCATTTCATTTGCTGAATTAATATGCATAGATCCAATCACTCCAATCCACCATGGATCAGTGCCAGACTTGAGAATACTATCGTCATATTCAATCGAGAATATACTAACAGCCGCCTTTGTACAATGCTGATGACAATATTTCGATGTGAATTGGAGTTTATCACCTTCTTCAGTGACTCCTCTAAGAGCTCCATACGTGACGATCCACCAGTAAGATAATATGAAATCAGTTGTTGCTTCCATAGGTCTGATTTCAAAGGTTTCTTTGATATAATAGCTTTCGTACTGAAGAGTAATTGGAACGGTATACTGCAATCCAGCTCCTTCCACAATCTCGACATTGATGTTCTCAACTGACTTTCGTTCAGTTAGAGTAACCAATGGAACACAATTAGTCTCGGCCTACTGCTTTGATATCATGGGTGTATCACACCCTGAATCCAGGAGGACTCTCACTAGGATGTTCTTCTTGTTCTTGAATGATGCAAACATGCGTACTGTGGGTCTTGAACCAGTCTTTGGTTCTGAGGGTAATTGCTTTACCTTTTTGAGCTGAGATTGAGGTGCTTCGGTCGAGGCCTTACGTTTTCTGTCTTTTCGTATAGAAACCATGATGAACTGCCTTTCGACACAGTTTCAGTGCCAATGGGTTGTGGTTTTGAGGTTAGCTATATGTGTGGAGGTGTTCATTGTTGTTTCGTTAATGTGGTAGTCATATGTTTGCACTTGGGTACTATATGACCAGCATATTTCGAGTACTGAACTCATCCTTAGGTTCCCTTCTTTATATAGAAAGAAATTGTTTCTCATTAACTAAATTCAAGATATAACTGTCTGTGGGTGTCTATACCTGAAAGGAAAGATCGCAATCCTAATCCTGAGAAAAGACATAAGAAACCCAGCGTCTCCCAATCCTCAATTTACATACCATCAGAATCTTCTTCATACAACCTCCTTGAGGGTACGTGAGTTGCAGACGCTGTGATCCTATCAGCCAAGCTCCTTGGTCTGACCTTCAAATTGGATGCTGTAGTTTCCTGCTTCAGAGCTTCCTCCTTATCCTTGGGTTTCTTGTTCTTCTTGCTAGAGGAAGCCTTGATGGGATTCTTACAGAAGAACGATCGATCATGCTCTGAGGATCCACAACGTTGGCATTCATTGCGTTTGGCTCTTGCTTCTAACAGAGGTTCAGGAATGCCCTCAAGGGCTTTAGCCTTATCAGCGTGAATAGGCTTCGTTCCCTTCCTCTCAGTTCAAGGCTTCTTGGGATCAGAACCTTTATCTTTTTCTGGATTCTTTTCTTGATTCATATCCTTCTCCTAGTACTCATCTCTCTTCCGCTTATTTTCCTTCTTGCCTTGGAAATTGTCACAGTTCTGATTACACCTATTCTTTTCTACCAATCCATCTTCGTATGAGATATCTACTCGCCTCATTAACTCGATGAAGGCTATGTCATCTTTGGGTGGTACTTCTGCAGTTGACATTCAATCTAGAATTTGCTCGTTAATTCCGGGCTTAAGAGAATAGATGAAAGAAGTTCCGCTGAAACATACTCGGAAGTTGAGGATTTCCATCTTCGTCAGATAGTCCTCATTATCTCCAGTGTACTTCAGATCATTCATCTTTCGCAAGGATGTCTCTTCCTCCTGCTTATCGACAAACCTCTCTTCCAAAGTACTGGTAAAAGACTTCCAGTTCTCACCCTGAAAGAACTTCTTCATATCTTCTTTGCAGTTATCATACCAGTCTAGGACCTTGTCCTCTAAGATCCCTCCAATCCAGATGATCTTATCAATGTCATCATGGAATTGGTTGTGGAAATACTGTAAAAAAGGTTCCACTGCTCGAATCCATCTTCGGTATATGTCTTTGGGATCCTTCTTATCCCCTTTGAAAACAGGAGGCATTTCCATTTTGCCTTTCTTGGAGGACCTTGCTTGTAGGTGAGGGTTGGGGGGTGGCATATCATAGTCTATACTGCCTGAAGGAGGTAATGGTACCTGGCTTGAATGCAAACTTCCCGCATTACTTCCTCCGCTTTCTCCTCCTCCGCCCCCTCCTCCTCCTCCGCCTCCTCCACCTCCTCCACCACCTCCACTTCCACCACTTCCTCCACTACCACCTCCCCCTCCTTCTTCATTCTCAGAGCCAGAGAGGCCGGATTCTGAACCAGAACCTCCTGATGGCATTGAGGCTCCTTCAGGGTCTGGAGTAAGAGCTTCTTTAACTCAATATTCTTCTCCTTTGGTACCTATAGAGTACCGAAGGCAGAACCCTTCATCACTTGGCATAAAGTCTCCTTCTTGATGTTCAAGGACAGATGTTGCTAGTGATATGATAGATTTGTTGGTGGTTTCGTCCAATAGCCTAGTCATGAGGATCCTTGTGAATTTCCGAAACCTTTTCTCCATGTCCCTTCGAGTCTTTCTTATATTGCTTTCTCTCTGCTTCTTCTCAGTGTCGGCCTTTTTCTTGAGTTCCGTTACTCTCTTAGCTTCTTCGCTGGCTTTCCACTTCATACTGGTAAGCTCTTCTGCCTGAGTATATACTTGGAGAGTGAGCCTTTCCTGTGCTCTTTCCCTTTTTTCCAATATGCCAGAGAGAGAGGTCCACACTGCTGATGAGACTTGTATTTGCTTCCCAAGAGCCAAGTGTAGCTCCTCATATGCTTCAGAAGACTGTGCCTTCACAATGGCAATTGCAGCAATAATATTGATGGCAAATACTTGGGACAGGGTGACGATATCTGAGTAATACTCTAGTTGTGCCCTCTGTAGGTTATCGACTCCTGGAGTCACAGTATCATAGATTTCATTCTGCCTGAACACTAGGGCTTCGTATGCTCTGACAAACTCAGACAATATGTTGCTTCCTTGAGTCTGTGTAATTCGCACATCCATCTGGTTCAGCTGTGCCTCGATGCTGTTTATCAAAGCAACTACCCAATCAGGAATATCATTGCACATGATGGGTTCATAACAAACTACTTCTTTCCCTTTATCTTCTGCCATTACCAATACACTTTCCCTTCGTACCAGCATCACTGCTTCCCCCATCATTGTGTCTGATCCAGCATCCATTATTGCTCAGAGTATAATCCAGATTTGCGCTTGAAAGATCCTACTATGAAAACACCAAGTTTCGAAGAAGGGAACTAAATCGAGATCGCAATCAATAAGGAACCTAGCACCAGCTTCCTGTTGTAACTGTAATGAAGGTTCATAGTCTGGTACGTGGAGCATTCACAAGTCTGTGAGGATGATACTTCCGATCAGGAATAGCAAGATAATTATCTTAAAGTACGCGAGAGATTGCTGCTGTTGGAGGTTTATGCAGTATAATGCTTCGGTTTTCGATCGATGGATAGTGACAGCTAACGCTAACTGGATGTACTGCTCTTCTTGCACATGCTCACAGCGATAGCTTCCCTTAGGGAGAAACTCTCTTTCCCGGCTAGTATAGTGATCGAAATCTGGTTCGTGGTACCAGCACTCTCCCTGTGAGATGTGGCAGCCAATATTCGGAATATAAAAGCGTATAAGCATTAAATACCTTTGACCACTTCGACAGTAGAAAGATACGTTCAACAGAAGTGGATCTTTGCGAACAATATAATGTAACACCGTGAGTGTCACTGCAGGTTTATCAGTACAAGTAGTATCCTTACTGCTTTCAGAACTTGCTTGTGATGGAAGTTATGCTGATTCGTTCAGGATGTGAAAGTCACTAAAGATGAACATTCAAGACAAAGATGTTTGGCTTTCCAATGCGTATATTGTTAAGGCTTGTTCTCCTGGTCAAGAATCTTGCCCTTCTACTCTCGGAGATTCTAGAGGTCTTTATACCTCTGTCTTCTCACTCTAACACTTACTTCTATCTACACTTTTCTCATGAGATCCTTTATCTAACCTTCCTTTCGCACCAATGTCCTGCCTGCCCTTTAGCATTCTTCCGGAGCTTCCACTTCTTTCTGCTTAGATCTTCATCTCAGATGAACAGAACTCCTACTGACATCAGTCCTTCAGACTTCTGTGGTCTGGACCTATCGTATCCTTTCATCTCTTTGCTTCCAGGCAAATGGTATCCTTCCGATCGTGAGGGACATTATAGACTTCATCA
This sequence comes from Wilcoxina mikolae CBS 423.85, assembly GCA_014904905.1. Classification (NCBI taxonomy): domain Eukaryota; kingdom Fungi; phylum Ascomycota; class Pezizomycetes; order Pezizales; family Pyronemataceae; genus Wilcoxina; species Wilcoxina mikolae. The sequence continues at coordinate 284,864 of MU122106.1, forward strand.
GCTACACAGCAAATGCAGGTGATTTCATATCTACAGCCTCTCAGCTGTCTTTGCATTATCGATGGTTTGAGCTGGCAGAGCATCGTCCCAATAACCACCTTTAATCTCTTATCAGTGGTGTGGTTGACTGCATGACAGTTCATCAGATTTCATTGGTTGCGAGTGATAATCTATGTAGTTTGGATGATGTCCAGGGATGGTGCTTGTACTATCCCGATAAAGCTATCATCCAGTGATCGTAGGTTACCCCACGTCGATGGCCTTTGGTGATATACAACTTTGTCAGGTATAACATCTTGCCTAGTTCACTCTTGCAATTCAGTGTTTTCACGATTGGTGTTTATAATGCGTACAATTATGTTCCTAACCCTACCTTGACAGAAGAACAAGTAGAACATTCTTCAACTGGTTTTATTTCATCAATGTTCCATTATTCCCATCCATTCAGTTGTAATAGTCCTCATTGTCCCTGCCACTTGTGTCGGAAAGTATTCATATTGGTTGGCTTTATCGAAAAACAACTAGCTACACATAGCCTGTTACACTTCACAAGTTGTAAATCACCAAAGGACATCAGAGTGGGGTCACCTACGATCACACGATGATAGCTATATAGGAATAGTACAAGCGCCATCCCTGGACGTCATTGAAACTACACAGAATATCACTCACCTCCATCGAAATCAGATGAGCTGTCATGCAGTCAACCACACCACTGATAAGGATTTAAGGTGGTTAATGGGATGATGCCATGCCAGCTCATGCCATCGATAATGCGAAGACAGCTGAGAGGCTGTAGATATGAAAGCACCTGCAATCCCAGCATAGCTGATACAGTCTCTAATGTCCCTGACGATCGAAAGGAAACCATTCGTCTGGAAGCAGAGAGATTAAAAGGATACGATTGGTCCGGACCACAGATGCCAGAAGGACTAATGTCAGTAGGAGTTCTATTCATCTCAGTTAGAGATCTAAGTGGAATGATGCGGAAGGTCCAAAAGAGTGCGAAAGGGCATGAAGCGCATCCATGCAATTGGAAGGATAGCTAGAGGAGCTTATGACATAAGTGTAGATAGAAGTAATTGTTAGAGCGAGAGGATAGAGGTATAAAGACCTCTAGAATCTCTGAGTGTAGAAAGGCAAGCTTCTTGATGAGGAGAACAATCCTTAACAATATACACATTGGAAAGACAAACATCTTTGTCTTGAATCTTTATCTTTAGTGACTTTCACATCCTGAGCGAATCTTCATAAACTCCATCGCAAGCAAGTTCTGAAAGCAGTAAGGATACTTCTTGTGTTGGCAAACCTGAGGTGATGCTCCCGGTATTACATTATATTGTTAGCACAGAAATACTTCTGTTGAAGCTATCTTTCTACCCTCCAAGCGGTCAAACGTTCTTGACTCATATGCACTTTTTTATTCTGGATATTGGCTGCCACATCTCACACGGAGAGTGCTGGTACCACGAATCAGATTTTGATCTCTATATCAGCTGGGAAAGAATATCGCTCCCTAAGAGAAGCTAACACTGTGAGCTTGTACGAGAGGAACACAATATCCAGTTAGTGGTAGCTGTCACTATCCATCGATCGAAAACCGAAGCATTATACCGCACACACCTCCGAAATTAGCAATCTCTTGCATACCTCAAGATAGTCATCTTGCTAGCTCTGATTGAAATCGTCATCCTTCCAGTCTTGTGAATGCCCCATGCACTAGACTACGAACCTTCATTACAGTTACAACAGGAGGCTGGTGCTAGGTTCCTTATTGATTGGGATGTCGATTTAGTCCCCTTCTTTGGAACTTGGAGCTTTTATAGCAGAATATTTCAACAGCAAATCTGGGTTATACTTTGAACAATGATGGACACTGGATCTGACACAATGATTGGGGAGGCAGTGATACTGGTACGAAGGGAAAGTGTGTTGGTAGCAGCAGGAGATAAAGGCAAAGAAGTAGCCCGTTACGAACCCATTGTACGAAATGATATTCCGGAATGGGTAGTCTCATTGATAAAGAGCATCGAGGTGGAGTTGAATCGAATTGATGCATTGATTATGCAGACTCAAGGAAGTAACATTAAGATTAGAGAAGTATTGCCTGAGTTGGTCAGATCATACGAAGCCCTAGCATTTAGGCAGAATGAGATTTATAATACTGTGGCATCAGGAGTCAATAACCTGCAGAGGGCGCAGCTAGAACACTACTCAGATATCGTTGTCCAGTTCCAGGTATTTGCGGCCAATGTTAGTGCTGCAATTGCCATTGCGAAGGCACAGACATCTGAAGCATATGAGGAGCTACCCGTGGCTCTTGGAAAGCAGATACAGGCTTCGTCAGCAGTATGGACCTCTCTCTCTGACATATTCGAAAAGAGGGAATGAGCCCAAGAAAGGCTCGCTCTCCAAGTACATACTCAGTCAGAGGAGCTTACCAGTATCAAGCGGAAAGCCAGTGAGGAGGCTAAGACAGTAACAGAGCTCAAAACGAAAGCTGACGCTGAGAAGAAGCAGAGAGAAAGTGATATAAAGAAGACTTGAAGGGACATGGAAAAGAAGTTTTGGGAATTCACAAGGACCCTCATGACCAGGCTATTGGACGAAATCACCAAGAAATCTATCAAGTCCCTAGCGAGGTCTGTCCTTTGACATCAAGAAGGAGATATCAAACCAAGTGATGAAGGGTTCCACCTTCGTTACTGTACAGATACTAAAGGAGAAGGATATTGAGTTAAAGAAGCCATTACTCCAGACTCTGAGGGAGCTCCACCGCCACTAGGAGGTTCTGGTTCGGAATCTGGCCTGTCTGGCTCTGAGAATGAGGAGCAAGGGGGAGGTGGTGGTGGAGGAAGCAGAACAAGTGGTGGACGTGGAGGCGGAGGTGGAGGTGGACGTGGAGGTGGAGGTGGAGGTGGAGGTGGAGGAGGTAGAGATGGTGGAGGAGGCGGAAGTGGAGGAAGTAATGCAGGAAGTTTACATCCAAGTCAAATACCCCTACCTCCTTCTGGCGACACAGACTATGAGATGCCACCTCCCAATCCACACCTACCAGCAAGATCCTCCAAGAAAGGCAATATGAAAATGTCTCCAGTCTTTAAAGGGGATAAGAAGGATTCCAAGGAAATTTATCAAAGATGGATTCGTTCAGTGGAATATTATCTGCTGTACTTCTGCGATGAGTTACACGATGACATCGACAAGATCATATGTATTGGAGGGCTCCTAGAAGATAAGACCCTAGCCTGGTATGATAACTGTGAAGAGGACATGAAGAAGTTCTTCCAGGTTGATAACTGGAATTCTTTCTCCAGTACGATGGAGGAAACATTCATCGATAAGCAAGAGGAAGAGAAGTTCTTCCGAAAGATGAATGATCTGAAGTATACTGGAGATATTGAGGACTACCTAAGAAGATGAAAACCCTCAACTTCCAAGTATGTCTCAGCGGAACCTCTTACATCCATTCCTTCATACAAGAAATGAACGAGGAAATGTTGGATCGAATGTCAACAGCAGATGTACCACCCAAAGATGACACAGCCTTCATAGAGTTAATGAGGAGATTGGGTGTATCATACGAAGATCAGTTGGCAGAGAAGAATAGATCTCATCAGAATCATGAACAACTCCCAAGACAACAAGGGAAATAAGCGGAAAAGAGATGAGCACCAGGGAAAAGACCAGAACTAAGAAAAGAATCCAGAGAAGAACAAAGGATCTGACCCCAAGAAACCTCGAACTGAGAAGAAGGGACCAAAGCCTATTCACCCTGATTAGGCCGAAGTCCTTAAGGGTATTCCTGAAAGTTTGCTAGAAGCAAGGGCAAAATGCAACAAGTGCCAGCATTGTGGATCCTCCGAACATGATCGATAGTTCTTCTGTAAGAATCCCATCAAAGCTTCATCTAGCAAGAAGAACAACATACTCAAGGATAAGGAGGAAGCTCCGAAGCAGAAAACTACAGCTTCCAATTTGAAGGTCAGACCAAGGAGCTTGGCTGACAGGATCACAGCATCTGCAACTAACGCACCCTCGAGGAAGTTGTATGAGGTAGATTCTGATGGTATGGAAATTGACGATTGAGAGATGCTGGGTTTCTTATGTCTTTTCTTAGGTTTAGGATTGCGATCTTTCCTTTTGGGTATAGATACCCACAGACTGTTATATCTTGAGTTTAGCTTTAATGAGAAACGATTTCTTTCTGTATGAACAGGATATCTGAGGATGAGTTCAGTACTCGAAATATGCTGGTCATATAGTACCCAAGTGCAAAACATATGACTACCACATTATCGAAACAATCATAAAAACCTCTACGCTTTTAACTACCACTAGAACCACAACCCGTTGCGGCTGGAGCTGTTTCGAAAGGCAGTTCATCATAGTTTCTACACGAAAAGATGGAAAATGCAAGGCCTTGGCCGAAGCATCTCAACCTCAACTCAAGCCAAGCAGTTACCCCCATAACCAAAGACTGGTTCAAGACCCAGAGTAAGTATGTTTGTATCATTCAAGGACAAGAAGAACATCCTAGTGAGAGTCCTTTTGGATACAGGGTGTGATATACCTATGATATCAAAGCAGTTGGCCGAGTCTAATGGTGTTCCATTGGTTACTTGATCAGAACCAAAGTCAGTTGAGCACTTCAATGGCGAGATTGTGGAAGGAGCTGAATGGCAGTATACCTTTCAAGTTACTCTTCGGTACGATAACCATTATACCAAAGAAACCTTCGAAATCAGACCTATGTAATCAGCCACTGATATCATGTTACCTTACTGGTGGATTGTCAAGCATGAAGTACTCAGGGAAGTCACTGAAGAAGGTGATAAGCTCCACTTCACATCGAAGCATTGCCATCAGCATTGTACAATGGTAGCAGTCAGCTCATTCTCGATTGAATATGACGATAGCATCCTAAAGTTTGGTACTGAACCACCATAGATAGGAGTAATTGGGTCTATGCATATTAATGCAACAGGCGAAATGGAGATCGATTGGGTGGAGGGAATCCTTTGGCAGTATCGAGACTTCCAGTCCATTTATAATGGAGAAACTGCCAACACTCTACCGCCACATCGATTGTTTGATCATGTAATAGTCATAAAAGATGGGGAGAAACCTCTGTGGGGTCCCATCTATGCTCTTTCTGAAATAGAACTTTCGGTCCTTACAGAATATCTGAAGGAAATGCTGGAGTCTGGCAAGATTTGTCGAAGCAAGTCACCAGCTGGATCACCAATACTCTTCGTCACAAAGCCTCATAGATGGTGTTTAAGGTTGTGTGTAGATTATAGAGGACCCAACCGCATCACAATTATGAACTGGTACCCTTTGCCACTTATGAATGAACTTAGGGACAGAGTTACTGGCTTAAAGCTCTTTATGAAACTTGACCTAAATGCTGGTTATAATCTCATTCAAATAAAGCCTGGTGATGAATGGAAGACCTCATTTCGTACGAGATATCGATACTATAAATATTTGGTTAGGCTCTTTGGAATGACAAATATACCAGCCTTATTCCAAGATATGATGAACGAGATCCTGAAAGAGCTAATCGATCATGGAGTTGTGGTTTATATAGATGATATCCTCATCTATACTAAAGACGAAGAAGAGCATGTACGATTGACAAGAGAAGTTCTTCGTAGACTACAGCAAAACAACTTGGATATAGCACCAGATAAGTACGAATGGCATCAGAAACAAGTTGAACTCCTAGGATATATCATATCGGGAGAAGGTTTCAGCATGGCAGAAGACAAGGTTAATATAATCCTGAAATAGGAAACGCCAGACTCAGTCGAGAACGTTCAGTCATTCTTAGGATTTGCCAATTTTTACTGACGCTTTATAAAGGACTTCTCGACAATCTGCAGACCGTTCACACATCTAACCAAACAAACTGGTGAATGGTTTGATTGGAAGACAAATCCACGCTGTCAACAGGCTTTCGATCTGTTAAAGAAGTGTTTCACTGAGGCATCCATCCTTCACCACTTTGAACTAGAACATCCTGTGGTGGTTGAGACTGACGCTAGTGCCTTCGCTATCGGTGCGGTCCTTTCTCAAGTAATTAATGGACAATTACATTCTATGGCCTACCACTCTCTAAAGATGGATAAGGTAGAGATGAACTATGACATCCATGATAAGAAGATGCTAGCAATAGTATCTGCTTTTAAAGAATGGAGACGTTATCTCGAAGGTGTAGCCCATCAGATCAGTATGTTTACCAATCACAAGAATCTCGAATACTTCACCACTACTAAGATAGCGTAAGTTACCCGGAAGTCGGCTGTGACAGGGATCTCGGCTGTCTGAAAATATGCCTACGAAGAAGACAATTCTCTTGATTTCACCACCACCACTAGTCCGATCATCGCCAAACTTGAAAGAGAGTTGCTCTACATGAAGAAGCCCTTGAGTACAAAAGAATGAAGCCCTTTGATGTCCATTTCCACTAACTTCTACTAGAAGCCATACTAATAGTACTAGATTACCCCGCTATCTACCCTGCTCAGGCTGTAAGGCAGCCGGCCTCCTATTTCACAATGACATTTCCAGTGGTCTATCTGGAAGTCTTGGATTTGGATTGAAAGGAGTATTAAGTATTGCTGGTATTATAGGATGGTAATTGGGAAGGATATTCTCCAACTCAGATTCTGAAACTTGAACAGAATCCTTATTATCGGCTGCCTCCTCTACTTCAGTACTGGTGGAAATCTCAATAGCGACTGCAGGTTATTTCCGAGTCTGTATTCTATTAACAAAAGCTACATCCAGTATAATTGAAAGAGATACTTACTTTGCAGGCTTGCTTGGGTACTTGACTAGTAGTCTGCCGGGTTTTTTCGCGATAGCCTTCTCATATGCAAGCCGTTCCTTTTCCAATTTCGCATTGCGCAATTTAATTACTTCCTCATCGGTAATCATCCGAGCTTTGATGATTATCCGTCTATCGGTTTTGGCTGCAGTGTTTTCATTATATCGCTTCTTGATATCCTCAGCTTCGATTGTTTTTATCTGGACAGTACTAAGTGCGGTTTCAGCAGTATGTGCAAAGCGACGAAGTACAGCAATAGCTGATAATGTATTGCCAGTTCCACTATCCTTGATGAGATTTATCGCAACTTGAGGTTGCTGATGGAGGTCTCGGCGATTATGAGGTGTTTTTAGGATAGTCTGATGCTTCGCTGGTGATGATACTGGTCGGGGTGGAAGTTGAGTTAAAACGGTATCTGGGTTGAATGGAAAAATACCTGTCTTGCGAAATGCAGCTTTGATGTTATTCGGTATATATGCAGCAGTACGAACAGCTGAATAGAAGCATCAGAATGTTCCTTTAACAACTCCAGTCCTGGTTTCCCGCATATGATCATCAGCCACTTGTCCATAGTAGTGCTGTAAGGGGCCAAAAAGTCCGACATCAAGAGGTTGTAACAGATGTGTTGAATGAGCTGGAAAGCAGAAGAGGACAATATTGTGTGCCACAGCGTACTGGCAGAATTCAACCGAAAGGTGGGATCGATATCCATCAAGAATAAATTGACATGACTGACCTTCACTAGGTGTATACTGATTAAAATATTGAATCCACTCAACACTAAGTACATCATCAGTCCAGCCATTGGGTGAGGATGCGAATACTGCTTCAGGATCAGATGTTTCTGAATGCCAGCCCATGTACTGTCCAGCACCCTTGTATATAATAAATGATGGTAGAACTTTCAATCCTGCACTAAAGCATTCAATAACAGTAATAAGTTCTCGTGTTCCGTCTTGAGTAACACGAGGTAGCCGTCTCCCTCGCCTGCAAATGACTTTTGCCTTCGATGTGTAACCTAGAATGAATCCTTTTTCATCCATATTATAAATATTTCCTTGCTGAAACCTATGCTTAAACATCAGGCAGTGGAGCTTGCGAAAGTAATCCCGTAATGACTGTAAATTATTTGCCATTGCTCTTTGACGGTCAAGTTGCATCGAATACTTGGCTGAGAGTGTCGGATGGCGATCAAGAAAGTTTGCAATCCAATGCTTGCCGAGATTGGCCAGCGTTGGATGATTTTCTTCATCTGCATGGTGTTTGGCTAATACTTGAGCCATTGACTTTAAAAGATCCATTCGTGGTGGGAATTTCCAGTTATCAAGCTGTTTACACCAGTTTTCCAAAGCTATTTCTGCCGCTTGAAGAAGCTTCTGTTGATGTTCATGGGCTTCTTTTCGGGTTGCTCTGCCTTGTGCTCGATCTTGAAGTGTAGTACAGGGTACGTTGAACTCGAGTACTAATTGCTTGAATGATGTATGTTCCTTGGTTCGCTTTGCCAGAGCAAGCTTGATATGTGCTTCACGGATTTCATCAGGGGTCTGGTGACGCTTTAAAGGGGCCATCGTTGTCGCGGAGGTGGAGGATAATGAGTTTGCAATCTTTACAGTTAATGTTTCAGTGCGGGGGTTCGGGTTATACTAGTCGGCCAGGTAATATGTATTAGTCGGTTTCCTGGTAACTTACGTTACTGAATCGGAGACAAGCCCGTTGGGTACAGGAAATTGCTGGTTATGATTTCAAGCTATTCTACTGACCAGGCAGTGCAAATGGAAAAGCTGATGTATTATCTATACGTTCAGAGTACCGCCCTAAAAAGGGGAGAGGTGGTATCAAAGAAAACGAACATTAACTAATACACTGTAGATTAAGACCCGACCAGTTAGTAATGTCTAAAGGGGAGACGGTTCAGGTGACAGCTACGTAGCTACGAGGTGAACAGATTATGATTTCTTCTGCTATGTTGTGGTCAATCCCAGTAGTCAGGTTCAATTCTTGGTTATTAGAACCAGCGGTAGGTACTGCAAATAACGATGCTGCATGGCAGGAAGAGTACATTAGAGCAATGGAAGAAAGTCCAAGCCCTGACATCTCGCTCAAAAATGAAGCCCTTTATTATAAAGGCAGGCTGTGGATCCCAGAGGATCTGCAGTTACGAATACAGTTACTTGAAGCAGAATATGATTCGAAGGTAGCAGGACATATGGGACAGGACAAGACAATAGTGTTGGTCCGAAGGAACTTCTTTTGGCCAGAGATGTAAAAGTTCATCGAAGACTATATCCACTCTTGCCATGAATGTCAGAAGAACAAAGCAGCTCATGATGTCCTCTACAGACTTCTACAACCGCTCGAATTGACGTACTATCCATGGAATTCGATATCTATGGATTTCATCATCGATCTACCTGTATCTGATGGCTGTTCATTGGTCTGGGTTATCGTTGATAGATTCACAAAGATGACACACTTCATACCACCGGAAAGATAGCGAGAAGAAAGCCACAGACCTGGTAAAGAACTTCCTGCAAGAAGTATGGAGATTCCATGGTCTACCCTCGAATATAGTATCAGACAGAGATTCTAGGTTCACATCCGTATTTTGGTCTTCTTTGGTTGCAGCTCTCGATATTCAGTTGAAGATCTCGATATTCAGTTGAAGATGGCTTCATCATTTCGTCCACAGACTGATGGTCAAACAGAAAGAGTAAACCAGACATTGGAATGCTACCTGAGAAACTACTGCAACTACGAACAAGATCATTGGTTAGAGATGTTGCCAATGGCAGAGTATGCCAACAACAACTCACATACCACTGTGACAGGCATGTCAGCTTTCTTTGCGAATTACGGATTCGATCATCCAATGAATTGGGCTGTTGAAGACCATGCAAAGAATCTGGAATCAAGGAACTATGTGCACTGGATGGCTAGCATGTATGACCTATGTCGAAAAGGCTTAGAAAAAGCTCAGAAGACAATGGGAAAGTACCATGATAAATGTGCTAAAGAACCTCCGAAGCATTCGGTTGCTAATCTAGTCATGCTAAATGGAACAAACCTCGAGACCAGACGTCTATCTAGAATGCTAGTTGCGAAGCTGCATAGTCCTTTTAAGGTGCTAAAGGTACTTTCACCTACAGCAATGAAGCTCGAATTGCCTAAGTGTTGGCGAATTCATGATGCTTTCCATGTTTCTCACATTGAACCCTATCGAACGGCCACTATTCCCATCAGACCTACAACAGAACTGGCTACCAGCGAAGGAATCGAACTGGGTTACGATGTGGATGGCTTCGAATACGAAATGGGAAATGAGGTTGAGGAAATCATAGGCAGCCAGTATAGGAAGGAGCAAAAGAAGGTGCTATATCTGGTTAAATGAAAAGGGTATCAAGAGGAAGCAGATTCGACTGAGGAACCTTATGAGAACTTCGATGACAAGAGGTTATTGAAGAATTATCACAAGGGTAACCCTCAGGCAGCTAAGGACAAGAGGTTGCACTAGTACCTTTTCACCACAAAGGGTTTTTAATGGCTAGCAAGACACCTAGAAAATTAGAATTAGTGTTTGTGCACAAGAGGTCATAATGTTACCAACGAGGAAAGGAGGAACTGTGGATTTTGGGCACAAGAGGTCATTTTTTACCAAAGCAATGAAGAGCAGATTAGCATGAGCGTTCAGAGACGAATTCTGTAAGGAGGGAGATAGTGTTACACCTCACAAGTTGTACATCACCAAAGGCCATCAGAGTAGGATCACCTACGATCACTCGATGATAGCTATATTGGGATAGTACTAGTGCCATCGCTGGATGTCATCAAAACTACATAGATTATGACTCGCACCCATGAAATCAGATGAGCTGTTATGCAGTCAACCACACCAGAGATAAGCAATTAAAGGTGGTTATTGGGGCGATGCTCTGCCAGCTCATGCCAGTGATAATGCGAAGATAGCTGAGAGGCTGTAGATACGAAACACCTTCATTTAAAGCATATCTGATGAAGTCTCTAATATCCATCACGATCGAAAGGATACTATTCGTCTGGAAGGAAAGATATCGAAAGGATACGATAGGTCCGAACCACTGAAGTTAAAAGGACTGATGTCAGTAGGCGTTCTATTCGTCTAAGTTAGAGATCGAAGCGGAAATATGTGGAATGTCTGAAAGTGTGCTGAAGGGCAGGAAGGGTATATGTGCGAAAGGAAGGATAGGTAGAGGAGCTCATGAGAAAAGCATAGATAGAAGTAATTGTTAGAGCGAGAGGATAGAGGTATAAAGACCTCTAGAATCTCTGAGGGTAGAAAGGCAAACTTCTTGACGAGGAGAACAAGCCTTAACAATATACGCATTGGAAAATCAAACATATTTGTCTTGAATCTTTATCTTCAGTGACTTTCACATCCTTAGAGAATCTTCATAACCTCCATCGCAAGCAAGTCCTGAAAGCAGTAAGGATACTTCTTGTGTTGGCAAACCTGAGGTGACGCTCCTGGTATTACATAGCCTTTCACAACCTAATTGCATCTGCTCTCTTTGGACCTTTAGAACATCCAGTATTCCAGATGTTTTCATACACTCTTATCAATTCAGATATTAATGCATACCTACAATATGAATCGTCACAGTCTTATTAACTGCTTCGACCTCATTGGTCCACCCTACTATATCTTATAACATGAACCCCTTAACAGTCTTGATAGTATGAATGCTATAATCTCCGAAATTGAACATCCCCCAGAGCCTACTTTTGTGACGAATCTAGCCCTATATTGCCGTGGAATAGTCATTGGACATTAACAGCAGCCAATTGAGGAGGTCTACAAATTTATGATGCGATATTCAAATACTTCTAGGCAAGATACTATAGTCTAAATGTCGACTGTGAGGAGCAATAACAGTGTTACTGCAAACTTAATTGCGCAGGAATCTATACCACAGAAGAAAGAGCACTGATTGTTGTATCAATACTCATATCATCACCCATGAAAGACTGCAAGTACAAGTGGTAGTCATATGACACAGAAAATAGAATTCGTCAGGACACCATCCACTACACTTATTTCAGCAATATACTTCATACAACAAGACCTAGAAGGAAACCTAGATAACCTAAAATAAGTATCACGGATTAGAACCCTGACCAGGAAATCTAGCTTTTGACTGGTCCTTGCAAAATACCTGTATCATCAGATTGATATAGAACGATATTTTAGACAGTAAATGTGTATGAGCCAGAATACACGCTGTGTTTACTGGAACAGAAAGTGTGTATCTTCCTCCTGGGATGTTTTCGACTGTATTTGGACACATTCATGCAATATTGTGTAGATATTGAAAAGTTCTTGCCAGGTGTAGGATGAGACATCTGTAATTATCTTCACATATTGCTCTTTGAGGACATACTAGAGTATCAGAATATCTTCAGCAGCACCCTCAGCAGGCTATACAGCCCGAAACATCACTACATCGATAGTAAAGCAGGTTTAGACTGAACGATTAATTGCGAAGTAATCAAGACTGCTTACAAAGAAGCTATTGAAGGGATATATCAGGAGTATACTGGAATTCTTATAAGAGGTATTGTTAGCATCAGAGAGTCAAGAAATCCTAGTCCTTGATAATCAGATAGCTCAGCAAGCCACAACAATTGAAGAACCTCAAATAAGTTTCAACAGTCTACTTACTGAAGAGAAGAACCTCCATGTGGAAAAACTAAGTATCAGAATGGAGCTGATATTATCTGCAACTCGAACCGCAAATTTCCATCCCAGAACTCTACATTGTTAATATGGTGATCTTCAAGAAAAGATCAATAACCTAGAGCAAAAGCAGGTAACAAGAATTCTCAAAGACAATAACATGCCTCAATATCTCAAGGACCCACAAGAACAACTAGGATTAAAAGCTGACGAAATCAGATGATATCGTGATCAGATTAATAGAGTCTGATGATGGTACAAGTTAGTAATGAAAATAGATCTGGAGTAGATACAAAGGGAGTGAGATCCTACACTTGTTAGAATTAGATAGAAAGAACCTTCGAGGTTGTATGACTCAGCTGGCTCTCAAGATCGCTGATCAAACCTGAAGAATTATTGACGAACAGTCCAAGGTAAGTCATGCAGTTAATCTACTTGAAGGAGTAGTACTGGAGCATATTCCACCATATGTAAAAACAACAGGAAATATCAGACGTACAGATTAGATAATATTGTTGGAGAGGCTGGAGTTAGCTTTTGGAGAGCAGGATCAACAAGCCACGATGGGAAGAGACTGAGAAAACTACAATAATAAGATCGATACTTCTCCCAGTATTATCACCAGTTCCAGAATTACCTAGCCAATATTGAGTGAAATGAAGCGGTGCAAAGTAATACACTCTATTTTGGATTATCAATAAGTTTGAAGATGCGTAACAGCACTGTGACATCCAAGATAACCTTGTAGATTTCTTCAATTGTTTTTCAAAGAGAGATTTCCAGATCAGTACCAGAGCAGCAGAAATGAGATCCGGCAGGTTCACAGCAGCCTCGAAGAAATCAGACAGTACCATTCTGACACCCGAAACTGTACTGGCAAAAACAATATCCGGCTACCACGGTCCAGTCCCTATGGACTTATTAGGGGTCAAAGAATAGACAATTACTCTACAGGAATAGAAGAGGTGAAGAGCAGAAGGGGTATTCATGCACTGTGGGAATTCAAGGCATTTTGCAGCAGGTTGTTCAAGACAGTTAAAAGCAGCATGGGCAGAGTTGGAAGTAAATCTGTTTAAATCAGATCTGGGTGAGGATAAGGGAAAAGAGAAGGAGAAAGAACTGGATTCGGTAAAGGTTTGGGCCGGTAAAACAAGAATAGCTATTATAGTTAGCTGTTGTTTTGAAATATCACAGTTCTTTATTTTAAACATTCAAATAAACGAGTCTTCACTAGAGAGGAGACCTTCCATTGTAATATTTTTGCTGAATATTGACGATAAGATTACTGTTGCGCATACTTTAATAGACTGCAGAATGACAGGAATAGCATTTGTCATCAAGGATTTCGTTCATCATTATCAGTCGAAAGAAGAGAAGATTTGAGAGACATAAGAATTAGAGGTCATAGATGGAAGACCTATCGAATCAGAAACAATTTCAACAATGGTCAAACTCATCTGCAGAATATAGCTTCATCAGAAATCTCTATCAGTATTTGTTACAAATGTAGGATATAATTCTATTATATTGATAATTTCTTGGGGTCAGGTGAACGATGTTAAGGTTAAGTTCAACAACAGACGAATTGGCATTGAGAGCAATTACTGCCAGAAGTATTACGAATATTATTCTTGAATATAGATATTGAGCAGTCACATGGACACAGTGAAGGAAACAACCAAGTCCAGAATTGAGGTATGTTCAGTAGCAGCAGAACCGTCTTTGCACTAAAAAAAGGAGGAAAGCCTCAACATATAAACAGTAACCTTGTAGGAGATTAATACGTCCCAGGAAATGAAGGTCTTACATGAACCACCATTGGAGGAAGTATTTCCAAAAGAGTATCATAAATTGTTATTGTAGTTAAACAAGGTAGTAGCTGAGCAACTACCATCCTATTGACTATTTGATCACAGAATCTCACTGCATGCTAGGTTTACACCACCATTCAGACCAATGTACAACATAATATGGGATGAATTGCAAGCGCTAAAGAACTCAATTGAGAAGAACCTATCTAAGAAATTTATTAAATCTTCATTATAACTGTGAGAAGTATCACTATTATTGGCACCAAGACCTGGTGTAGGTGTATGATTGTGCATGGACTATCGATAAACAAATTAAGGAATAATCAAGAATTGCTACTCCTTACCAATGATTAAGAAGATATTATTGAAACAGTACAAAGTATGTATCTATACCAAGTTGGATGTTAACGTTGCATACAATATAATTCGAATAGCGGATAAAGATCAGTGGAAAATAACCTTTATAACACGACAAGATTTTTTAGAATTCTTGGTTATACCTTTCAGTTTAAAGAATATACCAGCATTATAGCAAGAATTCATTGATGATATTTTTTGATCATTCCTTGACATCTTCTGTACAGCATTCATAGATGATATTCTCACCTATAGCTACAATATGAAGGAATATAAGGATCATGTGTGTGCAATTATGGAAGTGTTGAAAGAGGTAGGGTTATATCTTACGGCCAAAAAGTTTGAATTCTATTAGATAGAAGCAAAATACTTAGCCTTGATTATCAGCATTAATGGTATTTGAATGGATCCACACAAGATTATTGCAGTCAATGAATGCCACGAACTGGGCAAATCTACAGAGGTTCAGCTTTCGGACGATTAATCAAATTCTCCTGAGGATTTATATATAATTACAGTTGAGTAGTTTGGATATTAACTAAACTTACCAAGAAACAAGTTCCATTTTGCTGGAATGTTGATCAGAAAAGAGCCTTTACAGAGCTTAAGGAATCTTATACAACCCCTCCAGTATTAGCACACTGTGATTACGAAACGGATATATTTTTAGAACTGATATATTTTGCTATGTATTAGCGGGGATTCTGTTCTAGCATGACGATCAGGGAGTATTGCATTCTGTACCTTTTTTTTCGAAATGTTATTCACCAGCAGATAAAAATAATGGAATCTACAATCAAGAACTTGGAGCAATAGTCACGATCTTGAAGCAATGGCGACTATTATACAAAGGGTCAGTACATTCGATTAAGATACTTACAGATCATAAGAACTTAGAGTATGTTATGACATCTGAATTATCCAATCGAAGAAAAAGATGGTGGTCAGAGTTTCTATCACAATTCAAGTTCAAGATTGTATATCAACCAGACAAGCATGGCCAGAAATGCAATCCATTGACAACAATTTCAGACTATACACCTTTCAAAGCTGGGGCAGAAAATACCGAGAACATTGTGTTAAACATGAAAGATCCCAATAAAGAGTTACGGAGAAGTGTAGTAGTATCATTCACTGAGGTTGTGAGTTTAACAAAGGACAAAACAACAACTGCAAGGGAATTGTGGAACTGGATACAAAGTGTGTACCAAGAGTGTCCACATGACAGCAGTGAGGGTATATATACAGGTAACTATGAAAGCCTGAGAGTTTAAGCAGCACAAGTTAGTAAGTTGTCAGATCAATATATGTTAGAGGCAATAAGAGAACATCACAATTTGTCAGTGACTGGATATCCAGGAACAGCGAATACATATGATCTGCTAGTAACAGATAACAATTGAGCGGAAATATGGAAAGATGATGAGTATTTCGTTTGTAATTGCCATGTCTGTCAACCCAGCAACGTTAATACCTACATGACTCATGGGTTGCTAACAGTTTTGGGGATACCAGAACAACAATTCAAGGACTTGCGAATGCATTGTATGGGTGGACTATCAGAGTACCACGATTACAATGCTATATGGATTGTAGTTGATCATGTAATGAGGATGTGACATCTTGTACCATGCCAAGACGAAACAGACAGGACTAAGCTAGGATCGATATTTATTCAGGAAGTATTTTGCCTACAGAGTTTGTGTAAGACAGTATTGCCGGACTGAGAACTATATTTCTTCGCAGTTTTGATTTCGTGTTTGGGAAAGATTGGTAATTGAGATGTTGCTGTCGACAGCCTTTTACCCACAGATAGATGGGCAGCCCAAAAGGGTGAATGGGGTAATGGAACAGTACCTATGAGCATTCATTAATTATCAATACAATGACTGGATTCAGTGGCTACCAATGGTGCAGTTCACAACAAACAATAGCGAGTCAGAAACAACAAAGTATTCACCATATTTTGGCAATTATAGGTATATTCGAGGAATGACATTTGGTCAATATCCGGTGGAGAATTTCAAAGACATCGTAGAAGTTAATTCAGAACAAGTGACAAAACAGATAAAGGAGCTGTATGATAAGTAACGATCTGAAATGATGAGATTTCCAGCAATTCATTCAAAACAGGCCAACAAGGATTGTCATGAAGAGAATAAGTTCAAGGTCGATAGCTACCTAGCAATAGACTCAAGGAATATTTCAACACAATGACCTAGCAGAAAGCTCATCTGGAAATGAATTGAACCGTACCGAATCAATAAACAATGTAGTTTATGGGTGTTGTATATGGATCTCCTCTCAACCATTCACATTGAACCTGTTCAATCAATTTGCCGATTAGTGAAGACCTCGCAAGATTCACTGCCAGATCAGATTCTGCTATCACCATCAGCAATTGTTGTTAACGACGTAGATTAGTACGAAGTTGAACAGGTCGATAACATTTGATTATTTCGAAAACAATTACAGTAACTTATTCAGTGGAACAATTATGATATACAAAGCTGGAAGCCAGCTATCAACGTTGATTAGTTACAAGCAATAAATGTATTCCATGGTGAAAAACTGAATAAGTATCGGGAACAAATCCCTGCGCCTGGGGATATTAGTCACGCCCGGACGTAGATGGTATACCAGGAGTACCTGGAATATCAGTTCGCAGGGTAACATGTAAGTCCGCAACGTTTCGATGTGAGGCACTGCAAAAACAACTCCTTGCCCTAGGTATTCACACGGTCGCATATCACTCTGTACAGCACCTTGGGACGCTTAATATAACATGTTCTTTGTCTGGCCGGTGAATTGCATGGTGCTTGGTGCTTGGTGGCAGTACTGCTCTGGGCATTGTAATGACAATGATATGCACGGCATATTACACCATAAGATCATTTTCCATGGAGAACTACTTTGCACGCATCCATGTCTTCGCTGGATGCAAGCAAATTGAAGGTCTGCCTATCGGTGCTCGGTGCTCAGTGGCAATACTGCTCTGGACATTGTAATGATGATCCTATGCACAGCATATTACACTATAAGGTCGTTTTCCATAGAGAACCACTTTTCTTGCATCCATGTCTTGGCTGGATGCAAGCAACTTGAAGGTCTACCTATTATATCTATTTACAGTTCTAACACTGTACAGATCTAAACACTGTTTATACCCTGTTCACCGCTGTATTCAACTCGTCTTCCAGCTTATTATATACATCATTCCAGGTCGCTAGGTATATATAGCTATTGACGATCCATCCTTTATTCTCTGACTTCGACGAAATGGACTCCTCGGAAATTATGTGAGCCACACCTACAATATTTCCTGCAATAATAACTGTTTATGCACCTCCGGAAGATGATTTCACTACTCTGAGTAGCTGCGATGCACTTTCCGGCATTCCACCATTGGCTGGTTTCGTCACTTCAACATATGCTAGCCTAAAGGTATTCTTGCTGCACGAATAGATGACTAGTAGCTTGAATAGATAAAGCATACGGTACGGTATACGTCTCTGCAGTACATTGTTAGAAGACTCCTACCCCTTCTTACGTTGCAAGATTTGGATCCATATCTAGTCATGGCGGGTAGCCCCAGAATACTATCGTGTATCTCCAGTACATCTGAGCTTCTGAATGATGCATTCGTCATGCATGTTGTGTGATTCTACCTCTAATGCATGATAAATTGCTACAGTACTGCTTCAGATATTATCGGAATCGATATGTATTTGCTTGGCGTGTAAGCAATGACGGGTTGCATTGTAAAGACCATTTCGGGAGACATCGTCACTGATTGGTTTCAAGTGGCCTTGAAAGTCCTTGACTTTCTCTTTTCCTTTGTGCTGCTGCAGAGATATGAACCTCAATAAACGATGGCTACTACCATTGGTTGCTTCCGCCCAAACTTCCATTGTCACTTCCATGGTCACTTCTGTCGTTGTCTGTAGAGCAGCTCGTTTACAGTTCCATGCATCGCGATTGGCCTTTCTGACATCGAATGCATTACTCCAAAGGTAGCAGTTGATTATCTCAGTATAGTAATCACCCGTCTTGTTGGAGGCATTAAATCAATCCTTAATCTACTTGCGGTGAGAACTTTCTCCGATCTCCGCCGACTACTGTTTAAGCGAACTGTACCGTTGTATCTACTCTCGGAAGTGCTACATGAGATGTATCTTGGGAAAGTTGAAATTGCTACCCTCTTCAATGTATTCGGCCATTTCTGCATAGATAATACCTTTCCAGGCATCGCGAATGCACTGTCGAACGGCTGCCGTTTTCTTCTTGTTTTCCTCGGAATTCAACTTGGCATCCCGCTCGGTACACAATTCTGTACGTCTCTCTTTGGCCTCGGCTGCAAGTTGTTTACCAGCTCTGAATTGTTGAAACACATCCTTTGATTCATGAAAACAACGTAGAACATTGTCCATGAGGTCTAGCATTTCGTCATCATGAGAGTCATACTGGCAATAGAAATAGGACTGAAGAAGAGAGCGAGAGCACTGAACTGCACGGTCAAAAACCTGCGCTGAGAGGGGCTTGGGTTTCGCAGAACATTGTGTATGACACCCACAAGGAATCGTGTCATCATCTTGATTTCTTCTCCATTTCAACGTGAAACCTCCTCATATGCACATCTTGGCTTCCTCATATCAAGGTAGGCAGGTACCGAGAGCCAAATATCATTGAACTTGTCAAGCCGCTTATACTGCTTGAGAAATTTGTGAGGCCATATCAGGAGGTACTTTAATATCCCCATTTGCATCGTGTGGAATAGATCAGGCTTGGGAAGATAGCTTGTAACGTAATCAAGATACCATAAGATATTGAAACCTGGATTGACATTGTTGCGTTTGAGATCGGCGATGCTCAGGCGAGTATTAGAATCTGACAGTATACAATGGATATTATGATCTCGGAGGTTGTGTCACTCATGTCGGTGGTGGGGTAGATTAATCATGTCCTGCAATGGGTATTCATAGCAGTAGCATACACCATTCTTGATGTTGTCAAGGTTATGGTGCTCGGGATAATCGGCCATCCATGTACCCAGTGTCGAATACCAATGGCTGAAGTTGCTATCAGCACAGTGGGCATAGAAGGTGCAGGTCTCGGAATTGAGTAAGGGTTGCAACTCATGCTGCAGCACGTTCTGAGAGACCATTGGGTTATGCTCCCTCTGAGCATTTATTCTTTTCAGGGGCACATCGTGCATCTTGACGGCAATGGGCAAAAGTGTGAATAACAATACGCTGTGTATTGTGTGCTTCATCCGTGCGGCTGCAGATAGGTTGCCGATCGTAATATATATCATTCATGCCTTCTTGTCACCAGAGATGTTCGAGAGGTGGGTGCTGTCAGACATGAATATCATTGGCACCAACGTGTTACTGACTGGTAGTATTGTCTATACAATTGTGAGCATTGTAAAGGGTATACTAAGAAGGAAGCTTACCTGCTTAACTCACCACCAGTCTCCAGTATGCATCTCATTGTAAACACAGTACCCAGCATTATTGAAGCATCGTTTTGGAGTGTTTGTAAGATGTTCCTTGTGTGTTGGCTGCCAGAGTAGCCATTGTGCACACTCTATAAGGTCACGGTGCCAAAACTCAATTGCATCTAGATGCTGTGCATTCCATGCCATCTGCAATGTAGCTTTCTTCCAGAAGTCATGTCCAAGTCCATCCTCCATCGTATTGATTTTCTGTCGGAGGTTGTAATTCGATTTCAGAGAATCACGCAAATACTCTTTAAGGCCACAGTGGCCCTTCAGGAAGCCGTCGGTGACATTGGTGGGAAGATCCTTCGATGTGACCAGTTCTGCAATATTGTACTCCTCCTTACTGTCGAACGGATGGAAGGCATTGTCCAAGAATTGTTAATCTTTGTGCTCGTTGTCGGTCGGAACGTATGCGACCGGAGCTCCAGCATCAGGATATGAGAAGCTTTTTGAGTCGAATGCTGATGGTTCCGGAGAAGGTGATGTGTACAATGGAGGAAAAGCGTTCGAATCGTCAACGTGGTCATGGTTGACATGAAAACCACTGTGTGAATCGTCGATGAAACACTGAGTGTTTTTTCGAACACGTTCAGAGGGCTCAGTGGAGTCTGTCTTCACCTCAAGAAGTTGGACGCAATATCGAGGATGGTCGCTATCGATATGTTTGTAGAGCCACAGGTCAGACTTGTAAAGTTTCAAGCAAACATGGCAGAAACGAATTGGAAGTTCATATGGAAGGTATGATACGCATCGTGTAGATAATGCTGAGGGCTGCATATGTAGTTGGCAGAATGTTATGAGTGTTGCCAAGCAGGGGTAATATACTTGAGCCGCATTGGATACAAAACTTACAGAGCTGTATATAACATGATGTAGCCACACCCAGAGCCTAATTTGATACTAATCAGAATGCAAATATAAGAAAGAATCCATGGACTTCCTTGTTTGCTTGCTTGTTTGATATTTGACCAGGTGGATAATACGAAATGCAGATGAAAACATGTGATATCACTCGTTTTGTGTGCCATGACACCAGTTTAGAGTTCATGATACCACCGCACAGAGTCAATTGGTGGTGCCTGAAGAGGCCTATGTACCGCCAGAGATACTGGTGATACTTCTCTCACTTTATATGGCAGGTTCCGACTGTTTGTGACACCACACTGCATCATTATGTTGGAACTTGATGTCACTGATATATGCTTGCAATCCACACTGACAGATTTCATCACTTTGACCCAACATTCGCATGACAAGTGTGTCTCACACTCAAGAAGTGGTTCAAACAACTCTCAGAGTCGTATAAAACATGAAGTGTATCTTTCAGGCTGGAAGAAAAGTGCCGATGGCGGCTCACAATCAGGAAAGTTCCTTTTCAAGTATGATATTTGATGTCACCAACGATTGTTGATATTACCAACGGTTTTAACTCTTCTATGAGCCGCTCCACACGATTCCAGCACCTTGATGGCCTATTCTGCACTGTATATATACTGCCATACACTCCCTCCATTTCGATTCTTCTCCATTATCTCTGTCTACTCTATCTTTACCTATTTACCACTATCATCGTCATTTGTAGACACATTAATCCTAATCCTGACTAACCCCTCATACACCTTATTTGCTGCTCAGAATGTTGCAATATCACGCAAAAAAGATCCCAGCCACCCCCTCCGAAACCGATGCAATTAAGGACACACTCCACCTCAATGGTTTTGCGAAGCGGTTCATGGGCGAGCACATTCGGAGTCTTATTCGGATGTATGCCATTCATGGTGTCAAGGATGATAGCACGATTGACTTGATGAACAATATCCTTTTTTTGGACCCAGTAACTACAAGGTACTTTGCACAGTTTCAGGGGATGTGGAAGCATCGGGTATCGTCTCAATCACGATACATGGAATGGTGGAGTGAATTCCGAGTATTTCTCCAAGACTTTTTCAATAAAACTCGGGTGCAGATGAATCGATATTACGAACAAAATCCACCTTTACCTACCGACACCGATACCAACCCTGACTCTGAAAACTGCAACAACTGCAACAACTGCAACAACTCCAAACGTGGCAAAGACGATGCCAATAAAGATACCTGGTATTTCCGAACTCCGAAGCTGTAGCCACCCTCCCACAAATGTGCAACGCCACTGGCAATCATTGCTTCTACCCTTCAGAAGAAATGGATAGTTGATTACATCTCTATCAATATCCTCCCTACAAGCCCAACGCTTATATACCCCTTCAGTGTTTATATTGTCGACCCTGAAAGCTACGGCCTAGAAAGATATGACCATTGGGATCATATCTTTGTTCACCACAGCTTGAATAGATGGCATCTCTCACAAGTTAGGAAGCTCATCGCAAAGGCCATACACCATGCTGTGGGTCACCTATGTCCTGCCAGTGATATCAGTTGTATTCTTGTGTGTCTAGTTATGCTCGGCGAAACCTCTCTGCAGCAATGGAATATGACTTCACTCAATAGCGATGACTCTGTGGCCACCTTCTTTTCTGTTACAGCTTACAACCCTCTCATCATTGTGGCTGTTTTAAAGGCAATTGCAGTTACACCTCCAAGGATTGCAAGAGCTACTCCACCACCACCACCACCACCACCACCACCACCACTATGATCGTCTCCTCTGGGAACACCTGGTACCTCCAAACAGGCCGAGAGCCCGACATCTGCTCTCAGATTCGTTGCAATAAACGACTCGGCAATAACACAACCGGAGGCGACTGCTATACACCACATCGAGTGCTTCTCTTCAAGATGTGTCATCGTCTGTGCAGGATGAGTGAATGAGTATCAGAGTTGCATGAATGGCGGAGACAGCACAAATTGTTGAGGTGACGTCGTGAGTGGTGGTGGAGTTACAGCAACAGCGGTAGGTGAGGTTGCAAATGGCACAGGGTTTGGTGGAGCAGGAGACAATGTGTGATATTTCATCCGAATCAGTGGGTGTTGATGAGTCGTTGGAGTCGGTACCAATTGGCACGCACCAAGATGTCAATGCCAGTATGAGCTTCACACAGCTCCAGGCGTCGCATTTGATTCCACCATGGTTGGGTCAGCATTTTGAGTGATGATTTTCAGTACGTCCAACAGTGCCACAAATGACTAGCATACTGACGCACCTAGGTTCGCATTTGGTGGTTGAATCAGCGTTTGGTGGTTGGCTTAGATAAGGTTTTTGCATATCCTCTTTTGGTCGGGTGGAGTTGTTTTTGCATTTTACAAAGATATTTTTAGTCTTGTTTGGGTTTTCTTGGAATTATTGGTATTTGATTGACTAATCGTACGCGATACCTTTGTGACAAGCTAATACGAAATCGTTTGAATCTGCCCCTTTATGTGAACCCTGTTCAGGTGCAATGCTCAGCGACAATTGCACACTGTATTACCCTTCGTCTACATCGCAACTGCACTCTGTTTCTGCCTTTCTGACATTTCTGCCTTTCTGAAATTCCTGCCTTTCTGACATTCGTACCTTCTGACATTCCTGCCTTCTGAAAATGACCCGAACAACAAAGCCACTGCATAAGGCCGTATCCTCAATTCCAAAAGTAGCACCAGCCACTGCTGGCACCGCAATACTACGTACAGCAAACGGTGATAAGAGGAAACTCACGTTGCAGTCTGACAAGCAGAAGTGAAAGCAGATGAAGGCTACAGCCTCACGTATGGAAGGTTCGACTATCCAGATCTCCTCAGCATCTACACCCATTGTATCCGCACCAAATCCAGACCTGAAACGGTCTCTGCCCTCACCGAATCAAGCCTCCATTTCGATGTCACAAGTACGCAGTGTCATTTCCAACATCGCTATTCGCTCCGCGAAGAACCTTAGAAACCTCCGAAATCTATACCCATCATCATCAGATTCACAACTCATCTCATCGACTCCACTGAGGATACCGTCGAGTGTGTCAGTCAGCAGTAAATGATATGGCAGTCGAAGTGTCCTTGCACTAGGTGACCTTAGAGTTACTGCTATATTGGAAACAATGCGCCCCTTGATATAGAAGCAACTGCTGAGTGAGATACCATTTCGAACTGAAGCTAAGTTTATACTGGTAGCTGTTACAATTTCAAGAGTGATAGATACCGACTAACATATTGTTCCCAACACAAAGTCAGTAGAATATTCCTGGCCGTTGGTATGCAGGCAGGAAGGAGTCAATATTAGATTCCTGAAATGTCAGAAGGAGTATCTCAAGATAGTCAGGTACCTCCCAGAATTGCATTCTCACTGACTAACATATGTCCGATCAAGAATAGTTGTAACGCGGTTTGATCGCATATGATCAAAAAGGCCTATGAGTGTGTAGGGAGACTATTCAATTTGCACTGTTTCGAAGATGATGAGTGCCACATACATTTTGACCCAATTCTTTCAGATTTTACATTCATTGTACGCCAATGAGGTCGTACAAACGAACCTAATGTGAGTGCTGTCTGCAGCGTGTAGCGTCACTAACACCACCAGGAATGAGCCAGCTACTTTCTTGTCGAGGAGATCGCACGATTTCTATATATACATTTCTTTCAACGAATGCCGAAACGTGGTAGGCTTTCACAGGATTGCCATGACTGGATTCGGGAACAGATACCCCCGGCACTGATTGTGTTAACATGTACGGCATTGCATTACGTACTGACAGAGTATCAAAGAAATGGAGGTTTAGCTCCAACAAAGGTTGCAATTGATGACCTCGAAATCCAGCGCAACAGGTCCGACTAGGAGTACTACTTCAATCGAGATATTGACGGCAGTCAGTATGACTGAACGGCCTTCACAATGCATGAAATTGCTCTAACAATTTGCAGATACTTACACTGATCTCATTAATATATGGAATGATCTCCCATCTCCATTGAGACAGAAGGTAATCAAGTCCATAAGGTGGCTCTCAACAATCTCATGCTACATGAGAAAGCAGCCAATAACATACCACCCGTGGCCAAGCCTTATCGAGTGGTATTAAACAAGACCACGATGGAAGCCATGATGATGGAGATGAACATTGAGACTCCGATCATTACTGCAATCTGCATCCCCATTACTAAAGATTTGTCTTTCGATGCTGAAGATGGGATTGACGATGGCAACAATGACAGCAACAATGAGTATGATGACATTAACAGTACCAGGAATCGTACTCAACGACATCATGGTTTCCAGCTGGATTATGATAAGGTCGAGAATCAGAACGATGAGGACGAGGATGAGAATGAGAATGAGAATGAGAATCTGGACGTGTACAATGACGTAGAGTCTGAGTCAGTAGATGATTGCGAAGAAGAGAGTAGTTTAGAGGATGTGCTTCAAGCTGACTATGACATGTATCATGGCATTTGGAACAAGGAGAGAGTAGTTTAGAGAATGTACTTCATGCTGGCTGTGACGTGTAGAATGGGAAACTGTATATATTAGAGCTTAATATCAAACATCATCAACAGTAACATCACTGCACTGTATCCATCGCCCGAAATGTGAATGCAATTTATGGCATTGAATAAACATCGCATGCTGTGAACATTGCACTATGTGAAGGTGTACATTGCACTTATATGTTACATGAGTAGTGTTGTGGATCAAAAGGTGAGCACACTGCATGGCTGTGTCAGTAAGAATTATATATACTGTATAGCTGCGACAGTAAGGAATGCTGCGTGAGGAGGACCAAACATAATGCCAGAGGTTGTATATATGCATGTGCAGTTTCACGCAACGATGAAGCTCGAGAGGTTTCGATTTAAGCGTTCGATACGTCCTAGGCCCACGTAGGACCTGGGTGCGACATAGTTTGTTTCCCGATGAGCCTGGATCATGATCCCATGGGTACTCGGATGTTATAAGGAGACTAATGTCATGGTTGTTGTAATTCTGGGAATATTAATCCGGGAATATGATTACAAGTAGTATCCTTACCGCTATCAGGACTTGCTTGCAATATACATTATAAAGATTCACTCCGAATGTGAAAGTCACAAAAGATATAGATTCAAGACAAAGATGTTTGGCTTTGCAATTGTATGTTGTTAATGCTTGATCTCCTGATCAAAAGTTTTCTTCTTGTACCCTCAGAGCTTTCAGAGGTCTTTATACCTCTGTCCTCTCATTCTAACAATTACTTCTATATATTCTGTTTTCATGAGCTTTACTACCTAATAACCCTTCGCACCAATGACCTTCCATAGAAAACCAACCAATTATACCTTCTGCTTCCTTCCACTATGATATCGTACTCAGACGAATAGAATCACGACTAACATATATCCTTCGGACATCTGTAGTTTGGACATATAATATGATTTCGATCTCCTTGTTTTCAGAGGAATAGTATTCAGTGGATCATGAGGAATATTGTTGTAAGCAGTATGTACATACGTGGTCATCAAAAGTCTTGTCTACCGTGATGTAAACTCAGGTACTTTCGAATCTACAGCCATTCAGGTGTCTTTGTATTTTCAGTTGTATGAGCTAGTTGAATATCAATCCAGTATCCACTTTTTATATCTTATCAGTGGTATAGTTGACCGCATAATAGCTAATCTGATTCTGTTTGGTATGATAACTGAATGTAGTGATATCTTGTGAATATTCAATGATGTGCGGGGATGGCATTTATACCATCTCAATTGAGTAATCATTTGAGTAATCCTAGGTACGCTCACAATAAAGGTATTCAATGATGTATAATTGTGTAAGGTTTAACTCTACCTCACTCCATATTGAGTTCATCTCTGAATGGCCATACTTGTCTACTTTTCATTGCTTTGGTGAAAATTACCTCTTGTATCCAAAACCAAAGTCCATCGTTTCCTTCTTGATCTAGTAACATATGACCCCTTGTTCCACAAACCAAATCCATACCCTAGGTACTTTGCCATCTGTTAAGAATCCTTTGTGGGAAAAAGGTTCCACCTCAACCTCTTATTCTTAGCCACCTGGAAATTCTACTTGGGATAATTCTTCAACAACTACTGGTTATTGAAATTCTCATAAGATTTCTCAGTCCAATCTGCTTCGTCTGTATACCACTTCAACTTAATCCAGTACAGAACCTTCTTTTATTCCTTGCTATACTGGCTACCCTTGACCTCTTCTACATCATAATCTGTTTTGTGCTCATATCTTTTCACATCATAATTAACTTTATTTCCTACAGTATTGTTGACAAGTGCCAGTATGGGTCTTATCAGGAGAGTGGCTATTCGATAAGGTTCAATAAGAGAGACACGGAAAGCATTGTATATAAGCTATCGTTTAGGCAACTCAAGCTTTATTGCTGTGGGTAAGGGTACCTTTAGAACCTTGAAGGGACCATATAGCTTCGAATCTAGTTTCCTAGATGAATGTCTAGTTTTGAAGCTTTTCTCATTTAACATAACCAGATCACCAACCGAATACTTTCCAGGTTCCTTAGTATATTTCTGATGGTACTTGCCTATTAACTGCTGTGCTTTATCTCTGCCCATCCAGCATATATCATGCACACTTGATAGCCAATTGACATCATTCCTTGAAGCCAGATTACTTGCTTCTGCTTCCCAGTACCAATTTCTTCAAAGATTAAATCCATATTGTGGAATGAAAGTTGACATTCCAGTTGCGGTAGTACGAAAGTTGTGATATATATACTCTGCCATTGGTACCATCTCTGACCAACTATCCCGCTCATAGTGATAGTAGTTCTGCAGGTAGCATTCCAATGTTTGGTTTCCTGTTTCTGTTTGACTATCTGTATGTGGATAAAATGGTAATGACTTGTTCAACATAATATCAATGGCTTCAATCATGAAAGACCAAAATGTCGAAATGAAGCAAAAATCTCTGTCTGAGACTATATTATGGAGCATACCATGGAATATCTGGACTTCTTTCAGGAAGTTTTTGATCAGGTCTATAGCCTTCTTCTTGCAATCTCCCAGTGGAATAAAGTATGCCATCTTGGTAAACCTGTCAACAATAACCCATACTGATGAGCAGCTATCAGACAAAGATAGATCGATGATCAAGTCCATAGTGATTAGATTCCATGGACGGTATGGTAATTTGAGGGGTCGCAGATGTCTGTAGTGAGTATGGCATGCTACCTTGACCCTCTGAAAATCAGGGTATAAGTAGACATAGTCTTCGATGAATGTCTCCATTTCATGGCAAAAGAAGTTCATTCAAATCAGAATAATTGTCTTGTTGTGTTCCATATATCCAGCTGCGTTCGAATCATATTCCACTTTGAGTATCTGTTTTCATAACGGTAGATCATTTGGGATCCACAGCATGCTTTTATAGTAATGGGCTTCGTGTTCCAATCAGATATCAGACCTTGAACTGCTTTTGCATTGCTCTGATGTACTCTTACTGCCATGCAGCATCATTGTTTGTAGCACCTACCACTGCCTCCAACAACTACAAATTGAACTTTACTACTGGGATAGACCTAAACATTGCAGAAGAAATAATAATCTGTTCATCTTGGATTGTTGCTGCTGTCACCTGAACAGTTTCGTCTTGAGAAGTTACTAACTGATTGGGTCTTAGAACGCAGTAAATTGGTTGGTTTTTGTTTTCTTCAGTACTATCTGGTGTGTAAAATATCTTGAAGTTATAATCAGCCAGTTCTGGTGCCAAACGGGGTTGGCTCCAATTCAGAATCTTGGTGGTGGTAAAGTATTCAAGATTCTTTTGATTGGTAAATATACTGATTGGATGGGCTGCACTTTCGAGATAATGTTAACATTCCAAAAGGGGAGATACTTTTGCTAACATCACCGTATCATGGATCTCATAGTTGATCTGTATCTTGTATATCCTTTGTGAGTGGTATATGACAGGATGCAATCGTATATTGATAACCTGGGAAAGAATTGTACCAATGGCGATATCACTGGTGTCAATCTCAATCACAACACAGTATACAAGTCCAAAGTGGCGAAGGCTAGATACATTGGTATGTCACGTCATGAAACGATTCAATATCTGCTGGAGATGTGAGTCTGACTTCAAATCAAATTGTATAGCACTTCATTTTGTTTCATCCATTTAAGGTTTAACAATTTTCGAAAGGTCCCTAATGAAGTATTGATACAGATTGGTATTTCCCAGGAACTACTAAATATCCTTTATTGATTCTAGTATTTCCCATTTTAGAATAGTATCAACTTTATCTTGTGCCATGCTGACATCTTGTCCTGATATAATATATCAAAGAAATTCAATTTACTTCTGATACCACTCTTACATAGCAGGAGCTATAACCAAGTTGTTTTCTTGTAATCAGTAAAGGACTTCCCTTGTCAATCGTACATGCCCTTCTTCATCCTTAGAATAGATAAGTATATTATTTACACATACTATGACTCTATAATCGATTAGATAACTTAGTATCTCATTCATCATATCTTGGAATGAAGCTGATACATTTGCCAATCCAAAGGGTATTACTAGATACAGATAGTATCATTTATCTCGTACAAAATGCTACTTTCTATTGATCAACTACCTTTATCTCTATAAGATAATACCCAGTCGTTAGGTCAGTCTTCTTAAAGATCTAAGAGATATTGACCATATCTCTAAGTTTGTTGATGAGTGCCAAAGATTACCAGTTGATAATTGTAATGTGGTTAAGTTCACTGTAATCCACACATATCCTTAAACCTCTTCCATGAGGCTTTGGAACAAAGAGTATAGGTGCTCCAGCAGGTAATTTGCTTGGACGAATCGTGTCAGAGTTGAGCATTTCTTTCATATACTCTTTTCAAACCGAAAGCTCTATTTCTGAAACTGCATAAATAGAGTACCATGGAGTTTGTTACCCATTTTGTAAATCAATTAGATGATCAAATGAATGATATGGTGGCAGAGTATTGGCAGTTTCTCTATTTTATACTGATTGGAAGTATTGATATAGCTATAGAATTCAATCAACTCAATCGATTTCATTTTTGTTTAATGTATTGACCTGTATAGCTCCAATAACTCCGATCCGATATCAGTCATTACCACACCTAATAATACTATCGTCATCTTCAATTGAGGATATACTAACTGCTGTCTTGGTACATTGGTGGTGACAATATTTCGATGTGGATTGGAGCTTGTCACCGTCATCTGTATTTCCCCTGAGTGCTCCATGCTTAACGATCCACAAGTGACATGATATATTATCATTTGACGATTGCATTTGACGAATCACAAAGATTTCTTTATTATAATGATATTCATACCATACAGTGAGTGAGAAAGTACTCTGCAAACCAGTGCCTTCTACAATTTCACCGTTGAAATTCTCGACAGACTTTGGTTCTTTTAGAGTCACCAATAGAACACTACAATAGTCGGCCCACTGGTACTGCTTTGGTATCATTGATTTATCACACCATGTATCCAAATAACCCTCATAGGAAAATTCTTTTTATTCTAGAATGATGCGAATATGAGAACTGTAGGTCTGAAATCAGTCTCAAGTTAACATTTAAATTGTTTTATCTTCTTTGATTCATATTGACGTACTTCAGCCGAGGCCTTACATTTTTGTTCTTTCAATGTAAAAACCATAATGAACTGAATTTTGACACAGCTCCAACTACAATGGGTTGTAGTATCATAGAGTGTAATAGGTGCAAGCATAAGGATGCTATGGTTGTTATTCTTTCTTCAAAGATCATATGGTAGTCATATGATTGCACTTGAGTTGTCTATGAACAGCATATTTCGAGTTCTGAGTCATCCTCAGGTACTCTTTGTACAACAGAAAAGAATTAATTTCTCATTACAACTAAACTCAAGAAATTCTACATCGCTCAATCATCAATTTCCATAGCATCATGGTCCACCTCATACTATCTTCCTGAGAGTGAATGAGTTGCAGATGCTGTGATACTATCAGAACAATCCCTTGGTCTAACTTTAAAACTGAATACTGTAGTCTTCTGCTTTAGACTTTCCTCAGGCATCTTGTTCTATTGGTTAGATGAAGTCTTGATCAGATTTTTACAGACAATCCATCGATGGTGAGCAGAAAATCTTCAACATTTGCACTTATTGTGTTTGACGCTTGCTTCTGGTACACTTTCAGCAAAATCTTCATGGGCTTCAGTCTTATAACTGTGAATAGGCTTTGAATCCTTTTTCTCATTTCGGGATCTTTTGGGATCAGAACCTTTGTATCTCTCTTGATTCCTTTCTTTATTCTTATCATTCCCCTGGTGCTTATCTATTTCCCACTTTTTCCCATTTCTGCCTTATAAGTTGACACTGTTCTGATACACCTACTCGCCTCTTCAACTCTACGAATGCTGTATCATCTTTAGGTGGTACCTCAGCAGTTGACATTCAATCCGATATCCTCATACATTGCTTGTTTCAGGGAGTGGATATAGAAGGTTCTACTAAGATATACTCAGATGTTGAGGGTCTTCAGCTTCCTTAGTTAGTCTTCAATATCCCCAGACTTTTAAGATCATTCATCTTATTCAGATACTTCTCTTCCTCCTGATTATCAATGAACTATTCTTCTATAGTACTGGTTAATAACTTCCAATTATCGACCTAGAAGAACATCTTTATATCTTTTTCACAGTTAACATACCTGGCTAGTACCTTGTCTTCTACGATACAACCAATCCAGATGGTCTTATGGATGTCATGATGGAATCCATCATGGTAATACTGCAGATAGCGTTCTACCGATTGAATCCACCATCGATATATTTCATTGCGGTCTTTCATATCTCTTTTACATTTCAGAAGCCTATTCATATTGTCTTTCTTGGAGGAGCTTGCTGGTATACGAGGAGGTGGTATGCCGAAATATATGCTGTCAGCAGGAGGTAAAGGGATTTGATGTTGGTATTACTTTCTGCATTGCTTTCTCCCTATCTCCCTCCGCCTCCTCTGCCTCTTCCGCCTCCTCAACCTCTTCCACTTCCACTACAAGCTCCACCACCACCTCTTCCACCACCACCACCTCCATCACCACCTTCTCCACTACCACCTCCTCCACAACCACCTCTTCCACTACGTTTTTCTTTATTGTCGGAGCCAGAAAAGCCAGATTCTGTATCAGATTCTCTGTGTGGTGGTCGAACTCCGTTATGATTCAGAGTAAGGGCTTCTTTCACATATTATGTTTCTCCCTTGGTTCCAATGCACTAATGAAGAAGGAACCATTCATCACATTATTTTATATCACCTTTTTGATGTGCAAGAACTGACCACGTTTAAGACCTGATAAATATCTTGGTTGTTTTGTCTGGGAGTCTTGTCATGACGGTTCTTGTGAATTCTCGAAACCTCTTCTGCCTGTCCCTTGAGGTCTGCCTTATATCGCTTTTCCTCTGTTCCTTCTCAGTGTCAGTCTTCTTCTTCAGTTTAGTCACTCTCTTAGCCTCTTCGTTGATCATCTTCTGGAGTTCACCTAGTCTCTTGGCCTCTTTGTTGGCATGTCATTTGATTTTGCTGACATCTGACTGGTTGTATACTTGGAGAGTGAGTCCCCTCTTAATCTCTTTCTCTCTTTTCCAGCAGGCCAAGGAGAAATGACCAAGCTACTTGTGAGCACTGAAATTGCTTTCCAGGAGTCAGGCATAGCTCCTCATATGTTTCGAAAAACTCTAGTTTTGCGATTGTAATTGCAGTACTAATATTGGCCGCAAATACCTGGGACTGGATAACAATATTTCTATGGTGCTCAATCTGTGCTATCTGTAGACTATCAATCGTGATGTCATATCATCATAGATCTCATTCAGCCTATACACTAGGCCTTCATATGCTTTGACCAATTCACACAGTACTACACTGATTTTGATGTTGCTGGTTTCACTCTATACAATCAACGAATCTATTCGGTCTAATTCTGCCTCAATACTTTTTATCAAAGAAACACTGTACGATATCACTTCCTGTGATGGGTTCATATCAGATCATCTCTTTCCCCTTATCTCCTACCGTTACCAAAGTATTTTCTCTGCCTATTGACATCACTGCTTCCCCCATCGTAGTTTCTGACCCAGCATCCATCAATGTCTACAGTATGACCCATTAGTATTTTCAACAAAGCAGATAAATCCGAGTCGGATCAAACCGGAGCTAGAGTTACAGAGGATTCTATTCGAACGAACCCTAGCCACCAATAGTTCGATTTCTTTGGGCATGAATCCAACCATGCTCCTTGGCAGTTTGTAAGTGGTTTGTAAGGGATCTGGGATGAAGTTCGAACGGCCACGATGGGTCTCGTTCGAGCTCATATGAGCTGGTATGTGCTTCTATCGGTGTTCCATTTTACTGTGAGTCATAGATTCTACGAAAGCAGCAATGTGACCGGTTTCATACAAGCTCACACAAGCTTCACGCACTTGATTCACAAATTTATTGATAACTATATACAAATGGATGCACTTGGAACAGCACTTGAATGCGATCGAGCTGGGCTGACTCTCAGCTGGTTCAAGATGATCAAGCTGAACTGAATCTCGGCTGGTTGGATGCAATCAAGTCGGGACTGGCTGATGACGGTCGACCTGGGATGGCTCTCGACTGGCTGGAGGCGATTGAGCCGGAGCTGGCTGGAGATGGTGGAACAGAGCTGGCTGGAGACTGGCTCGACGTGATCGAGCTGGGGCTCGCTGGAGATCGTCAAGCTGGACTGGCTGGAGACTAGCCACACACAATCGAGCTGAGGCTGGCTGGAGATGGTCGAGCCGGGCTGGCTGGAGACTGGCTGGATGCGATCAAGCCGGAGCAGGCTGGAGACGGTCGAGCCGGGCTGACTCTCGACTAGCATGACGCGATCGAAACCGGACTGGCTGGAGATGGTCGGGATTGACTGGCTGGAGACTGCCTTGACGCGATTGAGCTGGGGCTGGCTTGAGACGGTCAAGCTGGACTGGCGCTTGACTGGCTTGATGCAATCAAGCCGGACTTGCTCTCGGCTGACTGGATGTGATAGAGCTTAGGTTTAGATGCCTCTGCCTGTACGAGCAACTTAAGACTGATACATACAACTAAAAGCTCAGATAATGATACTTAACATGTAAGCTTTGCGAACCGGTTCCCATGAACCCACAAATGTGACGAAAGTTCATAGAATACCTCAAATCAGCTTGGCTCGACTTGACTTCATTTCGATTCGAACTAGAATAGACGAACCCTGACCCTGATCCGATTCGTGCGAATCAAACTGGTTCGTCAATTTCCTCGAACTAGAGCAGTTCATTGCGAACACTATGACCCATATCTATCTTTGAAAGATTCTACTGTATAGACATCAGGTTGTGCAGAAGGGGACCAAATCAATGCCCACATAATAAGGTGTCTTGCAACAGCCTCTCATTGTAACTGCAGAGATTGCTCATAGTCAGATACGGGAATATTTTCAAGTCTGGAAGGACAAATGGTCTGAACAGGGCAATCAAGATGACTATTCTGAGATAAACAAGGGATTGATATTTGTGGAGGTGTACGCAGTACAGGAATTCTGTCTTTGATAGATACATACTGACAGCAAATGTCAACTGGAGGTATCGCTCTTCACACACCTGTTCAGAGTAGTAGATATCTTGAGAGAGGGAATCTTTTTCCAAGCGAATATGTAACTAGAAGTCTGATTCATATTATATGTACTATTCCTGTAAGATGTGGCAGTCAATATGCATAATATAAAAGTACATTCAAGAGGGTTAAGCGTCAAGAATCTTTGACTGCTTGGAAGGTATAAATATAGCTTCAACAGAAGTATTTCTTTCCTGACAATATAATGTGACATCGAGAGCATCACTACAGTTATACCAGCACAAGAAATATTCTTACTAATTTCACAACTTGCTTGCAATGAGAGTTATAAATATTTACTCAGCATGTGAAAGATACTAAAGACAAAGATTCAAGACAATGATATTTGGCATTCAAATTGTATATTGAATAGGTTTGGTCTCCTCGTCAAGAAGCATTTTCCTTCTTCCCTTGGAGATTCCAGAGGTTTTTATATCTTTGTCCTGTCACTCTAACTATTACTTCTATCTATGCTTTTCTCATCATCTTCTCAACCTAATCATCCTTTGCACCAATGTCCTTCCTTAGACAACCCACCCTTTACTCCTCTTCTGAATCTACTTCAAAGGTACCTGATGATATATATTTATATGGGGTGTAATGGTTGTGTCAAATGACAATGAGCAATAAAGTGAATAATAAGGAATGCTTGAATTAGGTGATATGATAAGGAATGAAGAAATAATATGACTCAATAACGAATGCAGAAATGTCATGATACAATACGGAATGCAGAAATGGTTTTAAAGACAATATTTGAATCTACTAGTCTAAACAAGTGATTGTTACACCTCACAGATTGTGCATCAATAATGGCCATCAGAGCGGGGTCACCTACAATCACTGGACAATAACTGTATCGGAATAGTACAGGGGCCATCCCTGGATGTCATCAAAAATATATAGATAATCACTTGCACCCAACAAAATCAGATCAGTTGTCATGCAGTCAACCATACCATTGATAAGGAATTAATGATGGTTATTGGGACGGTATCCTGCCAGCTCATACCATCAATAATGCAAAGATATCTGAGGGGCTGTAGAAACAAAAGTACCTACATTTGCAGTGCAGCTGACAAAGATTCTAATGTCCCTCACGATCGAAAGGATACCATTTCCTGTTAGCAAAGAGATCAAAATGATATGTTAGGTTCAGATCACAGAAGTCTGAAGGACTGATATCAGTAGGGGTTTTATTTGTCCGAGCTACAGATCTGAGCGGAAAGATGCAGAAGGTCTGGAAGAGCAGTGAAGGGCAGAAAGGGCATTGGTACGAAAGGAAGATTAGATAGAGGAGCTCATGGGAAAAGTATAGATAGAAGTAATTGTTAGAGCGAGAGGAAAGAGGTATAAAGACCTCTAGAATCTCCAAGAGCAGAAGGGCAAGCTTCTTGACCAGAAGAACAAGCCTTGACAATATATGCATTGGAAAGCCAAACATCTTTTGTCTTGAATCTTCTTAGTGACTTTTACATCCTGAGCGAACCTTCATAACTTTGATCGCAACCAAGTCCTGAAAGCAGTAAGGATACTACTTGTACTGGTGATTCTGGAGTAACGCTCCCGGTGTTACAGTGGTACTATGAGTATTGATGATGGTAGTGAATCAAGAATCTATGTTGGGTATTATTGCAGAGGATAGGTTTGTTCTTCACATGTTATTTCATGTACAAAACAATAAAATACATTTAGACACCACTTCTGTTCACGGACATGATTCCTGTTGAGTCTCTTGTCTTGTTTACTCTTGTAATTCAGTATTTTGATTTTTCTTTTTTATACTCTCTAGGATCACATCCAACATCCCACCTTGACAGGTACCATCTCTGCATATCATCATGTCTCTCTATAATCTCACCTGTTTGGTTACCACAATCAAGGAAAGTATATGTACCCTATTGAATGAACCACACTACAGGTCAGAAGTGAATGGTAGTTTCTGGCTCGATACTCTGCTAGCTTATTCAAACGAATATATGGAAGTAGCTGTAAAGCTGTATTTACGAAAGTATCTGAGATTGAATTACACTTAAACAAGCCTTTGATCACCATACATATACAGACTGATTACAATGACAAACCTCACAATTTAAAGGATACCATTCGCCTAAGCTAAGAAATCGAAAGAATACAAATGGTCTAGAATACAGAGGTCCAAAGGACTAATATCATTTGCAAATATAATCTGTCAAGTAGATATTCTAAGCATAAAGATGGGGAAGGTCATGCAGATGAGTAGAGGATAGGTTATTGAAGGGAAGATATTGGTACGAAAGATAGTTAGACCAAGTAGCCCATCAAGAAAGTATAGATAGAAATAATTGTTAGAGTGAGAGGATAGAGGTATAAAGATTCTTGAATACTCCAAGAGTAGAAGGGCAAACTTCTTAACAATAGGAATACGCCTTAACAATATACGATTGGAAAGCCAAAATACTTTTGTCTTCAATTTTGAACTTTAGTGACTTTCCCATCCGGAGCGAATTTTTATAACCTCTATTGCAAGCAAGTCCTGAGAGTGGTAGGGGTACTATGTATACTGGTAAATCTGGAGTGATACTTCCAGTATTACATTATATTGTTAGCAAAGAAACACTTCTGTTGAAGCTCTCTTTCTAGCCTTCAAAAGTGATAAAATATTCCTAACACTTTACCCATCAAATGCACTTCTTTGTTCTGATTATTGGCTGCCACATATCTCAGGGAGAGTATTGGTACCACAAATCAGACTTTCATATCCACACCAGCTGAGAGGAGATTTCCTTCCTCAAAAAAGTTACCACTGAAAACTGGTGCAAGAGGAACACTACATTCTGTATTCCGTAGCTGTTATTATCCATCTATCAAAGTCCGAACTCCTAAACTGATCACAACTCTGCAAATAGCAGTCTCTATATATCTAAAGATTATTATCTTGTTTGCCCTGAGCACAATTGTATTTCCCCCATATATGTAAATACTCTATAGACTAGACTACAAATGTTGTTATCAATTACAATGAGAAGCAGGTGGTAGGCTCCTTGTTGTGTGGGATATTGATTTAATTTGCTTCCAGGAAACTTGGAGCTTTTACAATTGGAGCTTTCAAGGGAAAACCTGAGTTATACTTTGTACGATAACAGATGCTGAGTCAGATATCATGATGGCAGAAGTGGTTATATTGGTACAAATGGAGAATCTTCTAGTAATACGAGATATGGGGATGGAAGTAGTCTGATATGATCCTATCATATGAATTCACATCATGCATGTGATAGTCACATTAATGAACAATATTGAGACAGAATTGAACTGAATGGATAAGTTGATTAAACAAAAACGAACAAGTAACATTATACTCAGCGAAGTTCTGCTTGAGTCAGTCCAGATATAAGAAGTACTATTGTTTAAGCAAAGCAGAATCTATGATGCTGTGGAAACAGGTATTGAAAGCCTACAGAGAGTACAGATTGAGTACCACACTGATATCATCAGATATCAGGTATTTGCAGTCAATATTAGTGGTCCACTTACCATTACAATAGCATACTCCCCTGAACTATTTGAAGAATTATGTCTGGCTGTTGGGAAGTAAATATAGTACTCTCAAGCAGCTTGATCCTCTCTTTCTAGAGAGTTGGAAAACAGAGAATGAGCTCAGGAGAAACTCACACTTCAATTCACAATCAATCAGAAGATCTCAGCAGCATGAAACAAATAGCCAATAAAGAAGGTAGGATACTTAGTGAACTTCAAAAGATAGCCAATGGAGAGATTTTAAGGATTACTGAACTGAAAAAGAAGGTTGATAGTGAGACGAAGCAAAGGGAGAATGATATCAGAAAGACTGTAAGGGACATTGAAAGAATATTTGGGGAATTCACATGGACTTAAATAACAATACTTTCAGATGAAACAACCAAGAAATCTTTTAGGTACCTAGCGAAGTCTGTCCTTGGACATATAGAAGGAGATACCATAACAAGGGATGTAAGGTTCCGCCTTCATTACTGTAAAGGAATGAAAGGAGGAGGAGCATATTGCATAAGAGAATCTCTTACTCTGGATCCTGAGGGAATACCACCCTCTCTAGGAGGTTCTGATCGAATATCAGGCTTCTCTGACTCTGATGATAAAGCACGAGATGGAGTTGGAAGAGGTGGAAGAGATGAAAGAATCGGAGCTGATGGAGGGAGAGGAGGTAGAGATGGAGGAGAAAGTGAGGCAGGAAGTAATACAGGAAGTGTATATCCAGGTTATATCCCTTTACCCCCTCCTGATGATATGGATTACAGTACTCCACTACCTTACCCTCATGTACCTGCACGATTTGCCATAAAAAGCAAAATAAATATGTCTGAAAAGTTCAAAGAAGACAAGAAAAACCTGTACGAAATCTATCCATGGTGGATTTGATCAGTGGAGGGTTATCTCCAGTATTTCCGCAACCAATTTCTTGGTATTATCAATTAAATAATTTGGATTGATAGGTTCTTAGTAAATACGGTCCTAACCTGATATGCTAAACGTAAAGAGGTTATGAAAAGGTTTCTCCAGGTCAATATGTGCAAGTCATTTAGCAGTATTATAGAGTATAAATTATTCCATAAACGAGAGGAAGAGAAGTTTCTAGACAAGATAAATGTTTTGATGTTCTCTGTTGATATTCAGGACTATGTGACGACAATGGAGACCTTTACTTCTGAGTATACCTTAGTTGAATCTCTTATATCCATTCTCTTAAATAAAGAATGGATGAGGACATACTCCATAGAATACCAACTACAGATATACCACCCAAAGACTTCAAGTCTTCTTCAAGTTCATGAGATGAATAGATGTATCTTATGAATATCAGCTGCCAGAAAAGAATAGATCTTGTCAGAACTGTAATAACTTTCAATGCCAGAAGGAAAATAAGCGGACATGGGATCAGTGCAAGAAGAAGGATACGAACCAAGAGAAGAATCAGGAAATAGACAAGAGTTCTGATCCTAAGAAACTTCAAAATGAGAAAATGGAATCAAAACCTATTCATATTCATAAGGCTAAAGCCTTTAAGGGTATTTTCAGAGATCTGCTGGAAGCAATTGCTATATACAATGAGTATAAGTATTGTGGATCTTCTGATCATGACTAATTCTTCTTCTGCAAGAATTCCATCATGGCTTTACCTAGCAAGGAGGACAACAACCTCAAGGACAAGGAGCAAGCTCTGAAGCAGAATATTGCAAAATCCAGTTCAAAAGTCAGACCCTGAAATTTGGCTGAAATAACCATAGTGTGTGCAACTCCAACACCCTCAAGGAGGTTGTATGAAGTAGTCTCTGATGGTATGGAAATTGACAATTGAGAGAGACTGGGTTTCTGATGTCTTTTCTTAGGTTTAGGATTGCAATCTTTCCTTTCAGATATAGGTACCAATATCTTATTACATTTTGAGTCTAGTGTTCGAAATTGAATAAACATTGGTTTCTGCTATTGAAGACAGCATACCTGAAGATGAGTTCAGTACACAAAATATGTTGGC
Source organism: Wilcoxina mikolae CBS 423.85 (assembly GCA_014904905.1). Lineage (NCBI taxonomy): Eukaryota > Fungi > Ascomycota > Pezizomycetes > Pezizales > Pyronemataceae > Wilcoxina > Wilcoxina mikolae. Next base: position 325,164 of record MU122106.1, read on the forward strand.
AATATAGTATCCAAGTACAACATAATATATGATAAGAAGATATTCTCTCATAGATAGATTGACGAATCAGATATTTGTATACTGTTGCTCATCATAAGTAGGATCACTAATCATGGCAGCTTGTCCTGTATTGAAAGACTGTTCACCATGGTTTCTACATGAAAATATCAAAAATATAGGGTCTCAGCTGAAGCATGTAAACCTGAACCCAAGATACTGATTCAACTACCAAATGAACCAAAAACCAGCTCAGGATTCACAGTACATATGATTGCATCCTTCAAAGATAAGACGAATATCGCTGTGAACACTCAACTGAATCATTGGTGTGATATACCTATTATATGTAAGTAGTGGATGGAGTAAAATAGTGTTATATTGGTAACTGGAACAGAACCAAAGGCATTCAAGTACTTCAATGGCGAGATTATAGAAGGGACTAGTTGGAAGTTCACCTTTCCAGTCCCTCTGTGGTATATAAAGTATTACATCAGGAAAATATCCATGCACCTGGACGTATTAGTCACAACATAATGTGGATTGTAAGCCTGGAGTGCTCGGAACATTGGTCGGTCGAGTAATATTTAAGTCCACGACATTGCGATGTAAGGTACTGCAAAATCAACTCTTGGTACTAAGTATTCACACGATTGCATTTCACTCTGCACAGCACCTTGGAATGCTTAATATACTGTGTTCTTCACCTGGCCATTCCAATTGCATGGTGACCAATCAGCCGAAAGCCAATTCTGCCCGATTGTCTCCTGCAAACTGAGAGCCAGACCGGTACGATCGCATCCAGCCAGCCGAGAGCCAGCCCAGCTCGATCATTTCCAGCTAGCCGTGAGCCATCCAAGCTCGATCATCTCCTGCCAGCCTAGAGACAGTCCAGGTCAATGCCATCCAGCCAGCCAAGACCCTGTGTATTGGCGGAACCAGGTACATTTGGCTCATAAGTGCACTTAGCCTCGTAAGTTCATTTGGCCTTGAAAGTGCACTTCGCCTCTTAAGTGCACTTGGCAGGCGAGGCCGGATCAGTACCCTTCATATATAGTGTGACCCTTTTCCACCCCCTTACTTTCAACCGTATTTGCACTCTAAGATCTAAGTTCTAAGTTCTAAGTACAACTCTATGATACTTCTCTCTCTCTCTCTCACAGTCACTGTCTTTATTTGCAATGCTAACAGATGTACAGACAATTTTAACCGAGGTAATCAGCCGGTCCTTATCGATCATCTCTAGCCAGCCGAAAGTCAGGCCAGCTCGATCACATCCAACCAGCAGTAAGCCAGCACAGCTCGATCGCGTCCAGCCAGCGGTGAGCCTGCACGGCTCGATCGCATCCAGCCAGCTGAGAGCCAGCACGGCTCGATCATGTCCAGCCAGCCGAGAGCCCGCATGGCTCGACCTCCAGGTGCACCTGATCGAAATGCTAATATGTCTGTCCAGATCTGCTCATCGTATACAGCGAGCGGTGAGCCAGTACAGCCTGATCGCGTCCAGCCAGCAGTGAGCCAGCATGGCTCGATCGTATCTAGTCAGTTGACAGCCAGCCCAGCTCAACCTCCAAGCACACCTGATCGAAATGCCAATGTTTCCGTCCAGATCTGCTCGTCCCATACAGCCCAGCGAGAGCCAGCATGACTCGATTGCGTGTAGCCAGCACGGGTCGATCATACGTAACCAGTATGGCTCGATCGTGGGTCACCAGCACGGCTCAATCGAGGGTTGCCAGTACGGTTCTGTCGCGGGTAGCCAGCACGTCTCGATTGCGTCCAGCCAGCGATCAGCCATCCAATCTCAATCGTCTTCAGCCAGCTGAGCCAGGCTAGCCCAACTGTTTGTATCTAGCCTGTATCGATTGTCTCCGCCTTTGCACTAGATTCAAGTGCTGTCCCAAGTGCACCCAAGATCTACCATGGTTTATTGTATATAGTTTGCAATACATTTGTGAAGCAAGTGTGACTTTAAGTAATTAATTGACTGTCCTGGTGAATTAAGGCTATGACTGGGAATCAAGTCTGTGATTGTACAGTATGCTGTGTCTGGAAATAAATGCTCCATCTGTAAGTGTGTATGGACGCAATTATTGTGTCTGTAAGTATGTCCGGACACAAATGCTGCTTCTGTAGTACCTGGGTAGTGCCAGAGTATGATGAGGTTCAAGAGGTTTCGTCTGAAGCGTTCGATATGTTCTAGCCGTCCTGGCATGTGAGGTGCACCTTGGTGTTACTCCCGATGTTTCCCAAGGGAAGGTTTGAATTCAGACAAATCAAGTCATTGTTTGATATTATGTTATCTTATTGGTGGATCTTCAAGTATGGAGCACTTAGGGGAGTGATAGAAGAGAACGTTCAGCTCCAATTGTGATCAAAATACTATCATTAGTATTGCATGAAGGCAGCTATTAGTTCATTTTCGATTGAATACAATGATAGCATCTTGAAGTTTGGTACAAATACTTTATGGATCGGAGTAATTGGATCTATGCTGACAATTGAGGAATCAACATCGAAATTGATTAGATTGAATGAATCCCTGAGGTGTATTGAGACTTCCAATTAGTATATATCGGCATAACAGCCAACAGTTTATCCAGATATTGTTCTTTTAACTCTGAAATTGATTGCACAAATCGAGAACAACTTCTGAGGGGTCCCACCTATTCTTATTATTTGCAGCAGGTTTCAATCCTTAAGGAATATGTAAAGGAGATGCTTGATTCTGAAAAGATTTATCCTAGCATGTCACCTACTGGACCACTCATAGTTTTCATTTAAAAGTAACATGAAAGTGGTTTAAGACTATGAATGGAATTCACAGCTCTTAACTGTATCATGATTAGGAATCGATATCGTTTGCCACTAATGAATGAACTTAGAAACAGGTCCAGAAGCTCCATGATTGTTTCGGAGATTGTCCTACAAGCTGGTTCTAATCTTTTTCAGATGGAGCTGGGAGATGAGTGAAAAATTGCATGTTGTACGATATATGGAAACTATCAATATCTTGTCACAAGATTTCGAATGTTAATCATGGTGATTATATCCCAAGATACGATAAACATAATCCTGAGAGATATAATAGATCATGGAGCTGTAGATTATATAGAGCATATCCTCATCTATACTATGGACAAAGAAGAATGTGTACAATTGACAAGGGAAGTCTTTTGTAAATTGCAGATAAACACTTGGACTGTAGCAACTGATAAATACAAATGGCAACAGGAGCAAGTTGAGTTCCTTGGATATCTCATATCGGAAACGTATATAAGTATGGCCGAAGAAAAGCCTCATACTAGTCTGATATGGGAAGCAACAGATTCTGTCAAGAATGTCCAGTCATTTTTGGGATTTGGCAACTCCTATCGAATCTCCCTCAGAGACTGTTTGAGCATGTGCAAGATCCTAACAGATCCACCCAAATGTATTTATAAACATTGTGATTAGAAGGTAAATTCCAAAAGTCAGAAACATTTCGATGTGTTGAAAAAGTGATTTACAGAGGTACCAATGATTTGTTATGTTGAGCCGGTAAATCCTGTTGTGATCGAATCTGATGCGAGTAATATTGCAATCAGTACAGTTCTTTACGAAGTCTTTAATACATGATTGTACCCTGTGATATACCATTCTTGGCGGAGGAACACAGAAGAAATGAATTATGTGATCCATGATAAAGTGATACTAGCTGTAGTATGCACCTTCAAAGAATGAAGGTGTTATTTCGAAGTTGAACATCATGCTATCAGCATATTTACTGATAACAACAAAACTGAGTACTTAATGATCATTATGATCATTAATTGAAGATAGGCCTACTGGGTACAGGAACTAGCTGATTATGATATCACAATATTCAACAGATCAGGTAGTGCAAACAGAATACCTGATATAATATCTGGGTGTATGGAGTAGTATTGGCAACGAACTGTCAACCGTTCTTACCATTGACGAACCCATTTGATTAACACGTTCCGAATCCTTTCCAAGGCATTTTTCTCAAAGTCCACCATTTTGGCCCACAAGTGTGATCAAAGATAACTTAGTGAGATCTTGTCTGATCAGTTCGATTTGTTGTTTATCGTATAGCTAACTTCAAGAGCTATACGATAAATAACAGATCAAGCCGATTGGACAAGAATTTGCTTACCTATTTTCATTCACAGTTGTGGGATTCGGTTGCAGATTCGATTACAATCCTGCAGTTACAGTCGAAACTCAGATTGAATTCAGATTGAACTCCCCTCAGTTTAAGATGTCAGAACTAATCCACTTCATTGCCAATACTAGTGCAGAGTATCCATCGGGAAACATTCCCTGTATCCAGACGTATTAAATATGTCCGGACATCAGAAGTGTGCCAGGAGCATCTGTAATGTCGGTTAGCAGGGTAACATGTAAGTCTGCGATGCTACGATGTGAGGCACTGCAAAAACAACTCCTGGCGCTAGGTATTCACATGGTCACATGTTACTCTACACAGTACGTTGGGACGCTTAATATACTGTGTTCTTCATCCAGCCGGTGAATTGCATGGTGCTTGGTGCTCAGTGGCAACACTGCTCTGGGTATTGTAATGACGATACTATGCACGGTATATTTTACCATATCTTTGCTTGTATCCATGTCTTGGCTGGATGCAAGCAACTTGAAGGTCTACCTATCGGTGCTTGGTACTCGGTGGCAACACTGCTCTGGGCATTGTAATCATCTCATGAATATTTGGAACTATCTTCCATCTCTATTGAGATAGAAGGTAATCTAGTCCATAAGGGCGGCTCTCAACAACCTCATTCTACATAAGAAAGGATCCGATAACATGCCATCTGTAGCTAAGCCTCGTCAAGTAGTATTAAACAAGGCCGCGATGGAAGTCCTGATAATGGAGCTGTATATTGAGACTCCGATCATGGCAACGATCCGCATCCCCATTGCTAAAGATTTGTCTTTTGATGCTGTGGATGGGATTGACAATGGCGACAATGATGGTGACAATGATAGTGACAATGAACATGATGACATTCACACTGCCAGAAGTCTTACTCAGCGTCATCGTGTTTTCCTGCTGGATGATGATAATGTGGAGAATGAGGAGGATAAGGATGATGATAATGTGGAGAATGAGGAGGATAAGGATGAGGATGAGGATGTGGACGTAGAATCAGAGTCTGTAGATGACTGTGAAGAAGAGAGTAGTTTAGAGAATATTCTACAAGCTGGCTGCGACGTGTACCATGGCATTTGGAATGAGGAGAGAGTAGTTTAGAGGATGTACTTCATGCTGGCTGTGACGTGTAGAACGGGAAACTGTATATATTAGAGCTTAATATCAAAAATCGTCAACAATAACGTCACTGCACTGTATGCATCGCCCGAGATGTGAGTGCAATTCAGGGCATCGTATAAATATCGTATGCTGTGAACATTGCATTATGTCAAGGTATACATTGCACTCATGCGTCACATGAGTAGTGTTGTGGATTAAAAGGTGAGTACACTGCATGGCTGCGACAGTAAGACTTATGTGCACTGCATAGCTGCGACAGTAAGCAATACTGCGTCAGGAGGTACGAGTGCAATAGTAGAGGTTGTATATACGTACGTGTAGTGTCTCTCTACGACGAGGCTCAAGAGGTTTTGATTGAAGTATCCGATGCGTCCTAGATCCACATTCAGTCTGGGCGCGACTTGGTTTTTTTCCTGATATCTACCTGAACAGGGGTAAAGTAGTGCTGAAGAAAATGAAAACCAATGCATTCCCCAGGTTCAAAGACCTGATCCCTTGATAACTGCAACAGAGAAATTATTTCTGATAACTGCAGCGAAGTCACGAGATAAACAGATGATGATTTGTTCTGCAAATGCATGGTCTATTCCAGTAGTCCAGTTCAAATCGTAGTTGTTGGAGGCAGTTGTTGGCACTGCAAACAATGATGCTACCTGGCAGGAATAGAATATCAGAGCAATGAAAGGGATTCCTAGCCTTGACATCTCATGTAAAAACGAAGTCCTTAATAATAGAGGTAGGTAGCAGATTCTAGTTGATCTGCAGGTATGAAAACAATACATGAAGTGGAATATGATTTGAAGGTAGCATGAGATATGAGATAGGACAAAATAATTGAATTTGTTACGAGGAATATCTTTTGACCTGTGATGGAGATATTCATAGAAGACAATATCGGCTCATACCCAAATTGCCAAAACAATAAAACAGCACGCCACACTTGCTATGGTATTCTGCAATCCTTTATACGAGTCTATCACCGATAGAATTCAATCTTCATGGATTTGATGATTGATTGACCTTTCTCTGATTGTTGTTCATCAGTCTTGATTATCGTTGACAGATTTACTAAGATAGCACACTTTATTGCATTGAAAGCTGGTTTGAGAAAGAATACAGATATGGTGAAGACTTCCCTGAACGAAGTTTGGAGGTTCTGTAGTCTACTATCAAATATAATAGCAGAGAGAGATTCTAGGTACACATCAACAATCCTGTCGTCAATGGGTGAAGTCCTTGATATTCAGTTGAAGATGTCTTGGCCTTTCAATTCACAAACTGATGGTCAAACAGCAATAGTAAACCAATTATTTGAATGCTATCTGCGAAACTACTGCAATTACCAACACAATAACTGGTCAGAGATATTTTCAAAAGCATAGTATACCCATTACAACTCTCTTACTACCGGATCTGGTATGTCACCTTTCTTTCTATACTGTTGGTTCCATCCTCAGACAAATTGGACTATTGAAGTGGGAACACTGCCTGTGTCATCCAGGAACAGTATTCATTTATATCTAGTATATATAGTCTATGTTGAAAGGGCTGAGAGAATGTAAAAGAGTCAATAGAAACATACCATGATAAACGTGATAAGGAATCTCTATATTTTTCCATTGGCAATTTACTCATCTTCAATGGAAAAAACCTCAAGATCAGGCAGGCATTTAGGAAACACGATGTGAAGCTACATGGTCATTTCAAGGTCTGTAGGTAGTCGATTCCAGAGCAGTCATTCTTGAGTTGCTGATGCGGTGAATTATCCATATTGTTTCTTATGTCTCGCTGATCACACCTTATTGAACAGCCACCATTCCAATCAAATCTTTATCAGAACTGAGTACAAATAGCAAATATCATTTACTGGCTTCCGAAGTAGATTACCAAGAATACGAAACAGATTAACATGTAGCAAGGATCATGTGCAGCTAGTATAGCAAGGAATAATACAAGCAGTTGTACTAGATCATGTAGAAGGGGTTTTCAAACGAAGCAGATTGTACTGATAAATGGAATGAGAACTTCTATGACCAGAAGTGGTGAAAAGAGTATCACAAGCAGAACTATCAGGTGGCTCAGGATACGATTTTGAGGTAGTATTATTTGCCTATAATGTGTTGATAAAGGCTAGCAAAATACCTAGCTTATGTATGTGGATTTTGGATACAGGAAGTCATATTTATACGAATTCAAGGACTAAAGCAATGACTATACATTGAAATATAATGGGACATTCTCATCACAACAACAAAGAGCAGATTGATATGATTATTCAGAGAAGAAATCTATAAGGAGAGAGGTAGTATTACACCTACAAGGTTGAACATAGCTTGGTATGCTGAAAGCAGAGTTACCTATGAATACTTGACTGGCATCTCAATGGGGATGGAACAATCAATATCTCTGCATGTGTTCAATTTTGCACAAGATATCATGTGTTCACTTATCACAACCAACCATAGCAGATGACCAATATATAGTCAACCGCACCACTGAATATGAAAGAATGGTGGATACAAGCTCTATTCTCTGCCAGCTCATATCATCGAATGTCTTGCAAAAGCTGAATGGTAGTAGTTACGAAAGTACCTGAATTTGCATCATAACTAACAAAGCCTTTGATTATGAGTCATATCCAGACTGCCAGGACTTACAACAATTCACGTCACAATTGATAGGATATCATTTACCTAGAACCAAAAGATTGAAATGATATTATAGGTCTAGAACACAAATTTCTAAAGAACTGCTAACAGTAAACAGGTAATTTATCACAGTAAATAAATTTTGCCGAAATGTATGGCAGATTCTGTACGTAGGTTAAGGATGTGCTTTCAAAAGAAATCTATTGGTATGAAGGATAGTTAGACTACAAAGCTAATAACAAATTCTTAGATAGTAGTAATCGTTAGAGCAAAGAGACAGAGGTTTAAAGTCCTCTAGAATCTATAATAGAAGAAGGAGAATCTTTTCGATGAGGAGAACAAGCCTTAACAATATACAATTGGAAAGCCAAAACATCTTTTTCTTGAATCTTTATCTTTAATAACTTTCATATCCTGAGCGAATCTTCATAACTTACATGACAAGCAAGTTCTGAAAGCAGTAGGAATAGTACTTGTACTTGTATATCTGGTGTAACACTTTGAGTATTATAGGTCTCACTCAGATAACATGAGATATGTCCATTGGGTACCCTCTTGCTGCCTGATTTTGTCACTGTACAACTTTGCTTTGGGAGTCTCAACAAAGCAGGTTATTCAATAACATTAATGAACAATTTATCAGAGCAAACTTCAACTTGAATCTCTCGTCTCAATACTGATTAGATATTAGATCGTTTCTGATCATATCTCATTCAGATGTGTCAAGGTTTGGATTGCCAATCTACTGATCCCTAGTCAGATAGGGCTAAATATCTCGATAGATGCTATCAGAAACCACATTGCAGGGTTAGTCTCATTAGGTACATATCTCAACATAATTGATCCTCCTGAGACATTCAAGTGTAAGGTCATGTATTTATGTGATCTTGTTGAGAAGACCAAAAGGCATTACACTAAGTAGTTCGAAGTATCCTGCCATATACAAAATGGACTATCGTCTATCAGTTTTGGAACATGTTCTCATAGCAGTAGTTGCAAAATATTCTGCCATCTATTGGGTTTGATAACTCTTATTGAATTCTTATATCATGACTGATCTTTCGAACCTCATGATGGCAATCAGTTCCAGCACCAATATGTGATAGAAACTTTTAGACCTCATGATCTAATCAATGCATAAAGTGTTTGACAATTGGACACATTACTGCAGTCACAACTTGAGCATCAGATCTGAGAGTATATACCATACAATGCTAGCTTAGTGATCAGACAGTATCACACAGAAACTGACAGCTTCCAGTATTTAATACCAGCTCATCGGCTACTAACTCTTGCTAAGGGAAAATTGCTAACACTTATTGATTATTTAAACATTGTATATAGTATTTGTTTATTGCTTTATTACATGCACTATATTTGCAACTCTGATATGCTTTTACTATTGCAACTCTGACATGCTTACTACCTCACAACTCGTATATATATTCTCTTACAGGTCTGATATAGTCACACTCTTACGATCCTGACATGCTTACTCTCTCTTATACCTATGATATGTTTACTCTTACTGGTCTGATATACTTGTACTCTTGCAACTCTGACATTTTTGTTTTCTTGCAACTCTGGCAGGCTTGCTCTCTGTCACGGCTGACATACTGACTTTCACATGTCTCACATACTTCCACTCTCATTACTAATATTTTCACTCTGATATACTTGCTCTTGCTGATCTGAAGTCCTCGCCATCTAGCCACTCTTACATACTCGCTCTTATAGCTCTAATCAGATATTCTCGTATTGTTTGGAATCTGATATTATCACCTTTTCAGCTCACCTTCACTTGATCTTTTCTTGCTATCAACAGAGCGCCTGAGGTTACTGGAACCTAGAAGGTAGTGGTGGATATGACTGGTAGCGATAGATCTGGCCTTGCTGGGAGTTGGCTGATAGCAGTGTATCTGAGCTCGCTAAATCTGCATTCGCTGGGCTAGTAGCGCTGGATCCGGCCTCGCTGGAAGCTGGCTGTTAGTAGTGAATCAGTGCTTGCTATATTTGGTCTTGCTGGGCTGGTAGCAGCGGATCTGGCCTCAATAGAAGCTGGCTGTAAGCAGTAGGTTTGTGCTTGCTAGATCTGTACCTGCTCGGAGCTGACTGTTAATGATAGATCTAGGTGCAGTGGATCTGAACTCCCTGATACCAGGCTGGAATTGATTGAGCAAAGTGGACTTGGAGTAAGACAGCGATTGAGTAAAGTTGGCTCTTATTGATCTTGTGAAGCTGGCTGTTGGCTGAGTATGGCTGGCTGTTAATATTCAAGTGAAGCTGGATGGTGGGGATCAAATAAAAGATGCAAGTAGTTATCTAGCACAGCAGGATATATAGGAGATAGCTAGTTGTGATGGAGTGATGCACGCTAGTTATAATGAAGCGAAGCTTGTTTTTGTTGAAGAAAAGCTTGCTTGTGGAAATAACATGAAGTCTGTTATTGATGATTGAGCGAAGCAAGATGGGGGCTGGTGGGTGGTGATGAAGTGATATGGACTGAATATAGTCGAGAAATATTGGCTGGATAGGAGCTGGCAGGTGGTAATCGAGTAATGCTGGGTAGTGTTGATTGTGTAAAGACCAGAAGACAAAGACCATGGTGTTAACTTACCAAGTATCAATCCCATATCTCAACTTTCTGTTTATTGATCAACATTGTAATGGTAGTCATGTGGTAATAGAGGTAATATGGTTATGGTGGCAAAGTGGTAATGCAGTAATATGGTGGTGGTGGTGGTGGTGGTGGTGGTAGTGGTGGTGGGGGTGATAATTGAAAATAAAAGGGATTACAGTATGAAACATTGGCTTCGTTCTGTAAATAGTGGTTACTTACTTGTAACCTATGTTAATACTTTTATTACTCTCTCATAAAGGTTGTTGACAACTATATTATGTGATAGGCAATCATTATACTTATGTAATGGTCATATCAAATATCAGTTACCACTGTTCAGAAGCCTTGTGTGATATAGGCCAAGCACTATAGTCTGCTGATGGTTACTTGTTCAGTATCTGAATATATCGAAATTCATGATAATGAAATAGTAGAAAAAGATGGAATAGTGTTAGCAATAAACAGCCAGCTATTCACTCTATTGACAAACGGTTTCGATTTGATCGAAGCATATTCTTTCCAAGAAATCTCACTCAAACTCCACCATTTCACCCCACAACTGAAAAGAAGAATAAGTAGAAGAGTTCTTACTCGATCAGCTCGAACTCTTATTAATCCTGAAGCTAACTTCAAGGGCTACAGGATGTATCAAAAATCGATCCAAAAGGATATGATATTGCTTAGCAATATTTGTTCGCAATTTCTACAATTCAGTGCGAAGTATCAGTTAAACCTCAAGACTTTGGGAAACCTGAAATGGAATTGGCAGAGAAGCCCTCCACACTCCAATTGCACTTGAACCAATCAGCGTTGTTGCCAATACTAAGCTGGATTGCAGTATATATTCGCAGTTAATATACAGTATGAAACTGATGTTTCCAAGGAGATATTCCTAATTGACTCAATGGAATTATAATTCAATATCGTGTTATCTTACCGTTGGATTATCATAAACAGGACACTCAGAAATACTACAGAAAAATATGATAGGGTTTGATTTACAAGTAGGTATTCCCATAGATATTGTTCGAAGACAATCTGCAACAATTTCATTATTGATTGCTATCAGTCGATGATGAAGTCTGGAATAGATCCTAGATCAATTAATATCATTTTCGTACAATATGAAAATTCCCCCGTTGAATAGAGATTGATCGTATTGGAAGAATTCCCAAGCTGTACAGAAATTACCAGTCAGTTCATAATCGTGAGACAGAAAATTCTCTCCTTTCACATGATTCCGTTCACCATATAATCTATCTAAAGGTCAGAAATCCACTTCCATACGATCTGATAATTATATTGTCTGAAATGGAGCTTTTGATCTCTAACGATTATCTGAAGGAAGTGCTTCTCAATAGGAAGACACAAACAAGTAGGTCACTAGCTGGTGCACTAATACTATTCGTTTCAAAACCACATTGTGATGGTCTGGATTATTTGTAGTTTATAGTGTATTAAACTGCCTAATGATAATGAACTAGTATTCTTTACTACTCATGAATACACTTATAGAGAGCATAAATATTTGTAGGATTCTTCCCACAATTGACCACAAGACAGAATACAATGTTGTGACAATTAAATCTGGAAATGATCTGAATACAGTGTTTTGTATTAGATGGAAATATATCGAATATCATGTTATATTCTTTGATTTGGCATATATATCAACAATATTCTAAGATTTAATGAATGATATCCAATAAATTTTAATTCATCATAACATAGTTGTAGTCATATATAACATTCTATCAAGAATACTGATCAAGAAGAGTATATATATTTGACAAATGAAGTACTTAAACATCTGCAAGAAAATAACTTGGTTATTGTACCTCATAAGTACAAGTGATATCAGAAAAATGTTTAATTCTTAAGGTATATGATCTTGAAAGAGGTCGTCAGTATATATAAGGATACATTTCACACAATTTTCAAGTGGAAATATCTACAACCTATCATGAATGTGTACTCGTGCCTTTGATTTGTCAATATCTATTATCAATTCATTAAAGAATTGTATAATATCTTGACGATATTTACCGATGGAAAGAAAAGAATTGCTGAATACTTATGGAATGACAAATATGAAGAATTTTTCAAAACTTTGAAGAAAGGATGGACTGCGATACACATATTATGATATCATCTCTGTAGTAATTGAAACTCATATCAGTAATATTTTAATCTGCTGAGTTCATTTTCATCTTATGAATGGATTACTCTACTCTGTTGCTTTGTACTCTTGGAAGATAGACAAGGTCGAAATTGACTATAACATCTATGACAACGAGATGATAGCAATAGTATCTACCTTAAAAGAATACAAAATATATCTTGACAATTCAATCCATATAATATGTATCTTGATAAATCACAATATATTGAGTAGTGTTGGCAATAAAGCGGATCGGTGCATGGCAGATCAAACTCAGCAGGATTCAATCCGGATTCGACTTTAACTTTGAACCGAATCTTTCAACTGTAATTAAACATCTGTATGTGAGTTCTTGTCCGATCGGCCTGATTGTTGATTCATCTTATAGTGCTTGATGTTGGATACACGAAGAATCCCATATCAAGCTATTGGACAGAAACTTTCTCTACCTATTATCGTTCACAATTGTGGGCCAAAATGGTGGTTTTGAGACGAATGACTTGGCAAGGATATGCTTCGCTCAAAGTGAACCGGTTTGTCAATGGTACGAACTTCCGATGGTTTGTTGCCAATACCAATATTGAGTGCTATACAACAACGAATATGTTGAATTGAAGTTAAGTCAGCTGGAAACAGATATTGATGGGATGTGAATTACAAATATTCTTACAACCATATAGTACATATTAAAAGCCAGATATATTGTTCAGAAGTACAGATTAACACCCTAAGAAAAGGGGAGGAAGTTCTGAAGAAAACTTAAAGCAACATATACAACTCATTCTTGGTTCCAATCAGTTGATATCAACCGAAGGAAAATCCATTCAGATATGAACAAGTTAATTGTACAGCAAACAGAATATAAATTCTTTAGCAAAGTGGATATCTATTTCTGCAATCAGAGTTGAATCACCACTTTTGGAAGCAGTAACAGACGTAGCAAAGTCGGATACTATATGGCAGAAAGAATATATTTCAGGTATAGAAGGCAATATATGTACAAACATCACATTCGAAAACACAGTTATTTCCTTGAAAGGTAGGTAATGTATTTCAGTTGATTTAGAAGTTAAGACATATATATTGGAGACAGAATAAAATTTGAAAGTGGCAAGTTATATAGAACAAGACCAGACAATCAAATCTATTGAAAGAAACTTCTACTGACTAGAAATATAGAAGTGGATCAAAGATTATGTATATTTATACCCTGAATATCAAATAATCAATGCAGGATATCATACTTGTTATGGCCTGTTACATCCACTTGTATCAGACTATTGACTATATGATTCAATATTTCTAGAATATATTATCTAGTCACCAAAATAGGATGGTTCCTAATGAGTATAGGTAATCATTGATAGATTTGACAGAATGGCACACATAATAATACTGAAAGACAGAGAAACAGAAGTAATATACTTAGTACAAATCTTTCTGAAGGAGGTATAGAGATTTCATGATGTTCTATCAAGCATAGTATCTGATAGGGAGTTAAGATTACCTCTACATTTTGATCCTGTTGGATTGCAGAAGTTGATATTCAAATAAATTTGTTATCTCCATTCCATCTCCAGACAGACTGATCAATAGAAAGAATCAACTAGATATTGAAATTCTATCAGTAGAATTACTGCAATTATGAGCAGGATAATTGAACAGAAAAATTATCCAAGGCAGAGTATACCTATAATAATTCTCTTACCTATGATACTGACATATCATCTTTCTTTGCCTAATATGAATTTGATTGACAAATGAATTGGTCTATTGAAGCTGAAGTAAAGATTTCGGAATATAGAAATAATTTTCATTAAACATCTCGTATAGGCGATCATTATTATCCAGATTGGAGATATCATAAGAATCTATTGGAAAATACCATAACAAGTATAGTAAGAAATTTTTAAAGTTGTTAGCTACTGATTTGTTTATATTAAATGGTAAGAACTTCGAATTATGAAGGCTACCTAAAAAGCTCCAACCAAAGCTTCACAAATTATTTATGATCCTGATAGTACTTTTATCAATACAAATCAAGTTTAAGTAATCTAAGAAGTGACAAATTCACAATACCTTCCATATATCCCTGATTGAACTCTATTGACTTGATAATACTACAGTAAGATTCTTATGTGAATTGATAGCCAAATAGGAACATAAGAGGTGGACTACATCGTTGATGGTTATGAATATTTGATGGGTTTAGCTATCATTATGATTATAGAAAGCCAGTTCAGCAAGTCTTACAAACTACTATTGAACCGGGTTAATTGGAATGGTTATCAAGGAAACAGACTGAATATTAGAATCCGATGAAAACTTCAATGACAAGTAGTTGGTGAAGTATAATTGTAAGTGAAATTCTCAGGCTGCAAATGATAAGAGGATTACGTATCTCATCAATTGCACCCTTGAACAACTTTACAATCTCTGAGTTGTCAATAACTTCAATTGGTAACTGCACAGATACAGGTAATAAGTACTTCTGCAGTGGTATGGTATGAATTTACCCTAACTGACATATCACAGTATTGTCTCCGATTTATTGATAACAGTATGGCTGTTCTATTTGAACTGTAGTTTGTCATTCTACACTAGGTATATCAATTAATTAGATATTAGACCTTACAAAACCAAACGTGGTGTGTTTGTAGCAACATGTTCAGTCAATTGCTTGCAAAACATCACTGATACAAGAGGGATGTAGATCTTCCCCAGTCATATTTCATCAGCAAGAAGAATACATTGCATATCTGTAATTCACATCCAATTTCTGACAACAGGCAAAATAGTACAAATTATGTACTCAAAAAAGTTACCTGTTAGGATGGAAATCGAATATTTAGGATAATGTAGTGTATCATATGTGCATCGATCCCTCAGATAAGCTTCCGAAAGATTGATTACTTCCTCAAGTTACTGGTATCTGAAAGTATTATCAATTGTTCTTTAAACTGTTGTTTATTCCCATGAATCTTTTGGAACTGATTAATATTGATTATTCTTTTTCCATACCTTTCAAGATGTAAACTTGATATTACCAGCCATATAATCATTGAAGACAATTATAATTATCTCTTATGATGAACTGAAGTTATGACATACCTAAAATATCAGTGTTAGCCCATATATCGGCAAATAAGTGATATAAGTGACCAATTATCACTTCAACCATCTAAATCACATTCAGCAGATTTCTTCAGTTTACCAAACCTATTTTCTCCAGCAATATCATCATCATCATAATCATTGCTGTCCTTCTTTCCCTCAAATAGAATCATTCTATTGATAACAATTGCACTTCCAATTCAGATATTTTGAAACTAGGGGGGATATATCTGATTCAACAAACAAATTATATTCTACAGTTTATCCCCTGGATATCTGAGCAGGAATTTGATGAACAATATATTCAGGTAATTTGTTGTCACAGCAAACATATTGATTAGTAAAACAATATTTAACACCTAATCAAAAATGGAGTCCTGGATTTTTTGATTTTCCATACTCATCTCATATAACTTTCTCTCCAAAATCCCCTTCATCAGATTTCATCTGAATAAGCCTGTCAATTAGAAAGACTTCTCCTCAATATTGGAATCTCTATTCTTGGTCATAAGCTGAATGAAAACCTTCCCAATCTTGATATCTGAATGTATTATCAGAAACAATTTGCTTAGTATACTGACAGTCCCATTGATATTGCAGATAATAGTGATATTGTATATCAAAAAGCTTGGGTTATGAAGGTTGATTTTATTAGTAAATATCTTGATTAAATATACAAAATCTACTTGTCTGACTATCCTGTTGATGCTTATTCTGCTCTTCCCCACCTTTCTTGACTGCAGATTTGTACTGATATATATTGTTAGAAATCTTTCCATCCACTTTTCTGATATCTATTCCTGATTTCAACAGTTGTTCAATAGCAAATATTTGTCATATATGGACAAGATATTCAATATTACCTACTTCCATTACAATATACTGTATCTCATTTCTTTCAATCTGTACAGGTTGAATATGATCTCCTTGTACTTCCTTTCTATGAATCTAAGTATGAAAGAAGTCTTTCAATTATTCCAAGTACTCTTCATTTGTCTCCTGTACATGAACATGTTTGTTATTGAGAAATTGCACTTGGTTAGACCTGATGAAGCCTTCGCCTCAAATAAGTTACTCTAATTGGTGGTTGAATAGTCTGTATTACATTTGTCAAATGCAACATTTAGCAGTACTGAGAGAGGCTTCGTATTTGTTATTTTATTTTGAATAAAATCTATCAGAAGTTCAAACTGTATCTTTTGTAAAGAAATAAATGGAAGTATCAACAGTTGTTGATTTTCCACAGGTAATTGCAGAGTATAGCTTGATATGCAAGATAAACCTTGATGTAGTTCAAGAGGATATATATAACGGGTGGAATTATATTGAGGTGATCAAAATAAATATCATGGAAAATATGCAACTTCAAATTGTTTTCAAGAAGTCTGAAGAGGTTGATAAGGTTGAGGAGATTGAAGTCAAGTTTGAGAACAATAATAAGCATTAGATAGAAATTGCTGTGGTGACTTTAAAATATCCTGAGTACGTGAAAATGATGTAGGTATAGGTGATACAGATAGTTGCATAGTCTTAAACGGTATGTTATAGTTCTCCAGATTTCTTTCCAGCTGAACATGCATCAGCAAAAACTAATTTTCTTTCTGAGGTAGTACAGTTCAGTTGATATCGTTCTGAACATTCTAAGCGTCACTGAAATCTGACCCCGTGCTGCCACCCATATCGTACAACATTTGTACCCCAAGCATTTCAAATAGTCATCGCCAGATTGGCAACTCACGTAACAACACTCATTGTCAATTCTTAAGTTTCTCGCTTACGATTTTGTTCCCACATATCCTGATCTCATGACAATATCAACTTATGTCATCGTCATAAAATATTATTGTAGGCGATGCCATATTTCGTTATCAGAGCTGCACAATTTCCACTGCTATGTCTAATATTTACTAATATACAAATTTCTTCCACGAATAAAAGTGAACGACTTATACAATATCCGCAACGACAATGTCAAGTATCCAATCTACCCATACAATAAATTGAACGCATCTAAGTCAATAGTATTATTTAAAAACCATCGACTATTATCTGGATCAGAAGAAATTGGAAGCATATGGGCTGCACACTGAATCATATTTAAAGGGAAAACATACGTCGATCCAATGCCAAAAAGGGGATTTCAAACATATCTACCATCCTCCAAAGATAATGTAGGTATCTGATCTTGCTGCTCAACAATCACCATCTCCAGAACCTCGCACATTGGGCCTGCAATACTTGTGGTGACAAGTGTCAAAAGTGATTGTTGATTTGACTCTGTATTTGCAATGACGAAAACACATTGTAATCTCGCTGGAATTTGTCATCTAGTCGACTTGAACTGTCACTGTGTTCCATCACAGAGGAAAGCTATATCATTTCGGGGAGGCTTATGCTCTCTCTATTGGTTGGTTCCAGTACATTGTACAATGTGAATCGTCTGCTTGTCACCTTCAAATGATGTCACTGGAATGGCTGTTGAATCATAATGACTGTGTTTTGTGTTTTGTAGACGACAAAATTCTTCATCGTTATCGACATATCTGGTGTAGTTACCATATCTTTTGAAACACCATGCGATGTAATTTTGATGTTCCCCTTTTGGCATTCCATATCAGAATGAGAGGTCTGCTAGAGACTTGATTCCTTGCCGATGATTTTTCATCATTCGAATTGCTGGAGCCGTGGAAAATAGATTTTGGTTTTCATGATGATATCTTTCGGCGTTGAGATTTAGATCTTTGAATTGGAACACCTCATTCCGGGCTTTCGTGTGCAAAATCTGGGAAGATAGTTCATGGCAGGTTGATTGTCGGTATATATCTTTCAAGTCTAAAATAGATCTTTCCAGTATTTCAGATCTTACATTTGATAATTGCTCTAGCTGACGTATGTGATCTGAAAAGTGGTTCAGCAGATGCATCTTGACAAAGTTGAAGTCAGACTCATCACTCAAGCCCGATGCTATTTCTGAATCGATTTGAATTTTGTCCTTGTCGCTGCGATGACGTTTTGCTGCTGCGGAAAGACTTGACCATGCAGTAATATTCTGGCGCTCAAGTTGCATATCCATGGTGAGCAGCTTTTGCAGAGCTTCGGCAATCTTCTTGGTTGACCATTGGGCATGAAAATGACTACAAACATGTTTGTAATGATATCATTCACTGAGATAGTCCTCTATATATTTGATTGTCGCATCGGTATGGTTGTGATACTGAGTCATGAGGTGAAGATAAATAAGATTCTTGACCCAGAGCATGGCGGATTTGAATGGACCTTTCTGCTCTGAAGAAGGATCAAAAAGTATCCTCGCGATAATGAGAACAATAATACAGCCTAATACTTTCATCTCTTTTCCACTCCATTGTATCACAGATGTGTATGACATATTGAATCGTGCAAATCGTGGATAATGAGGAATTATTGCCCAAAGATGATTGAATCAGTCAATTTGTTTGTGAAACTTCAAAAATAGCACTATCCACTCCATCAAATGCTTGAGAATACCGAGATAGATAGTATTTAAAACATCAGGAATGATCAATATATGCAAAGAAACATATTTTATATTCCAAAAGATACCTTCCGTCGACACCACGCCTCTTTCCATATGATAATCATGTGCATAATTTTGGTCTTGATTGTCAAATTGTGTGGCTTGAATCATCTTTCGGAAATATAGTCAATAATCACAGTGTGGCCAGATAGATTGATTGCCCTCTCTAAACGATGATTTCAGAGCTTCACACACTGATCAACCTGGCTGTTTAATTGCATGGAGGTGAATATTTTCAAAGTAATTGGCCATCCAAATACAGATGATTGGAAAGCATTGTTGCATTTTTCCATCACCTCAGAGCATGGGTTTTCCTTTCTCGAAAACAGTGTCGAGAGGATGAATAAAAATCTCAGAAATCTATCCAAGTACTTCCCGTTTGTATTTTGTTGCTCTTTTATGGTGGCTTGTTTTCCACGACCACGGTAATAATACTTTGGAAGTAATAGAAGCAGGGCGACAATGATACTGGCAAGGTTCGAGGGCTTTGATCGAATCGTCAAATTAATGTTTCCAAGACTGAGATTGATCGACCATTACTTGTTATCACCAAATTAGTTGGCGAAATGAATTTGATCAGAACTGCAAAAGATCGGAACAATAGTGGAGCCGACAGGCTTTTTCAACTATGAAGAACATTTAATTATGACGACGTGTCGACGACATTATACCTCCTACCTGCTCATTCCACCACCAACGCATGTGTCAACTTCTGAGTATATTCTCTCCCCCAATTCATTATAATCCTGAATCGGTGCAAATACCATATACTAATTTAATGCAGATTGATGGAGTAGAATATCGATGCAGTCAACAGGGTCTCGATAATAAAAATGCATCCTTCCGTCGTCACATAGCCCTCCTGAATTGAGAATACCTGTATAACTGACTTTGCCAGATGTCCATGAGTCAATTCCAAGTGCATAGGTCATTTCATCGATTTTAGTGTACAGAGTATATGCAGATGTGAAGTTTGTATTTATCCCCTGAAGCTTCATCAACTTATCGATAGCAAGCCTACTCAGTTTGTCCTTGACATACCAGTATGCCAAACGATATTCATGCTCACAAGAAAAAGGTACCCATTGGTCAATTTCATCGTCCACAATGTCGAAATCACTATCTATTGCCTTTCCAGCTTCACTCAAGTTTAATGTCATCGAATATAGTTCATTCGACTTGAAAGTTGGCTGTAGTGGATCCACGTAGCCATTGCCATTGTCATGGCCCTCACTTATAGAATTGTTGTCGGAAAACTGTAATGGGTCATTTGGATATAGAGAAAAATAGTCTGGAAGTAGGATATCATTATTGGCAGTAATTGTGTATCCTTCATCTGGAATCTGCTCCAGAGGCATGTAATTTACTCTCTCTGAATGGTAACGTCAGAGGTGATTGATGTATACACGAGTATCATGGTAAACCTGATTGCAATAATTGCAAAGTGTACAATTAATCGAACTCATTGGATAAATATTGTTGTGGTCGTAAAGACGAGATGTGTAGTAGAGAGAATAAGTGCTTGTTTTGGGCGGTGATATCCAGTAAAACTCCTAACCTCAAGTTTCCTTTTTCGGCGAAAGGGGTCTTATCGCTCTTTCGCTTCATCTTCACCAGCTGAGTACAATCTTCAATTTGGTTGCAGTTGTCACGACTTGTGAATCAGTAGAAACATCTTACATATGACAGACGTTCATTCTGTGCATTGCAACAATCTCCTTGATACTAAACTCGGCATTCCCATTATAGGTAACTGTCCCCTCCATACTGTATTTCATACCTGACCTGAACTCATGGCAAATGGATTCCCACTTGACCGAGCAGGTTCCACATCATCGTGGGGCGGAATCATTGCGGCATGTATGCTGGAGAGGTAGACGTCTAACAATTAGATATTTATCGACGAGACGCTGATTTGATAGTTGGACACATCGAAATTGGCATTAGAACGTGGAAATTGCCTCAATTCTTTGTCTCCACAGACCACGATTTTGGATATCAACTTCACCTAGTCAGCTCGATCACTATGGGACGAGCAAGAAGAACTATATAATACTCTCATCTTCTACCTGCCCTCCATTCTGCTTCTCATCACCTTTTTCTCCTTATTCTTCCATATCATCATTACCTTAATCTCATTTCAAGTTGATATCGCTAATGTTCAATTCCATCTTTGCAACCCTCAAAACCCATCTCTATTGTTTCGTAAACATTTAGTACCCATTCTCAACTTCAATGCTTTTGCCCTGTTCAAACGATGAACATCAGCCTTAGACATACTCACTTTGTCTAGAAACCAATTCAACAACTCAAAGTATGGCCACGGAAAAGGATATCGTGGAATCTAATTTGACATTGGAAGAATTGGAGCTCTGTGAAGGTAAGGGAATAACAGGCAAGAAGGCCAATCGCATCAGAGAGTCGATTTTTAGCATTGCTTCGAGCCTTGATATCCGCAGCAAAAATGAAGCAAGCAAAGGCGAATGGGATGGTATGATCAAACAATACATCAATTCAATCTCCAATTTAGCTGGTCAGAGAGTGCGATATCGTCGATGGGAAGCGGATCCTAGTGCCAATAATATCGATAGAAGAAAATGCAAAATTGCCATTGACGACCTTGCAGAAATGGCAATCAGGAGGAGGAAGGGCAGATTACCAGTGGAGATTATATCAAAGAGAAAATGAAACATCGAATCAGGTACGTTCTGCCTCGTCATGATCACTTTTTGAAAGCTGACAAAATTAGATGGTAATGAGGATATAACACCAATCAAGCGTTGATGTCCAGTGATCCCCCCCGATGAGGAAGTGTTCAATTATACTATTGTATACATCAATCCCATCATGGCACAGAAATACGATGGAGAAAAGAACTTCCGATGGCAATGGCCCAATAAGAATGACCTTTCGTTGTTCACAGTACTTACAAGCGTTATCGAGGCTTCGATATTGCCCATTGTAAAGACTGTGAATGAAGGGATGTCTGGTCCCTCACGGACAATCCGGGAATTGTGGGGAATCAGATGTGAGCCGGATGACGATGAAGGACTGCGAGTTGGAGATGTGGCTCCCATATTTAACAACAATACAACACTTGCATGGCTTCGATCGATGACCGATTTGGAACTCCGAACACTGTATTGCGTTCTACTGCGAAACGACAAGGTTCTGAATACTCTAATGCCAGTGGGAAGGTCATTCCTACCACTCGATGAAATCCTTCCTCAGGAGGAAGAGATTATCAACGATATAGGCAAAGAATCCGACGATGAATTGGCATCTTCCACACTCAGACCTCGCAGACTTCCATCGTCCCTAGCGAATCTCGTGGCCAGAGATAAACCTATCCAGAGGAGACTTATTTGTCAAAAACTATATTTGACAATTATTCAGAACTGGAGCTGCACCATTTGGAGAGACGACTATCTACCCCCAGATTCGGAGGAGGAAAGCTTCAATTGGCTGCGCAACCATAAGTATTTGGTCAACCCTCCATCATCAGATTCGGAAGCCCATCTGAAGCCAAATGAAAAGCGAAAGAAAAACTGAGATGATGGAAATTGTTGTTGGCAATTTCCTTTGGGATTTGGCTGGGAATGGGTTTTCGCTTCGGTTATAATTTGCTTGATTTTTGCTTGGGATCTGTTTACTTTTTGTTTGGTTTTTACTTGGATTTTGTTTGGAGAAATTGGATAGCAATGGAATAGGTTTTCTTATGCGGTGTTTGTATAGTTTGAATTACGAAATTTGTTGTCACCTCGACCTTTTCAATTGTAAGCTCAAATACTCCAAGATATATCAATTGTTGGTGTGCTCAATTTAGTGTCTGCGCTACACCCAATGGGATTTCAGATGCTAATTGATGTTCATATGATGATTGCTATTTCAAGCTACCTTGCCGATGTGCTCAAATACTAATGCACTTTTCAAATCTAATTTTGATTATCTGAATGACAGATTCCATGGTCTATACTGTACATGTACACTATGCCCCATTGCCTATACCGTAAACATACACCACACTCTAGTACTCTCGGTGTTTCAACTCTACTCTGGTCAATTGTGTGTAGCCCAATGTTCCTGACAATGATTGTCACTTTTTAGACGAATGAACATTGTACGTGTTCTGATGGGTGCGGTCAATATCAGGAGTTTAGTTGAATGGGTAGCTCTGTCAACCATATTGGTTGATCTACTATAACGAATGTCCATCCAACGACTATTATCGTCTTATCCTTTCCAGTTTTCATACACTCTGTATCTTGTTTTAATTTGTGCTCTGTATATTTCATTTATTCTTTCATTATTACACACTCCTTTCCAATCAAATGACCTGTCAGCGCAAACATTCTCCACCTCCATCCAATTTAAGTCATCGACCATCCAGACAAGGCAATAAGGCCAATAACCAGCTTTCAGAAATTCCTGATATATATGATTATCGCTGTTTTAACAATGAAAATGCATCATTCTCCTCTCAAAGACGTACTAGCAAGCTCTCTGCTCTTCACCAACTAACTACTTCTTGTGCTCAACCTTCAGCTCTGAGTCGATGAGAGGTCTATATTGAAATCGATTATGATTATGAGGAGGAGGAGGAGGAGGAGAAAAGGATCCCAGAGATTTCTTGCAAGAAGGTATGGACTCTGATAACGAAACGACAATTTTCGTATTCTAATCTTATTATAGTGCATGACACGTAAGAAAAGGGGTGAGCACTGTACGATCCTGAAAGAGCTTTGGAAGGAGTGGAACCTATTGATGAGGTGACAGGACAAATAGTTGGAGCAGAATACGGTATCCAACAGATGCTTTCCAGTGTCAAATCATTGTTTCTTGCCACAGTAAAGCCCATTGCCAGCTGATATGCAATATTCAATAACTGTTTCACAACAAATACTGTCAAGACCATCCACATCCACTGGTGGTGATATCATTATGTAACAAAAGTCGATCTGGCAATGAGAAATACTGATCCTCCTCATACATACATTTCGGTGGTATTTATTTCATTCTCTCCACAATGATGTTAGTCTGACAAGATATTGAAGCCCTCGGCAAGATTACCTCCTCACACTTGGCAATAGTCTATAAGCACCAGGAGAAGGTGGATTTCTTGTATGGCTTCTGAACAACAGACCAGAATGGAGTCAAACAATATGTCGCACACCTCCTCAATTGAGACCGATTCACATGTCCTGAGCAAACGAGAATGACATGTCTTTAAAAAATGTTGAGATGTGTCGTCTTATATATGTTTTTCGGATTGCAAGTATCGTTTTGTGGCGACCAAAATTGTGGACCTACTTTACGGGACATACTTTGCAGGAGTAAGACAATTGGGAATGAAAGACCATAGAATGATTGATATGATCAATTCGACGTTCATTGTACTTGCTGCGACTGCGATTTACCATTGCCTTGGAGTACGGACAACTGGGAAATACAAGGTACCAGCTGAGTTTAGTCGTGGTGGATGTGCACATGGTGAGATCACATTCAATCATATATGATTATGAATACTAACTGTCGCTGCAGAGTTGTATTTCTTCGTCTCGAAGCCGAGTTTCTTTCTGTCTTACCTGAGGTTCAAATCAAGATGATCGAAGATGCCAAAATGATGATTTATCGAAGGCAGAGATGGACAGGAGTGGTCGAGGTGAATACATTAATGCCGTACAATGACCAGGGAGTACATGAGGAGGAGTACCTGTTGTATGTCCCTGAAGAGCTTGTTGATATTTTCGACAACACATTTCATCGAATGACTGCCGAAGTTGAAGCTGCGCAATCTGCACTCCTGCCAAGTTGCATGTGACATGATATTATCTCTAGTACTGTTGATGTCAGTGGCACCAGCAATACCAATACCAACAACATCAATGACAATTGAAATAACGATTTCAATATTGCGAACACCGAAAAGATTAGTTCAGAGGATTATAGGAGCTTTGACCTTAACATATCTGGCCTCAATGACTGTTGATAGAGCGAGTGTAGATATCTGATGGAGGGAATATACATAATGGAGAGGCGACACTTATTGTCGTCTTCGCGATATAGTTGTTCTGATTCTTAAGATCATTGTATTTCTTTTTCACAATCATTGC
This sequence comes from Wilcoxina mikolae CBS 423.85, assembly GCA_014904905.1. Lineage (NCBI taxonomy): Eukaryota > Fungi > Ascomycota > Pezizomycetes > Pezizales > Pyronemataceae > Wilcoxina > Wilcoxina mikolae. Next base: position 350,669 of record MU122106.1, read on the forward strand.
ACAGACAATTCCAATCTTTAGTATTGTAATTGTTATCTGTCAGTAAGCACAATATTCAATTAAGGGTTTACTGAAACAATATTTGCGATGACCATTTGTGATGTCAGATAGAGAGAATTTTGAGAACACATCATCTGCGAACAGATATTATTATCATGAGAATAGATACTAACTAAAATCAAATGAACAGCCTTATCAATTTGAGTAAGTTGAGGAAGACTACTATCATGAGTTTGAAAAATTAAGAGAGTGTAAGGGATGGCCATACAAATTAAAAGGGATTTGAATAAAGCCAATGAAGGTGTATTTCAAACAACTCGACAATGAAGAAAAGACGATGGTATATTGCCTCAAATGGGGTTACGATTCTATTTGAGCCCGTAGTATTTGACTTCACCAAAATGTTGAGAAGATTAGCATGGAGAGTTTACAGAAATAAAAACAAAACCGGAGCTCATTCATTAAAGAATAACAAAAGCCTCAGAATGTCATCGCTACAATGCAACTCGAAGGCCCTTCCTCGCCAATACCCACATTGTATTTCAGTCTTCATGGACACAGCATGTTGAATAAGCTTAATCAACAAAAATCTGTTTTTGCTGATATAATTTCTTGGAAACCAATCATGATCATGTAGAAGGTATATACTATATGCGACATAATGTAATACTACAGCTAGTCTATAAAATATAAATATTGAGTTTTCAGATATAGAAGCTAGTACTAATAGTCCAGTTAATATGTTGGGTAACCACTACTATTAGACAGAGTATTATTGTGGCATAGTATAGCTATGAACTTAAACATATATTAGAGGGACTGGTATATTGTTTCTGAATATTAATTGAAATATTAGGAAAGAAACTGCAGTATTTTTAAAATAACTTTATTTTTGAGAAAATGATCCTAAAAACAAAATTAATATAAATATTAAATGAATAGATTTGGAACTGAATAAAGTTCAATAATACAAGACTTGTATATATGTATAGGATTTGCAGTGAGTAGATATTGTACAAGGCTGACAGGTAGAGAGGTCTTACAATACAACAGTCAAGTCTTGAACAATATGGAGTTCATGAAACTGGCATTCCAAAACGATAAAGTGTTTGTTTGATATGCTTCTAGCTGTCTTTCATCTATCACATATCTAGTGGACAGTCTTGCCCTATCTATTTAAGAAACTAATCAAATATATGATATTAGATGTATTGTATTAGTTACATATCAGACCTCTAAGTGATTGAATAAACTATACAACAAATTAGTAAACAGTGTGTCTGATTTTCTGTGTTTGAGAAGGAAAGAAGCAAGAAGTGCAAAAGGTACAACAATAGATAATCATTATCAGGTGACTTATATGACAGGAATATTGTAACACTGGGAGCATTACTCTAGGTTTACCAGTTCAAATAGTATCCTTACTGTTTTCAGGACTTACTTGCTATAGGAGTTATAACGTTTCTCTCAGGATGTGAAGGTCACTAAAGATAAAGATTCAAGCCAAAGATGTTTGGCTTTCCAATGCGTATATTATTAAGGGTTGTTCTCCTCATCAAGAAGTATGCCCTTCTACACTCGAAGATTCCAGAGTTCTTTATACCTCTTTTCTTTCATTCGAAATATTACTTCGATCTACGCTTTTCTCATGAACCTCTCTACTTAACCACCCTTCACGCAAATAGCCTTTCCTATCATTTACCGCTCTGCTGAATCTTCCATATCTTTCCACTCAGATCTGCTACTCAGATGCATAGATTCCTTACTGATATCAGACTCTCGGATCTGAGTGGTTCGAACCTGTCGTATAATTTCATTCTCTTATCTTCCAGACAAATATTATCCTGTCAATCGTGAGGGACATCAAAGGCTTCACCAGCTATGATGCAAACCCAGATGCTTTCATATATACAGGCTTTCAGCTGGCTTCATGTCATCGGGGGTATGATCTGGCAGCAAATCAATTCAGTAACCATTTCTCAATCCTTATCAGTGGTGTGGTTGACTGCTGAACAGTCCCTCTGATTTTGTTGGTTGAGATAGCCGAATCGAGTAACATATTGTGTATAATCGATGCATCAGCAAAGTCAATCGTCCAGTCCCGAAAGCCCCGGGACCCTGCAGAGCTCGTGGAGGTTGATTTTGAATGACACACTCTGCAGACATTCTGGGAGTACTCCAGGACCAGCAAATGCAGCCTCAGCGTACTCCCTTATTTTCCTGGAAGCCTTGAAGCTGCTTCGAGAGATTTCCGTATCGCAATAGTGTACTCCGTAGCCACTTCTGATGCCTCCAAGGTTGCTCCGGGAGATTCCTGTATCATAATAGTGTACTTCGTAGCCACTTCTGATACCTCTAAGGGTTCCCCAAAAGATTTCCGATGTGCAGCAAAGTCCTCTGCGGCCGGTTCTGAGCTCTCTGTGGATCTCAGGTACATTCTAGAATCACTCAGGAGTATCTGAATCTATTTCTTCATTTCCAGATGGAATCATGGTATGTCACCCATTTACATAAGTACCTGTAGCATCGCATACATTGTTGGCATTCATCTACTGCAGTCTGCCGTTATCAACTTAAAGGATAGATATCCATGCTGCACTCCAGCAGCACCTCGATACTACCTTGACAAAAGAAACACAACTCCTGAGAAACACATCCCCCGAGAAAAACAATCCCAGAGAAACACAACTGTCGAGAACTACAACTCTGAAGAAATGCAGCATCTGAGAAACACAATGCCCGAGAAATACAAACCCTGAGAAGCACAATACCTGAGAAACAGAAACCCCGAGAAACACAATGTCTGAGAAATACAAACCCCAGGAAACACAATCCCTGAGAAATACAACCCTCGAGAAACAGACTCTCACTTGAACACAGCTTCCAGATCCTCCATTTTCTCTCCTGCTGTATCAGGTGCTACATAACGGGTCGAGTGCTTGGCAGACTTTGCAATTCTTGCGTCCATATAGCTGCCCATATGCTCAATGATGGCTGCCTGGCGACCAGGACCAATGGAATTCCAGTGTCTCCACCATCTCTCGTACAAGGCTAAATCAAACATTAGTAGCTATTGATTATAGGATCGAGGGGACACATTGATGGCTGAATATCTCCCTGCGGAAGTCCTGAGAGGGTTCGCTCTTCATTCCTGTCTTGTTGTTCCTCAAGGTGCAGTGGAGTGCGATCGCAGTCAAGCAAATCAATATGAGAGTCACTCGCTTGCGCCAGAATATGTTGCAATGCTCTGGTCTGCCAAGGTAGGTATTGGAAGAGAAGAAGTGAGCAAAGATCAGTGCGATGGGCTCACTTCTGGCAAAGCACCGGTCTTCATTCATACCGTTCGGGAGATCTTCCCGTTTTCCAATCCAAGAATCATCATTCAGCAAAGCAGCAATCTGCTATAGATATAGAAGCTCCTCTTCTATCTTCAATGAGTACAGTGAAGTCACCATAATCCTCACTGTAGCGACTAGTCGACCCTGCATACCACTGCTTTTTCCCCGCAACTGCATTGCATTGATAATTAGTTTTATCAAACTTTGAAACTTGGAGAATACTTCCGAAACTCACAATTACACATGTCAGGGCATCGATGTACTCACTGGATCAACCGGGGTGCTCCCACACATGTTGTGTGCCGTTCAGTGTACAAACAGCTCTCTGCTGGATAGTCATAGTTTCAAGGGCTTCAACTGTTGCCTTATCGCTAATGTCCAATTCGTCCACTTGAGAGGCCGGACAGCGGTTTTCAGTATACAGAATAGATCTCAAGAAGTCCTTTGCTAAATCGAAAGCTGCTTTGTTATGGAGTGGCACCTTGCTAACCTTGTTGCTCTTTGTCCCAGATGCACCTTGAATAGGTGGAGGGGCAGCTGAGGAATACTGACTCCTTTCATGCCGCCATCTGTCATGGTTCACTGGAACGAAGAACATCAGACCTTGGCGATGAGATCAATGTGGAGTGCCTTGAGGTGATTGTGAGTGCGTCAACAACCGAGAACGGTCTACATCGGTGCTCCCGAGGTTTGATTTGGATTTCTTTCTTTGGTGTCGGTCAGTCACCTGGACAGTATCTTAGTGAGCCCTTTTCAGGCCTTTTGAGCCTGTAATACGACTGCGTTTATTCCGTTCATAAGTTGACAGTAGCTCATCATCATCATAGTCCGAACCTGTGGTGGGATAGTTGTCATGCTCTCGGTATTCATCATCATCTTCTTCAACATTGTCCAATTCATTCCGGTGGCCCGAAGGTTAGCTTGATACAAATTAAGGATTCATCTAGCCTTATATATCTGGGAACGCGTAGAGAATCTTTTTGACTGGCTGTCCTTGCTGAGTGCTCCAAATCTCACTCTTGAGAAGCGGTAAGATTTGGATGTTGCGACATCATAGGTGATGAGAATATATCTAAATGTAATTTGAAAATAAGAGGTCCAAATAAAGCTCAGGTACACCTGGAGAACATCTTGTTCTTGTAGAAAACTGAAGGTGATACAGTGGTTCGCATCGAAGAGGACAACCTGTTCATTCCCACTGAAGTTGAGTAGTACCTAAGGTGCTAATCCGTACACTGAGTTCTGGGATCTGTTAGTGAGAGGAACGGGTATTTGGGCTTCAGGACTACTTATCATTGTGAGGTGGCTAGATTCAGATGTAGAGGTGGTTGAGGTTGAAACAAGGCCATACTCTACATCAGAGTTTTCCGAAGTGCCTGCATTGTGAGGTGGCTAGATTTAGACTCCGACGTGATTGCGCTAGATGTAAGTCCATGCTGTGCATCAGAGTTTTCGGTAGTGCCTGAGCTGCTGATATCTGCTATGTCCCCTGTTATCATAGCCGACCAACCATGCAGATTGATCAGGATATGCGAGAGCTACCTGTATTATTGCCATTGGAATACCAGTGCTTCGTATTCCGTTTTGGCTTCAACATTGCCTTAGGAAATCTCTTGCCTTGAATGGTCCTCGAATGTGTCCAATACCCTGCCATAAAAGTAGATGCACTCGAATAATTGATGCTTTCGTTTTCGTTTTTGTTGTACATTAGCACTGAGTTTCGTGGTACTGTGCTCAGTTATCAGTAGCTCGATATGTTCGAACACAAGCAGTACCAAGTCGGCAGGCTCAATTCGACTAACCAGAGCTCTAATAGGCGAACCGGAATGAATTATCTTAGTTAGCGGTCGATAGTCCTTTATATCAATCTGCACGAAGTGCTGCATCAGGATCCTGCTGCCACCATGATCGTGCTGAGCAAAGTCGCATTCTGCGCAGTGGGACAGCATCGGAATCCGAGATGCACCCCTTGGACAGTTTCCATTGCTCAAAATGGGGTATCAGCTGTGATCGAACTGATGCAATACTGCGCCGCAGCTATTTGCAATCTCAAGCTGAATGTACATAGTATCTTCTGTATTGTGAATCGTATCTATCCTGATACAGTCAGTTCACCTGCAGACAAGATCCGGTGGTGGAAAGTATTCACTGAATGGTAGATAGAATAGGAGCTGTTGTCCAGGTGGAGTGGTGATGATTCGAATGGCAGGCAGGCAAATTAAGCTGTACGTGTACAGAGATGATCAAAAGGGACGAGATAGAATGGAGCAGAACGGACATACACATCATGTTATGTTGGCAGTTGCCAGGGGGATACTCTAGGGTGCACCTAACTCCCATTCGGAAAGATCGAGTAACTATCAACTGGTATGATGTCGAACCTATGTATCTATACTGACTTGATCTTTGAATACTCTGGAAGCTTTGAGCTGGAGCTCAGTCTGTCTCGAAAGCTTGGGCGGGCTGAGTGTACATAATAACTATTGCTAGTACCGCTATAGAAGCTGAAAGTGTCGGCAGAGCTTAGTTGTGGTATGAGATAGATGTACTGGGGATAGCGTGGGAAATTAGGATCGAATATATTGCTATTTCAAGTACGATCCGAACTGTTCGGTCCGTTCCTTCGCTTTCTATTTCTGGTTTTGGACAAGCAAGTTTCACCTGACAGCTTGACTACTGGTCTCCCTCACTCTCATCCACCACCATAAGTAATTCTTCATAACTGCATTCTGTTTCTCACATGATACCAAGTGGATATAAACCGTAATCCAAAGCTATCGATTGTCTAATATCTAGACCTAGTGATACATGAGAGATAACAGAGATGCAGAATATCTAACCCATTTTGAAGAAGAAACCCAGTAACAGCCGAAACATTACCCCCACTCGATCTCCATACAACTAGAAAGAATACTCCCAGATGCAATCCAGCAAATCAAAAAAAATTCTAAACGACCCATCAATGAAATCCCAAATCCATGTGCACCTAGAAACACCTGAACAGCTATTCCAATTGCCACAACATCTCACCCTGAATGGTAGTCTCCTCAATGTATATTTGGAGAACGTTGTAGATATCCTCCTTGCTTATCATCGGACCATTCATCAGTCCATGCAAAACATGTATCTGAGTAGTACCATTGACCATATAGAGCGTATTCACTCTATCATCGAAGCCGTTTGCATCAGTATTGATAACCCAGGTGTGAGGCTTACATATCTGACCCTTTTACACAATCTGTCCAAAAGCTTGCCGCTGCTCATTGAGAACCCAAGGATTCTGAAGAATCACCACATGATTGGCAGCCTCAAGGTTGAGACCAGTATCCACAATCCTGGTGGTCGTAATGAAGACGGAATACCAGGTGGAATTCTGGAAATCGCTCATCACTTTGCTACGCCAGTTAGCAGAATCTTCGGAGACCATGCGAATGACCGGGATGTCTTGGTTGAAATGGTGATGAATTCACCGTGCCAGATGGTGAACCTGGCAGGGCAAAGGACAAAACAGTACAGCCTTTTGAAGAAGCGGTGAAAGGACAGGAGACTCTGTACTAAGCTGGTCATTCATCTCAGAAACAGTTGCCAAACTGCTGATCAAGTCAGGCAGGAATGATTCTCGGAGCCATCTGAACATCGGTCCCTTCACAAAACTGCTGGCATCCCACTGTTCATTCCAACTGCCATCGGCAAAAGGATCACATTCTTACTACAACAGTAGAGAAAGCAAGCAAGCTGCCAGCGATGAATCCGCCTGGCGTCTCCATGCTCACCTTCAAGCTTCTGCCTCTTGAGTCGGATCACAACATCACCGAGCTGCTTCTGTTCTTCCTAAGACCACTCCAGCGTGACTGGATGGAAATCCTCTGATGGGATGTAAATCAGGAGAGTACCTGAAGCCAGTCGCGACTCTGTCCATCAGCGGTTTGTTCATAGGTAAGCGACTTCAGTCATCATACAGGCAGCTTCCTCTTGAGCTTCAGAGGTACTTCTATTGGTGACGGCAGTTTGTCGGGTGGTGATCACCGACAACAAAGCCTCGGGACCATGTTCTTTAACTGCTCGCTCATTCTCAGGAGCATCTGAAATTTTGAACAGCCAATGAGTTGTGTTTCCCCAGTTCTTCAGTGAGTGGTAGGCCGGCGTCGCCGTAACTTGCATTTTGAAACCAATTTGGGCTTCAAATACAATGGACCAATACTTGAACTTCAGACCGTTGAAGCGGTGCACCTCATCGAAGATTCCCCACGACCACTGGCAGTTCGTAAGCTGGCGAACTGTCTCGTTCTCATTGCTTTGCATCCAGCTCGTGAACGTATCTTGCTGATCTTACCCACTATCTCTCGGGATGTTCCACTCAGAAGTTGAAGTGTGGTTGAGTCCGGTCACCAGTATCTTCTGCGCAGACATTGCGTACCGAAACTGGAGTCTCTTTCGTGATGGTATTGATTGCACCAATAAATGTCGTCCGGACACTTGGGAGCACCACACAGAGTTCAGGATTCCATGGAGAGAGGTTAGTTGTCTGCTTATCATCAATTAAATGGTGAAGACAACAAGGAACAGGGTTAGGGTGAGCGCAAGGATACCATTGCTTCTGGACAGTACTGGTAGTTGAGAAGCCCCTTTCCACCACCTGACACTATCCACCAAACGAGAGGTCAAAGAGCACTGGTAGTTGTGTCTCATCGTGACTTGTCACATCCGTCGTAGTTGACTGGGCATACAGAGCCACAGTCAAGACGGTGAACCTCTTCCCAAGTCCTATTTCATCAGCCAGAAACACCCCAGGAAGGTCCACATCGAAGATCCATCTCCGCACAATGAACCAAATTGCTCAGATCTGATGTGCAAGAAATCTTTCTTCTGGAAATTCTTTCAAGATGTACTTTGGCCCTCGAATGGCATCCCCAGGTGAATCACCATGTGGTACAGCACCGAGTGATGCAACTGCTTCTTCAAGGCACTCATGCTCGAAGGCATTGTTGATAGTGGCCATGAGAGCATTATCCAAAACATGCTCTGGCTCGTCACATTCAGGTTCGATCAACTCTTTTGCGAATTGTGAATCGCTGTCTAGAACTTCAGTACTCTTAATTTCCTTTACCAGGACGGCAAGAGTACTTGGGGTCGGTGGCACAGGCAAATCGACGTAGTTATCTAGCTGGGCTGGGGTCCTCCTCTTGTTGGGTATATCAGGTGGTATACCGGAGGTTCTGGGAGACTTCCTTTTGGGTATTTATAGGGGTACTCCCTTCAAGGAATTGCAGTTAGCCCAGAACTTCATTCATTTCTTCAGGTACTCCTAACTTACTCCTTCTCTATCATTGCTTATCTTGAGCTCCTCCACTAACAGGACATTCTCAGGAGGATCCTCTCCATCTGCATTCTGCAGGTTTGCCTCAAGGAGCAGAGATGCTGCTTCAAGGGCAACTGCACGGAAGTTCTGGACCTCACCATTCCATGTTTCCTGGATCCAAACACCACCACGAAACTCTTCTCCAACCATAACTCCGGCATCTTGAGTAGCTTCTTCACTCAACTGGAAGCAATATATGGTCTGGAGAGTGAATGGCCCCTTCGGCTTTGCTTTAGCGATCCACTTCAGAAGTTGGGAATATTCTTCAAGTCCTTAGAATGATCTGAATAGAGATCCAGAAGTGGCATCTCTACGCACCCGCACCACAAACGACTTGTTTTGGATATCGGCCATCTCAATGTTCGGCTGTTTGGGAGGGTGTTCATCACTGCTACTCTCCATCTTGTACTTCCCACCACCTCCCTTCCCTTTCTGTTTGTCAACTTTTGCGGTCCAGATGGCTGTTTCTCGCAGGTGGTTGCAGAGATTTCGAATGAACTGGTGAATCCAATCGTACCTGATACTCTCAGAATCATCAAACTGGTCAAGGGGTAGGAACTTTTCATAATACTGGCTGAAATCTGAGATAGCTGCATTCCAAAGTTCGAACCCGGTACGCCTCTCGATCCTTCTCGTCCTCAAGTGGAGTGGTCCCATCACGCATTGAGGGTGCCAAGAAATCAGCCATTCGTACTGGACATGATTCTAAAACTTGGAGATGTCGCTTCTCCCATACGTGTAACTTTTCTTGGACCTCTTTTTAACTTGGACCATCTTAACCATGAGTTGCTCGGTGGTCACTGTAGCTTCAGCGACAGTGGGCAGCATTTTTCTATCTCCAGATTCATCGGGTAGAAGAATGTGGTATGGGGCTGTGTGACCCTGTTATTCACCGAGAGTGATCTGCAGCCGGCATTGACCGAAGGGATGTTAGAAGTTGGGGTCCAAGGCGAGAGTTTAGGTAGCGCTTTGGTCTATCTCCATTGCCGAAGGGTGGCACTCCCTTCAGTCTTGTTGGTCTCCTCAGAAGTGGCAGTTTCCGGTCTAGGTATCGGTACTCCTGGTGCTCCCGGCTGTGCTGGGAGTAGTTAAAGGAAGATAGGCTGCATCAGAGGTGCGGTAAGGTTTGAAGACCATGAGCCTGGAGCAACTGGTATTCTTGGTAGATGGGGAGAAGGATGTGGGGTATACCGGGGCCCTTCAGCTTCAGGTGGAGGGGGAGGAGAATGTGGGGTGTACTGGGACCTTTCACCTTCAGGTGGAGGGGGAGGGGACTGTGGGGTGAACCGGGACCTGTCCGCTCCAGGTGGACCTGGCTGCAGAGGGTAAGGTAGCAGTGTGTGCCAGACTTTGTCAGATGGTGGAGATATTGGTGGGATTGGATTCGCTGAAGGTGGTGGTGGTGGTAGTGGTAGTGGTGGTGGTGGTGGTGGTAGAGGTGGAGGTGGTCGAGGTGAAATCCGTTCGTATGTAACCCAGATTTGTCGGTTCTCATTCCACATGTGCCGTCCATCAGGGCTTATCATCGGTGGTGCAGCATACAGAGGATCGTTGTTCAGTAGTTGCGGTTCATATTGCGGTTCCTCGGTCGGTGGCTGGAGCGATTGAAAATCGGGATTGGGATGCCAGGCAAATCTGCCCCACATCAGCAACCTATCACTACTGAACTGATAGTTCAGGTTGGATCGTTGTGGAGGTGCACAGCCATGATATTGATACGGGTATCCTGGATTGATCGGAGAGTGGTTGTTGGAGGTGTTGTTCTGCGATATAATATATAGAAGTAGTTATGAACAGGAGGTTAGGAGGTTCGAAACTTTTTGCTAAAAGCTATGGTACCTGCAGTTGTAAGTGAGAATGAGGTAGTGTGATGGATTGCATTCGTCAGAGGCAAGGAGGGTTTATATACACTCGCAATTCTCTTGAGAACACTCAATACGCATGGGTCTCACCCACACTTCCCTCACCCTACCGTCTTGTTTGACAAACATCTCATACATGTGTTTGTCTCCCATTGTCTGCTAGGAGTGTTCTAATTGATCCCTAGATGAAAGGTTGAGTATCACCCCTGCCACTTAGTTGCAGTTTCTCAAAGCCCACCCAACTTCTGCTACAATTCTGAAGCTACAACAAACATATGAATACCCCCGATTGCCTTGTTTGACAAACATCTGATACATGTTTTTGTCACCCATTGTCTTCTAGGAGCGTTCAAGTTGATCACTAGATGAAAGGTAAGGTATCACCCCTGCCACTTGATTGCAGTTTCTCAGAGCCCACCCAACTTATGCTTAGATTCTGAAGCTACAACAAACAAAATATATGAAAACCCGCGATCGCCTTGCTTGTTGTAGTTGAATACTCAAAATCAGCCCACTCCCTATCAAGAGAGGTGCTTGCTTATGCAGGTGTCTATCTCCCGTATAACAAAGTAGGTAACCTGTATGAAATCCCTGTCAGTTGTTGCAGATTCTGGGAATATACTCAACATTTACCACACATCCAAATATACAATACTATCTACAGATGGGAAACTCCTATTATCCAATACCTCTCAGACTCGGATACCTTGCTATTGCAAGGGAGCTGCACAATTAGATGCGATCTGAGCCCTGCCACAACCTACAGGTGCATCTAGACCTTTGCGTGGAGAGTTTGGTGGGGTGCTCGTGACGAAAATCGTAGGCTTAGCAGGAGTTAGGAATGGGAACTCAAGCACTTTGTGGGGTACAAACAATTTGTTGGATGAAGTGATATAGTTGTTTGTTTGTTTCAAGACTAGTCCTATCAAGCTCACATGTTATATGGTAAGCAGCCTCATCTTGCTGCAGGGGTGTGCAACTTCAACTTTCAGTAACTTCCTTTACCACTGAATTGGTACTCCTCACTGTTTACCATACACTTGTGGTTTGCCATCTACCATTCACCATACACTCGTGGCACGCCATCTACCATTCACCATATACTCATCACACACGATCTACCATTGACTATACACTCATCACACCATCTACCATTCACAATACACTTGTCGCACCCTATCTACAATTCACCATATACTTGTCGGGTGCAATTTACAGGAGATACTGTAACAACGGTTACCAGTATGAGTTGTCAGGTAAACCAGTTCTGACTATTGCGATGCATACCATGTGGAAAGCAGATCTGCACCTCTACTAGTCTTGCTCAACATTATCGAAACGATTATCCAGAGCCATTTGACGACACTGGGGAGGTAATAGAACGACTTGGAACAGAAGCAATTTGGAGATCTAGTAAGTAGCGAGATAAGCAAAGCAAGAAGTAAACAAATGCAGGAGAACCTGACAGTGTCCAAGGGTTCATACCAGCTGCGTACACCTTCGAGAGCACTCCCATACTCGAGCTACCAGAGAAACATGACGTCACATTTGTAACCATGAGGAAAGTCACCCATGCAGAAGAGTATAGAGAGGCCACATGTGGGCAAGTAGTGGGAGAGGCTATGAGCCTCTACGACAAACAACGAAAACCGAATTGGAACCAGTGGTACCCATTTGCAAATACATTCGATTATCAACAAGCCCATACTCTGGGTACACAGAGCAAAACTTGGATAAACGATATTCTGCGATATTGTCTTGACCATTTCTGTACGACTTCATTCCAGACAGCATCTGAGCTCTTGGAGCTGCTGAGTAGCCTCAACTTCGGACTTGGAGCAGAGAGTTGGCTTCAGGCACCTGGGAAATATGGCAACATATACTGTAGCGATATTTTCAAGTGTATCCAGTTTCTTTTGGGGCATTTACCGTTTGCGAAGTATCTGTATTTCGGTCCGGTGCAGATGTACGATTCAGCTGATCATTGAATCTATAGTGAGATGAACTAAGGAGAGTGGTTGTGGGAAACTCAGGAGCAATTACCTGACGGTGTGACAATTGTGCCAGTAATCTTCACCTCGAACAAAACCCATCTCAAGAATTTCTCTGGCGGCAAGAGTACCTGACTGCTATATATGAGTATTGGGAACATTCAGAAAGATGTTTGTCATGCAGCATCAAGGCACGCCTGGATTCTGGTGGGATTCATTTCAGTTCCACCGAAAGGTGCAACTGAAATAGACTCTTCAGGGCACCACACGATCTATACTATCTTGAAACTACTTAAAGAAGTTGATATCAGTGGCACTGGTTATATGTGGGATTGTGCCGATGGTTTCCAACATACCTGCTATCCATGGCTAGCAGCATGGATTCTGGACTACCTGGAGATCGCAATTATAATGAGGATAGTTAGAGGAGGTTGCCCTGTATGTGAAGTACCGAAGGGAGGAGAGATGGGCCATGGCAAAGAATTTGGCAACTGGTAGCCTCGATGTACATCACGCTATCAGAAGTACCTGTAGGAGAATCAACTTGATGAATTCAAAGAGGTGCATCTACAACCGACTTCGAATCTCTTCTGGGATTATCCTCTGTACAATGTCTATCCTCTTTGGCAACCAGATACGCTTCACCAACTCTATTTGGAGATCGTGCAAGATCTCTTCGAATGGCTTTTAGAGTACCTCACCGATTGAGGCTTGAAACATGAATTTGATGACGGTTCACCTCAGTTCTACACTATCTGAACATGTTGCGTTTGTCTAAACCCTTTGATGCTCTCGAGAATGGATCCTGGCATGGCAAGAAAATCCGAGAAATGCTCAGGAATCTATCTGCATTATGTGCTTCCCTGCTTTCCAGTGACATGGCAGGGTAAACAATCTCAGAAAGTGCATCTGATACCGAGATTATGAAAACAATTCGGGTACTGATTGAATTTTCTTTACTAGCCAGCCATCGAACGCACTCGAATATCTCATTGAAATACCTCGACAAAGCTCTCGAAAGGTTTTGCATGTGGAAACAAATCTTCACTCCTCAACGTGCTACTCAAGCTCAGACAAGGCATTTAGAAAGCGACTTCCAAGTGCAGGCAGCAAAACGTAAAGAGGTGGCGAGAGAGAAGACAGAGAGAGAGCTACATAGGGAGATTTATGATATCACAACTGGGCAGCGGAGAACTTTTGAGGTGCACCTGAAAGAAGAGCAGCTGCACGCCACTACCTGGAATACAGAGGAGGGGGCGACAACAATGTTACGATTCGAAGCAGAGCTCAACAGAGCGTCCACAGACCAGCTTGTTGTAACGGTGGATAAGTGTAGTTATGGTTGCAAACAAAATAGTGATGGAGAGGATGATATCAATTGTACAGTATATAGGTAAGATAATCGCTGGCATACCAAAAGCACCTCGGCAGCCAAGTGCACCTCGGAAACCAAGTGTACCTCGGTAGCCAAGTACACCTCGGTAACCAACTGCACTTATGAGGGCCAAGTGCACTTACGAGGGGCAAGTACACTTACAAAGGCCAAGTACACTTATGAAGGCCAAGTGCACTTGCCAGGCCAAGCGCACCTGCAAGGCCAATTGAAATTACAAGGTCAAGTGCACTTTACACTGCCATGACATCATCCCCCTCAATATCTGCAAACCTCCTGGGCTGCAACATATATATATATAAAGAAGACAGGATAAGAGCGTACTCCTTCGTACATCTGGACAAGTCCCACAACTGATCGGTACCATTACGGCGGCCTCACGGCAGATTCGGTGCACGGGGAAATCTATCCTCAGTTGTAGGTGGTAAAACCTGTGCCGACGCCATTTATACCGACTCGAATCGATAAGAAGTGAAGAAAAAAGGAAAACCAAGGAACCATCCAAATCCTCCTGATCCTCTGTAACTTCCAATCTGATCCTCCATAGCTCTGATCTCCATAGCTCTGACCTGCATACCTCTGACCTGCATAGCTCTGACCTGCATAGCTCCGACCACTCTAACTCCGATCGATTATGGCCATGGCTTAGTTTGATGCTCCCGATGAAACTCGTCGACTAGTTCTTGAGCATTTTCAAGGTTCTCTGCCGGCTCTCAGCTCGTGCGTAGGTAGTTGTAACCAGCTCACTGAACGAGATAGTGGACCTTTCGGTAGCTTCGCTTAGAATCGAGAATCCGATCGACCTCCCAGTCGTCCATATCATCGACAATCATCAGTGGCGATTCTAATGGTAGCTGGCCGATGGCAGGTGGTGATTACATATCAAGCAGAGAATGTAGAATACGTTGTGTATACGCATCGTCTTTGGCAAGTCTAATTTGTAAGCGTTCGTATTGATGACTTTACTTACCGTATATGGCCCCACATACTTGTTATCCAACTTCTTGGACGTTCTCATGGTCACGATTTTTGGAAATGACAGCCAGACCTTATCTCGGACCTCGAACGTCATTTCCTTACCGCTAATCTACTTTGTCTGGCAGGCTTGGGCTTCCAGTAAGTTTTCCTGGAGGGTGCAGTGCATCTCTTCCAGCCCGACTGCCAAGGTATCTGCTTTGGCTTCTGACTTCAGGTGGGCTAAGCCCTTGGGTACCTTGAACTGCATCGTCGGGTGGTATTTGTAGTTGGCCTAGAAGGGGATCATCCTTGTCGAAGCATGCACAGCGTTGTTGTAGGTGCATTCAGCCAATGGTAGGAGCTGTACCCTGTTATCCTACTCGTAGTTGCAGAAGGCTCGGAGGCCCTGCTCCATCGTCTGATTCTGCCGCTCCATCTATCCGTCCGTCTGCAGGTAGAATGTGGTCGATAGCCAGTAATCCATAATCATGTGGCTGCAAACTCACGTTCAGAATTTGCTCGTAAATTGGGTACCCCAATTGGTGATGATATCATCAGAGACGTCACGCTTGCAGATCACATACTTGAAGAAGAGCCTAGCCAGCTGTGGTGAATCGATATCCTTTATGCAGGGCAGGTAAGTCGCCATCTTTGCCAGTCAATCAATGATAACTAGGATCACCGTGTATCCGGACACGGTCGATTCCGACAAATCTGTGATGAAGTCCATGGTGATTCCTTCCCAGGGTCATGATGGTGGTGGTAGTAGCGTGTTGATTCCGTGACAAGCATGCGGCGTAGCCTTGATTAGATGGCATACTTCATACCAGCTGACATACTTCTTTATGTACGCATCCATCACAGGCCAATAGAAATCCCTAGAGACTAGCTCAGCAGTTTTAAGAGCTCCAAAGTGTCTGGACTCAGGGTTGTCATGAAAGAGACTTATCACTTTACCACAGAGAGCATCATCCGCAGGGACATATATCCTCCCCTCATAGATCAGAACTCCAGAGATGACACTCTATTGGGTCATATTTTCGGCTCCGGCTGTGGCTGTAGCTATGGGTGTGTCCATTGGGTTATCAATAAGCTTACCTGAGACGTCGACTGCCAATGATTCAGTAGCCTGAGCCTTCTTTATCGCTGGTAGGAGGTTATTGTAGGGTTCGACTGTGACTACCAGCGTCGTTAAAAGCTGTCCGACAGGCTTCTAGTAGGCGATCTCATAATCGGACCGTCTTGATGGGCCGTCGTTGGGGTTTTTCGTGCCTTCCAGATGCTCGATTGTGAAGTTGTATGGGAATAACATCTCTGTCCAGCAGGCTTGTCTCCGGGAGAGCACTTTCGACATCAAGTAATACTGGAGATTCTTGTGGTCGTACTGCACCAAGACTTTGTAGTGGGTGCCTTCCAGGTAGTATCACCATTTTTTAAAGGTCTCGACAATGGGGAGAAGTTCCCGATCGTACGTGTCGTAATTCTGCTCAGCCGCCGAGTACTTTCGATAGTATAAATTGACCGGCAGAAGGGTTCCGAAGCCATCATACTGGTTCAGGATGGCTGTAATCGCGAAGCCACTCGCATCTGTCGAGAGGAGAATCGGCTTGGTGGGGTTGAAATGCTGCCGGATCGGTGCCACTGAAAAGGCTTTCTTCAGTTTCCGGAAGGTGAGCTCTCCTTCTCTTGGCCACTGCCATGTTGGCTTTCCTGTAGCCTTCTTTTGCAAGTTCGATATGGGTGCTATTACCTTGGCATATTTCCGGATAACCCTCCGATAGAAGTTTGTGAATCCAAGAAGGACTTGGATGTCTCATACCGACTTCGGAGGTAGCCAATCCTCAATCATCGTGATCTAATCCGTTTCCATGCTAACGTCTTCGGCACTGATGACAAAGCCAAGGAAGCCGACCTCCGAGGATTCAAATTGATACTTCTCTGCCTTGCAATAGAGGCCGAACTCCTGCAGCCATCACAGTACTTTCGGAACGTACTGGTCATGCTCCTTCTTATCAGTGGAGTAGATCAGTATGTCTTCGAGGTAACACACAGCAAAGTCGTCAATCTAAGATCGCAGGCAATCGTCAATGTAAGCCTGGAAGATAGCCGGTGTATTCTTCAGGCCAGATGGCATAACCCTGCACTCGAACTGACCGTATCAGGTTCAGAAAGCCATCTTGTACTCGTCACCTTCCTTAATACAAATAATGTAATAGGCTCTGCAGACGTCAGGTTTCATAAATATCCTGGCACTATCAACACGGTCAAGTATCTCTAAGATCAATGGAAGGGCTTACCGATTATTGATTGTGTCTTTGTTGAGAGCTCACTAGTCCACACAGAATCTGAAGACACCGTCCTTCTTCTTTGCAAAGAGTATTGGTGTCGCCGCCAGTAATGATGAGTGCTGGATGAAACCATTGGCCAGGTTTGTCTCAATGTAGATGTTTAGAGTTCTCAACTCAAACACTGACAGGTAATAGATACGCCCATATGACAGCTTGTACCTGGGTTCCAGTTCGATCGCATGGTCAATTGGTCAGTGTGGTGGCAGCGTCTCTGCCTTGGCCATACTAAAGACCACAATGAATGCTTGATACTTGGCGGGGATATGGCCGCTATCGTCTGCAGGTACCATTTCAGGTGCCGAAGCTCCATCTGTACTCGTTAGCTTTGTACTTGTAGTCTTGAGATGGGAGCGAAGGTTGTGGAATCCAGGAGCCCTTGTCATAACAAGATATCCTCGATAGGAACCCTTACCATCCAGTACTCTCTTTGTGACTCTGCGAGCCAGTAGCAGTGATTCAAGCACCTTCACTGTGTAACTCTTCTGCAGCAACTACCGCTGCTGCATCCTGCTCACCCATCCAGCATCAGAGTTTCTCACCTGAGATTCCGCTCCATAATGATGCTCTCAGCAGTACAGTTTACTCCCCAAAATATAGAGCGAATGCTTCGTCATCATCGTCGCCTTTAAGGAGGTCGTCGAATGTAGTTGCTCCAAGGAAACAAATGTCTGGAGGCTAACCACCACATCCCTGCCCCTGCGAAGTCCCATTGGTATCCGCATGTAGAGTTCCATCCTGATTCCTATTCATGGCATACAGTCCACTAAGGGTTCGCAAGGCCACGAATCGACCAGCATTCCATTAGATTTCTGGGTTGAGGGCCTTGAACTAAGGTAATCCCAAAACCATGTGGTATGCTTTCATAGGCACAATTAACATATCCGATTAGTCAACCGGTATCAACCTTTCAAAATACTGAACCGAGAGAGTAGAGTTTGTACTTTCTATTGCAGACATCATCTTGCTGCCATCAAGACTTGAGTTGGCGATGAATGCTGATTCATCCCAGATGCTGAGCTGCCTTCACAGCTTGAACGTCATGAATATGCTTGTTGTTCCACAGTCAATGACAGCTCGTACAAGCTGTATTTCCCCGTAAACATCTCGCACATACACTTTGTGTACGATATGTATCACATCAAATTGCTCTGTACCGTACAGATACTGACTTAACATGTGAGCCCTTGGATTCTCCAAAATAACTTTTGCTTTGAATGAAATTTGGTGTGCCTGCACTCCATCCAATATCGCCATTAGTACCTGCACTCCCAACCTCTCCAGCCCCAACACCATCTTGTCTACTGTCTCTCTCGCCGAGCCAGGCACTGGGAGAGGTAGAATAGTTTTTTGTCTGCTGAGTGTCAAATGACCGTTGTCGTTTGACTTGGTAGCTGCTGCCACCAGAACTACCGGGGGAGCTACCGCCAGGGTTCAGTCTGTCCGGAAAATTAGATCGACTGTATCATGGACACGCGAGTGCCAAGTGATTGCTGTTGCAGCGGATGCACTTCTTATTGGCGATACGGTTGTCTAGAACCTCCTTCGAGACCCATGGTGCCGGAGGTAATTCGGTACGCTTGCCGCCGCCGCTGCTGCCGGTGGTCTTAGTGTTAGCAACGAAGCGGATCGGTTCGTCACGGATCGAACCAAGGCGGGATTCGATCCGGATTCGATCTGAGGTTTGGGCGGAGTTCCGAGATTTGTACAAACCGGTTCGCGAACCATCTATCTTCGAACGACAATAGGAAAGCGAGATCTTGTCCGATCGGCTCGATTGTTAGCGCATCTTGTAGCGAAAGAAGTTAGCTACAGGATGTGCTAAAAATCAAGCCGATCGGACAAGATCTCGCTTACTTATTTTTGTTCGCAGTTGTAGGCCGAAATGGTGGGGTTTGGGGGAAAAGGCTTGGCAAGGATCTGGTTCGGGCGGACCGGATCGGTTCGTCAATTGTACGAACATCCGACGGTTTGTTGCCAACACTACGGTGGTCTTTCCGCCGGAAGTTGTTTGGATGGGTTCGGAAGTTGACGGTCTGAAACTACATTTCTTGTGGGTTCGTTTGGACCAGTCGTAGATTGATTCCTCGCTGCCACTGGAACTGACGGTAGGCTGCTTCTGTTGATGTCATCTGCTCATCCTGCCTGATCCAGGTTGGAACTCCGCAGCTGCTGCTCGGTCGAAAAGTTCGTCAATGCTTCCGATCCTCCTGTTTGTCATCAAGGGTTTAACTTGTGCTCAGAGTCCAGGCTTCATGCATGTCCAGGCCATTTCGTACAACCTCTTAGGGTGATGTTCTTCGTCCCATTCGGCTTCCCACCACAAGGTATGGAAATTGTTGGTCCATACCCATACTGGTTCATTCAAATCATGGAACACCTGGTCGAACTCTCGATAGGCCCGTATGGCTGCATTCAGCACGCAGTCAGGGTTGCTGTACATCTTTTGGAGTTACTCAACAAAAAAATTGAAATCATTTATGGCAGGGTGATTTGAATTCCAAAGCTTTCAGCCCCAAGAGACTGGGTCCTCCATGTTCGTTTTTTGTTGTGAAGGATACTTATGGTCGTTCCAGCAGCCCAGATAATTCAAGGTGTACTTGACTTGATTCTGTGCGTCGTTCGGAAAATGATGTTGGTGTGAGATGATGTTCGCACAGAGAATACTGATGAAGTTATACAATTCGGAGGTACCCCTGCAGTATCGCTTGGATCGACCATCTTAAAGATCCTGAATTTTGCGCGATCTAGCTCTGCGGCCCATTCCCTTGCAGCTTCTCGTTCTCGTACTGCTTCTCTATTTGGATGCCATTCTGATCATTCGGCTGCTCTCGCATCGCGCTTGGCCTGTCGTTTGGCTGGCATTTTGTCTTATTGTTTGAAAAGGAGCTTCAGTATTAATCGATTCTGGGTGATCATGTCGCACTCATCATCTTCAGTGATCATCGATGAGATGTCATTGTCATAATCATTTTCCCTGTCAGAATTGGGATCACCATCATCACGATTCAGATTTCCGTCATCGGCATCGTGATTGTCGCCTTCAATATTGTGATTGTCACTATCGGCATCATGATTGTCGTCAGTAGCATCACAATTGTCTTCAATTGCAGCGGTATCTTCGACTGGAACCAGTTGGCTGCTTGTCACTGATACCTGTGAAGTTTTCTCGCTCTCACGATTGTCAATGGCGTGCAATTGACCTGTAATCGACTTCTTGGGAGGTATTGAGTTGCAATTGATTGTAATTTCCATGTCAAAAAGTAAAGAATCACGAAACTCCATTAGCAAAATATATCTGGTGACTGAAAAGCGATTATAGTATAAGGGCAGATAAGTGTAGATACGGTTGCAAACAGAATAGTGATGGAGAGGATAATATCAATTGTACAGTATGTATGTAAGATAATCGCTGGCGTGTAAAAAGTACTGCACAAGGTAATAATATATGAAGTGTACCTTGGCAGCCAAGTGTATCTCGGCAACCAAGTACACCTTGGTAGCCAAGTATACCTCGGTAGTCAAGTGTACCTCGGTAGCCAAGTGCACTTGCGATGGCCAAGTGCACTTACGAGGCCAAGCGTACTTGGTACCACCATTACACTTGTCCAGTTTGGCCAATTGTTTAAAGAAACTCAGGACCACCTGGAACTTAAGCTGCATCCCGAAGCTAGCTATGGACCGACAAGCAAGATCATTCGAGAACCTGAATGAGACTGTCACACCATCATGACTGACATATTCAGTGTATCGAAGGTCACTGTTACTGAAAGCGGAAGTTCGAGCAATGCCTGTTGGAAGCTGAGGAAGCAGCAACATATTTGTCAGAGGAGTGCCAACAAGATATTGCCCAGTGTCTGGAGATAGAGATTTAAGTGGCAAGTCAGACAGCTCAAGCTGCTTTTCGTCACACCATGATGGAGAACTGTCTGAAGTATGATCAGGAATGTTACTCAAGGAAAGGTCCTAATTTATGGAAGCAGCTAATACTGCAATTCTATCACTTCGGAAAACCAAAGATACACCTCCTCTGTCATTACTGCAAGTTGATCACCAGGATGAGTGCTCCTGATAATGCTTCAACCGAGATCTCAGAACTCTTGCACATTTCGAACATCAAGGAAGCGTACCGTACCAGCAATGGAGTCAATTTCATGCTACAGCTTCTTCAACACAATGATCGCTACACCGCGATGGACTACATGCAACAGATACTTCGGTGGCTTGCTTTGTATGGATGGTACGTCGATGAGAGTGCAGTAGTCCTTAACATGATGACGGATCGAGAGAAACGGCAAATGATCAGGTGCACTCAACAGGAAAGGATCCTTGCTGAAGAATCTGAACCTTTGATTCAATCCAGTATATAACCTCTGCAGCGGTTTAAACTTTCAACTATTTGTGCACGTTCACAGTCTTTCAAGCGAATATCACTAGCTGAAGCAGCTGAAACCTTCAACATCCTGACATTGCCATCACTTGACAGGTAGCATCTGCATGAGATCTGGGGCCGCAATGTGGTCAGTACGATCTGGAGCTACAGAAATGCATTCAAGGAAGACGTAACCTTACAACCTCCCAATAAGGGTACTTTCTACATGCCGAAATTTCATAACCATCAGCAGATGAATCCGACCCTGCTCGACTGCAGCGTTGAGAGTACGCCAGATAGTGGGATGTGCAGGTGGCCACTGCAGGTGATTTGGATACATGTGTGTGAAAATACGGATGATTCACTCTGCGGGTGCTGCCCCACAATTCCTGTTCTGTACTTTACCTTTTCACCACCGACCAGGACCTTGCTGTTAAGTGAGATCATTGCGAGGACTGGTGGTCAGCTGTTGCAGCAGTATCCTCATTTCCTTTCATCCCTTCAAGGCTGAGTTGATAGACCATCACTGCTGAAGTTGGTCATTGTGGTTGGTACACATTTCGAGCATCGTTTAGAGTACCCACAAGAAGTGGATGGATTCATCAGAGTGGTAAAGAAATCAACACCATATGTTATTGCCGTGGAGAAAATTGATGTGCCGTACTACTTGGACCCAGAGATCTGGGCTGTGACAGGGAACGGTTCAGTATGGATTGTAAATAATACAGTAGATTTGGATACATACTGGGATGTATATTAAGACAAAACACATATAGACGAAAGGTTTGGAGTCACCTCTGCTATTTGTTCTAATGAACGAGAGGAGTCTCACTCAGAGGTGCACTCGAAATGCAGCTGGTATATATAGATAATATATTACTGTAATGAGATCCAGAGATGTCTATTTATACAAATCTCTCGT
This sequence comes from Wilcoxina mikolae CBS 423.85, assembly GCA_014904905.1. Lineage (NCBI taxonomy): Eukaryota > Fungi > Ascomycota > Pezizomycetes > Pezizales > Pyronemataceae > Wilcoxina > Wilcoxina mikolae. The sequence goes on from MU122106.1 coordinate 373,208, forward strand.
GATGATGCTTGAAGTAGAAGTGATGAATTCACAGCATAATCTACGAATGGAGTCACATATGATATCAGTTGGCAGTGAGGGCTGCGGAGTGTCAGGGAGGTATGCGGAGTACAGTACGCAAAGGAACAAGTTGGTGGACCTCCTAGGAAGTGGTAGGAATGCTGTGAGATGCTCCTGTACAATTGTGAAAAGTTTACAGGTATACCGGGAGCTGCCTAGAATGCGTCAGAGCATAGTAAAATGATACAGAAAGGTCTGGAAGCCTCTCGAGCCCCAAGGAGGATCCCGAAATATGGGTGTCAGGACAGGGATGAAATTGCCTTTTCCTGATATGCCATTCAGAGATGGTACTTGTACTATCACAATTAATCAATTATCGAGTGACCATAGGTGACCCCGTTTCAAGTGTACCTAGTAGTATGTAACATGTGAGACATAACAAATATCTCATACAATATATATGAGTATAACTTGCTGACTGCCTGCTGTTTGAAGTACAAGTATACAGATACAATACAATTTGAATTATATAGTTTCTTGTGCAGACTGTAGCATGTATACTTTCTTATGATATTTCAAGAGAGGCCATAACAGAAGTCATGATTGTTAAACAGAATTTCTACAGACCAATCAATTGTTAAATCGCAGAACAGGACGGCAGAAACCTTACTTTCAATTCTGTAATACTTATTAACGACGTGTACATATATTATATGATGAAACAGCTCAGTACAATTGTACTTATATCATATCAGGTTACTTATAGCTATAGATAGGTAATCAGGAATATTGTGTAAATGCTGTTAAAGAGTTTTTTGTTGGAGACTATATTTACTGTACAACAATATCCATAACTTAAAAACACTAGTAACTCATCTATCTATTCTGCATTGTATATGTTTGAGAGTATGTATGGAAAATTGAAGTAGTCGAGTTCAATGATAATTAATATTGTACAGTCATGGTTGTAGAGTATGATGGACAGATACTATACAGTTGAAAATATGACAGTGCTAATATATATTGTCCAAACTGAATATACATTGAAACAGACCTGTGAGACATTCCTTTACCCATTACTATAGTACCTGAAGAACGTTCACATTCATGATACTTATCACAAAACTTCCAATGGCAGACAGCCAATCATAACAAATTTGGATAAACAAATATCATTACTTATTTTATTTGCACCAGGTTATTTCCATATAAGAACAGATTGAAGACTCATGATCTGCTGTCTTCCTCAATAGCCATGAGTAAAAATTATTTACCTACTCGAATATTCTCTCCAAATGGCAATATTTGTTCAAAACAACTCATATTTAAGATCAGTAGGTATACTTGAAGATATTTCAAAGTCGTAAGATATATTTCATGTATACTTAGATCAACCTGATGTGGCCATACGGAATGCGGACCAGTCGGTACATATGCTGAGGCCTGAGGTCAGAAATACGTGAGCTGACTGGAAGATGAACCTACTCAGTTGTATATATATTGCCCTGAAGGCCTCCTAGATACAAGTCAACCAAGCATCTATTCATCACCTATAGTAACAGATTATAAGCTCGGCAGTTGCAACCATCTAAAACTTTATTCTCATATCTGCCTGTAACACTTTATACTCCTTCTGGTTACTCTTCACACTGTAATCACATCATCCAATTCTAATTGTATTTCTGAAATCCCCTGACCCTAGCAATGACACTAACACATCAAATCAAACAACATAATTTGAACTAAACACCACCACCGAGAAATCTCACGATGTCTACTCTAAACTCCAACCTTCCAAACTTCAATAAGATCTATTTGAGTAACCATCCCCTGCTTTCTCATCTCAACTGTGACTGGTTGATAGAAGCCATGATCCTCATCTTCGAGGCTATGAGAGCATACAACATAGTCACCGGAGAATCCGAACCCCAGGTACTTGATATCGACTGTACTGACAGGAACATTCATGAGGCTCAGACTGCCACAACCATACTGTTCTCCTGCTCTCAGGACGTTCGAGTATTCCTCAAGGGCTTGTAAAGCCCATGTGAGATATGGCACACTCTTCAAGAGCATCTTGATTATACAACTACCTTATCGATCGAACTGCACTCCTTCAAAAATTCCATATAACTTGACCTCAAAAGGATCAACCACTCCAGTATGACTTCAATAAGCTTTGAGATTTGCACCATCAGATAGCCGAATCGACTGAACCCATCTCTGATGACGAACTTCGTACACACATATACACCACCTTACCAGAAAAATATGCCACGATGGTCAACATCTTACAGCATCGAACCTCTATTCCAACAGTTGAAGAAGTCACGGTCATGGACGCCCTAAAGGAGGACGAAGAACTACAGCTATTACCTATGATATCTGTAACGTATCCATCACATAAGCACTTTATTCTCGAGGCGGCTATCGAGGCTGACACCAAGACCATGGCCACAGAAGCTGGCACGGTGGAAACGATTGGAGAGAAAACAAGTATAAAGGTGGTGAGGAGTACATCTGCTCATACTGTAGGATGAATAACCATACTACTGACAACTGCGGTATCCTCAACAAACTGAAATGCAGTGCCAGTGGTGACTTTAATCAGAAAGGCAAAGAAAGGCTCTGGTTCTACTGTGGCAAATTGGGGCATATCAGAGCCGAATGTCGTATTCATCAAAGAGATCGCAACGTTCATAATAAGATCACTAAATGAAACATCGGCGATAGAATGGCAGAAGCAAATGAAGTACTAACCCAGTATGGCATTTCCACCGAAGAAGAACACCTCTTCTGACTATCCAACACCAATAATATCGAACAAGAAATGTTCATATATGGCCCTTTCTCTACAACTAATGTCGACACTCTCTCGTCAACTACAACCTGATCAATCCGGGTAGTCCATTCTGCAGCTGCTCACCATATGTGCAATGATCGCAACTTGTTCATCTCAGACAAAGGCTTGCATCACGAATCGCCATTGAACTCGGCGATAACACAATGGTAATCGCCACTAGTGTTGGCAACAAAGTGGATTGGTTCTGCCCAGATCGAACCTAGGTGGGGTTCAATACGGATTCGATTCAAGGTTTGGCGAAGTTTCAAGGTTTGTCACAAACTGATTCGCAAACTATCGATCTTCGAACGACAATAGCTAATCGAGTTCTTGTCCGATCGGCTCGATTTGTAATTCATCTGGTAGCCCTTGATTTTCGCTACAAGATGAACTAAATATCAAATCGAGCGGACAAGAACTTGCTTACTTATTTCTGTTGGCAGTAGTGGGCCAAAATGGTAGGATTTGAGGAGAATGGCTTGATAAGGATCCGCTTTGCTCGAACCGAACCGGTTCGTCAATGGTACGAATTCCAGGCAGTTCATTGCAAACACCAATCGCCAGCCACCATAGTCTCATTGACATATCACAGTGATCGACTAGTTCACACTTGAAAGCCATTTATACACCTACTTTTCGTGTATCTTTGCTCTCGATCAATCAGCTCAATCGTACTAACTACACCACTACCTTTCGATATGGTATCAGCTCCATATCATCAAACTCAGTCACACTTGCTGCCAATGAAATCGGAGATGTCTATTTTCTCCAATCTTAAGCCAACGCCCAAGCTCTCAACTGGAAAACTGGTGGAAGTCAGCCCACAACTGAACCTACTGCAACTCCTATCACAACAAACAAATCCTTGATTACCTTCCGCCTGTGGCACCGTCGATTGGCCCATCTATACCCTACAGCTATAAAAAGCCTTATTGATGGCTTTGAGATCTTAAACTCCCAAACATGCTACATTTGCACTCAGGCCAAACACAAACAAAACTGCATTCGAATCCAAGTCCCTCAAACAATCATGCCTTTGAACTACTTGTCCACGACACTTCCAGCCGATTCAGCACTCCGAAAGAAGCAGGCCACATGCAGCATATTCTTTTTAACAATCATTACACATGCTGGGTGACTGTCTGCTTATTTCCAGATCAGAGGTAAGCTACCTGCATTACTGCATATCAGCATGGTCAAGCCAAAGTCGAGATATGTAACAATGGCTACAAAATCAAACGATTTCGATGTGACTATGGCCAAGGAGAATTTGACAATACACTCTTCCGAATGCCTCTGGCCTCACACTATACTGCACTAGAGTATTACCCACCTTATGACCACCATAATAATAGTGTTGTGGAAAGAATTGTCCAAATAATCACAGAGAAGGCGAGAGCCATGATGATCGACTTCCAAGTACCACTCGTATTCTTGGGGGAAGCAGTATACACGGCGATATACCTGCATGAGCGAATGCCAAACAAGGGCCTAACAAAAAAGAGACGATCGAGACGGCTCTAATACTCTTTACGATACTCTAAACGAAATAATCGAAAGCAATGGGAAGCCAGAATTGGACAAGCAACCTGATGATTCCACTCAACAACGAATAATTAATAGAGCTTCTCTACACCATCTTCATCGATTCAGATTCCATGATAGCCGATCAAATCCAGAGCCTCAGTATATTAACAAGAAACTCGGTCCACGATCTAAGCATAGCTGAATGATGGTTGGTGATGTGTACAATAGTACCACCACTTAGAGGATCTGCGATGTGCAATAAAAGACCTTAAGGACTCAATCAGATGTCATCTTTGATGAGGAGAGAAATGCATACGTATCATGCTCACAATCACTAAAGAGACATAATGATAATGGGCTGGAGACACCTGAAGAGACCATTGAAATTGACATATTTGACCTACCATAAGAAGAGGTACATATGGTGATAATGGACAGGAATCCTGGATGAATGGATGAGGAAATGGCTCATGGCCATACAGGAGAGAGTAGAGCAGGTGATAGCATTTCTCATGGCCATACCAGAAGTGAAAATGTCACCTCCAATTCGGCTGGAGCTGATGCCAGTCTCCCATAACACACAACTGAGGAAACCCACAATGGGCAGGGAGACCAAAGTCCACCTCCTTCAGGTGTAGAAAATACAGGCCTTACAAATATGGCTCCAGATGAGGACGCTCATACAAATATAACACTCGATTCTCATGGCCAAGCCCCATCTCGAGACAAGATAACCATCAAAAGAAGTATACGAAGGCAGATAAACTCTGTGCAGTGAACTGCCGCAGCTGCAAAGAAAGATCCAGTGATCACCAAAAGAATCACGAAAAGCTCGGCCAGATCAAATGTCAATATATCTGAACTGATATATAGTGCTATAGTATCAACTCCCAGTAATAACCTCTGATCATACGATGAGGCCATATCAGGTCCAATAAAAAACACATGGAAAGCTGTTATCCTTGAAGAAGTCAATTCAATCCAACGAAATGAAACCTTAACAATAATCGATGATTCCAAATCGCATGACAATGACTCCACTACAAAGCCAATTGGCTCGAAATGGGTTTGCAAGACGAAACATAATCCCAATAGATCGACATGCTACAAAGCTAGACTAGTGATTAAAGTCTACAAGCAGACAGTCTGCGGTGAGAAATATGTCCCCTCTGGCAACTTAATGACATTCAGACTCATTATAAGCTTTGCTGCCCAAGATTGCTGAAATATCGACCACCTAGAAGTTGTAACTGCATTTGTAAATCCTGAAGTTGACAATGACACACTCTACATAGAATTTCCAGAGGGAAGTCCTTTCGTGGGCAGGATTGTACACCTAAACAAGGCTCTCTATGAACTGAAACAAGTACCACGACTATAGTACCAACATATAAACACCTCCCTACTCTTCTTAGACTTCATCCAATTGGAGGCCGATCCAAACCTTTATAGATGAAAACATATCCTCCTGCTCCTTTACCTTGACGACATGCTTTTCACCTTCAAACTTACTGCAGCAGGCGATGCCAAAATAATCAAGGCGAAACTAGCAGAAGTCTACAAGATCACCAGGCTCGGACCGGCTCGCCAATCCCTCAGCATCGAAATCAACTACGAAAAGGATGGCTTGATCAGCAGTACTCAAAAGGTCTTCATCGACTCAGTTCTCAGGTGATTTAATATGGAAAACATCTACAACACCTTAACTCCACTCAACGATAAAGTCAAATTGGATCTTGCCGAGCCAGATGAGGGGGAAGTCGATACCAGGGAATATCAACTAAGCATCGACTCTCTCATGTACATCGCCATAGCCACCAGGCCCGACATAGCATTTGCAGTAGCCGCTTTCAGCCGATACAACTCAAAGCCATTTACTTCGCACCTTACAGCTACGAAACACGTCCTGCAATACCTCAAAGCTGTGGAGGACTACTGACATCACTAAACCGACCAGAATACGCTTACTGAATATTCAGACTCCGAATAGGCTTTCAATAATGCAGGTCAATAATCACAAGGCAGATGTATAGTTATCTCCAATGGTCTGATTTCATGGCGATCCCGGAAATAGGATTTTGTGGCTACCTCTACACTTAAGGCTGAATACATCGCATGCTTAGAAGCCTCTAGAGATGATTAATAGCTGTTACTTCTCTACAAGGATCTCGCTGAAGATCTAAAATGACTTCCAATTCGATGTGATTCACAGGGAGCAGTTACACATATTACCGAATAAATGACCAAGGCTAGAACCAACTATATCGGTGTCTGCTACCATGACAGCCATCATCTGCACAAATGTGATATTATCGACTGCTCCTGAATCTCAATCAACGACAATATTGCTGACATCCTCACTAAGATACTACCAAGGCAAAAACACAAAACATTCATGAGAGCTATAGACTTGTACTGAAAAGGCAGACTACAATCAAGTGATACCTCCAAATGACCAATCAGATCTGCTTAAGTCCCACCAAGCCTGAACGCAAGCAAGTCCATCATCAACTATGACTTGGTTCGAAGAAAGAGATAGGTTTAGGATTATAGATTCACATCTTTTTCATGTCTCATTACTGTTCGGAATGGCTACCCTAAGGCTACAGTTGTACTCTTTCCTTACCTACCGCAGTCACTATAAGGAGGAGGGTTTTAATGAGGCACCAGAGAATATTACTTGGTCTTCCTACAAACTGTAGGAAGTGGAAGCAGGGTTACATGTATACTGAGATCAGCCCAATACAGCTGTAGGGTTTGTGAAATAGCAGGCACATATGTCAAGGCCTGAGATCGGAAATACAGGACTTAACTGTAAGATGAACCTACTCAGATATACATATATGGCCCTGAAGGCCTCATAGATACAAGTCAATCAAGTATCTATTCATTACTTAAAGTAATAAGATAGTTTGACTAATATTCAAGTGACAGACTATGTACAAGGGGTATCATAACTGCTATTTGAAGTCGGTATACATCCTGAACTGATAGATCTTAAGAAGTTCAAACTACGTTATACTTTTGAACCTCACTCAATCTCAATAATACAGACATAATATTTAAACTGAAGAAGCTGGAGGCCAGGGATATGATACCACAACAGAAATATACAACAGATATAATATATATCTCGACAAATATAATTTGCATTATCTATTATATTGTCCATATTACTTTCAACAAGTTCAATATTTGAGTCAGTTTTTCAAAATATGGATCAATTAGAATTTTACACATGAGTGTCATAATTGATATAAAAATCTTTCCAAACTGCTGCCAATATTCCACAATTTCTATAGTCTATTGACTATGGGTTAGATATAGATAGTCAGTTAGCAGATAAATTATAAACCTTTGGTGCATTGTACTCTCTAGATGTTGTCAGATATATCAGATTTCTTTTTGCCCATCTTCCATTCACAGAATACTCGGATTTCAAATCAGTATCTCAGATAAAATTGCAAGGTAATTGAATTTTCAATAATATAAATACCAGTAATTGGTAGTGGGATAGCCAGTCACTCATACTCGGTGGTACAATAATGGTACCAGTAATTTTGGTATCTGATGTGATCCATCTTATCAGTACTTCAGGTTGTAAATATGTATGGTTATTATATAACACTATTGGCAACATATGAAAAGAAGCTCTAAGAACATATATTTATAATCATTGGACTACTACAGATTCCTTCACAAGGTATTAGAAAGGATGAGAATATCTGAAATTTGAATATGAATGAAATATTGTTAGACCTCAGAGAGGTTGTAATTGTCGAACCATCCATGTGATAAGATTGTTTCGATGGAATTTGAAGATGATTCAGTCTTCCTTTAGCTGCATAAATTGGTAACATTCCAGTACATGTTATGTTAGCACAAGTATTATATAATGTATAACCTATATGTTTAATATCAAAATATGTACATATGTGATATTTTGATCAATAAACAATCTCTAATCTAAGAGATCAGTGAACCTATCAGAAGCATTTTCAAATGAATATGTTAATATCCTACTAACATTAGGAGTACTCTCAATTTACAATTAGTTTTGAAAATACCTTCTTTGCAATGTAGATCATCTGTGGTAGCATCACAAATTGTACTAGTTGCTTATTACACAAGTTTAAAATATTCTTGACTGGTCACTTATATATTTGATTATAAGAAATGTTAGAAATCAGTTGGATGTAAGTTTTACTTTGATATGATAGTATCTGAGATTTGAACAATTTACAAAGACTTTCAATTTCTTCAAGAGTTGTATATGGTACAGCAAAAATATTTATGGAATGGTCAAAACTTTGACAGTCAATTGAATATCAATAATAGCCTATTTCAGAAATAATAAAACGTATGCAGAATAGACATTGTCTGATGATGAGGCAATAGGAGCAGTTTTGTTATTGAATGCCAATTAAACTGATTTGACCTATTACTCAGATTATTAGATAAAGTACTTAAATATGTCTATAGTTTAAGATATATATTCCTCAACCAAAATATAATAAAGACCATACAAGACCAACTTGAGGGTAAGTTGCAACTGCAATTTGTGACAATACAAGAGTATATAATTGATAAAATATGAGTAGCAGAAAATGTGGAAGTATTTGAGACCAACAGAATTAATCCTAATATACAAAAATGATTACAGATATCTGTGGATCCTTTTAAGATTGAACTAACATTATGGTCAGATGTTGTGCAGAAAGTTTCAATATCAGGATTGGTGAAAGATATCAATTAGCTTATAGCCTCAAAGTGGAAGCTGTTTAACAATATATTTACTCACCACAAGCACAAACTAGATAATAAATTAAATTGCAAAATTATAGGATACAGAGATTTATACAAAGAGAAAATGGTACATGAAAAGTCACTGGCAAAGGAAGACACTGGTAGTATAAACAATCAGACTCCCTAGAAGAATGAAGAGTTTCAGATATATCTGACTATAGCCAAAGTAGTAGCAACAATCTGAAAAAGTCAGGACCTGGAATGAATTACTCACAGTCAAGAGAGTAATATTTACAGCATCACCACAGCATAACAGAATATGTTCAAGTGTATATTGTATACATAGTTTACTGAAGTAATGATATTATGGGAGGAGGATGATATTCAGAAGCTCTGAGAAATCCTTAAATATCAAACTATATACTTTACTGATCCCAAGATATATCAGGTTGGCCATAAGTTATAGTCAATTGGAGAATAGATTTAGGAGACAACTTCCTAATCTACATATTGGAACTGCTTCAGATTTGTAATATAAAAGATGAATAGTACTTGAGAAATAATATCAAATATATCAGATATATTGTGAAAAACAATAATAGATACTGTGGCCTTGACTATATGGAGGATACTGTCAGCTACCTATACTGCAACAGTGGTATACCATTAACTAGACCAGGTTAAAACCATGGTAACAGTTATAGTGTGCAGATTATATTAGTACTGATGAGTATTGGCAATGAACTTTATCAGTCCAGAAAATTTCTCGAACTGAATGTATTCAGTGCAAAGCAAAATATACCATGTAAACCCCTCACACTCCTCCAAAGCCTATAACAGCTTCGAACAGAAAAGAGATCTTGATTTCGTATTTCATCAGCTCAATCTCAATCTTGTTCGAAAGAACAAGATTGGTACTATATGTGAAATCTATAGTTGTACAAATCCTAAATGAACTCGAATACTTATTGCTGTCAGATTGGATTTAACATTTGAGTGAAACCCTCGAAATCTACAAATCTCAAAATGAATCTCAGATGAAATTCCTTTTTGATTCAGTTTGACTTAAACAGATCTACTTTATTGCCAATACTAGTACTAACTGGCTCAACTAAGATTGTCAACCTTCTGTCTACAGTCAATACAAAATAACATTACTAGTATATATACAAATGTAATGGTGGTGCTAGGTATGCTGGACCTTTTACGTGTACTTGGCCTCGTAGTTGTGCTTGACCTGGTAAGAGCACTTGGCCTTGTAAGTACACTTGGTTCGCAGGTATACTTGGCCGCTGCAGCCAGATAAATGTCCTTTATGTATGATCACCTCGAGAAGTACTTTTTGTATGCTAGTGTTTATATTACTTATATTACTTCACAATCAATATCATGATCTTAATCATTGATTCCATGTCCAACCATATCTATGCATATCCATCTGTTCAAGAGCATACATACATGCACTATAATCACTTTTCAGTGACCAGATATGTTTCCCTCATAGGGTTTCATGATTTCTTTGCTTTTTCGACACGTCACAATATGTACACAAAAACAGACTGTTAGTGAACTAGATACAGTTGAAGCTCAATGCCTCCAACAAAATCGATCAGAGGTGAATTGTATGCTATTGACAATTGTAAGAGCAAGGAAACTGCGCAGATATTGGCAATATGCAAACAACAGGTTCCAGTTAACATTAATGCAGCACTTAATGATAATCACGATTGCAACAGCAATAATCTCAATGTTAACAGTGTTAATTACGCTGTCCACAATACAAATCTGAAATGAGACAACAGAAATCTCAATCCCAATGACAGTAATTTCAATCCTGATGGGGAAAATCCACCCATCAGAAATGATAATGATAATGATAATGATAATGATATTGATAGATTCCCATCAATCATCACCGATGATGATAAGCATGACATGGCCACGTAGAACCAATTGATACTGAAGTTCCATTTCAAACAACAAGCTGATATGTGAGCCATGCAATGTACGAAGCATACTACGAGAGCAGCCAAACAAGCAGAATAGGATCAGAATAGAGATGCAGCTCAGAAAGGTGAGATTGCTAGATACTGGATCTCAGAGCTGGATCGCAGAAAATCCGATATCTTTAAGATGATCTATCCCGAGTGATACTGTGTGAGCAGCCCCGAATTGGATAACTTCATTAGTGTCTTCCGGGAAAATCTCAACACAGAGCCCCATCATTTCTCGAATGGCACACAAGAAGAAATCAAGTAAACTTTTAACCTACTCAGTAGCTGGAGTGACCATAAGGAATCTTCTTTCAATGAAAACTGAAAATAGAGGATACAGTCTCTTGGAGTCAAACAGTAGCGAATTGAAACGACCCTGCCATGAACGATTTCAACCTTCTCATTGAACACCTCTAAAAGATCTACAGCGACTCCAACCACATCCTGAATGCAACTATGGGGGCCTACCATGAGTTCAACCAGGAGTTCCATAACCAGGATGAACTATTATAGATATAGGCCAACTGGCTGTGTACTATGTGGTGTGAAGCAGAATAGGATGAAGTACAGGATCCTAAGAGGTTATATGAAATGGCCTCGATGGGTATGAAGCCTGGACTACAAGTACGAGTCGAATCCTTGATGACAAACTGAAGGTTCGGAAGCATTGGCGAACCTTCCAATCAAACAGCAGCCACAGAGTTCCAACCCAGCCCAGAAACAATCAGTACTAGCCAACAATATTAATATCAACAGAAGCAACTTACTGGGGTTTCCAGCAACAGTGGGGAACAGTACCATAACTGATCCAAACAAGATGACAGGAAACGTAATTTCAGACTGTTAACTTCCAACTCTGCTGAGACTACTGCTGGTGGAAAGACCACAGATAGCGGCGGTGGCAAGCATAGTATATTATTTTCAGCTCCATGCTTCTCAAGGGAGGTTTTCGATATCCACCTCGTCAATTAGAAGTGCATCTGTTGCGATGGTAGCCACATGATGCACACCTGTCCATGATACAGTCGGGCTAACTGTCTAGACAAATTGAACCCTGACGGCATCAGGCCCAGCTGTTGCAGTAGTATCGGCTACCAAGTGAAACGACAATGGTTATGTGATACTCAGCAGTAAATGATCTTGTCTACCTCATCCAGTACATGGCTTGGTGAGAGAGGGTGGACAAGATAAAGCTGTAATTGAACAGGTTGGGAGCGCAGATAGTTATGGTGATATTGTACGGAGTGCAGGTGTACCGAATTTCATTAACAGCAAGAGTAATTTTGGAGAGCCTAAGAGCTCACATGTTGAGTCAATATCTCTGTGGTACTGAGCAGCCTGATACATTACATATAATACACAACGTACTTGTTGGAGATGCTCACAATGAAATGTAACTCATATGAGCTCTCATTGACTGTGAAGCAATGAATATCTTCATGACACCCAAGCTGCAAAGACAGCTCGGCATACTGAAAGAACCAGTATTCATAGCAACTTTGGACCTCGATTGCCACGAGATGATGTCTGCAAGAGAGAGTTAAAAGACTAGGATGTTGGTTCAGAATTTCAAAAGCTTGGTATCGGTTAACGAATCGGATGTCTTAATTGTGTACTTGATGGCATACCACTTTGTTTTGGGATTGTCTTGGTTTAAGACTCGAGAACCCAGATATTGACTGGAAAGCCAGTCAACCTATGGCATCACAAATCTCTAGTGGGTCGCAGGCCGCCACTTTGAATGGCAATCGCAATAGAATCCCATGGGCAGATATCAACATAACTTCGCCAGGGCCCAGTGGTAAGCCTCCAGACATTTGTTTCCTTGGAGCTATCGCAATCGACGATCTTCTTGAAATCAACAAGGTCAAAGAGGCATTTACCCTATAGTTTGGGGAGTGTACTAGACTGCTGGGAGCATCATCATAGTGTGGGATCTCAAGTGGACAACTCCAAAACTGAATGGATGAGCAGGGAGCAGCGGTGGTAGTTGCAGCGGCAGATTTACCAACACTGAGCAACTTGAATGACTGCTACCAAGTTGTCAAGTCAAGAAGGGTGTTCAATGGCTGTGGCATCTTGATACTGTTGTGGACAGCCATTAGACTCGTGACTCCTGATTTCTGTAACACTTCCGTTTCCATTCTTATAAAAGAACTTATTAATAACAGGATCAGATGGAGCTTCGGCATCTGAAATAGTACCTACAGATGATGGTGATCATATTCCTACCAAGTATCAGGAATTGGTTGATGTCTTTAGTATGGCCAAGGTAGTAATGCTGCCACCACACCATTCAATTGACCATGCGATCTACCTGGATCTCAGACACAAGCTCCAATATGGGCATATATATAACTTGTCGAAGGTTGAGTTGAGAACTCTAATGACCTTCATCAAGACTAACCTGGGCAATGGATTTATCCAGCCATCTTCATCGCTGATAGTGGTACCAATACATTCTGCAAAGAAGAATTTTGGTGGCTTCAGCCTCTGTTTGGACTACTGAGCTCTGAACATGGTGACTGTGAAAGTCAGGTACAGACTTCTATTGATCTCAGTAATGCTTGATCGTGTTGGCAGCACCAGGATATTTACGAAACTTAATCTCTGCAGAACCTATCACCTTATTTGCATTGAGGAAGGTGACCAGTACAGGCTGGTATTCCAAATCTGATACAGTCAGTTCGGGTAAGGGGTTATTCCATTCAGCCTGATGAATACACTGGCTACTGTTCAGACTGACATCGAGAATTGCCTGTGATCTTACATTGACCACTTTGCTGGTAATTACCTTGATGACATCCTGATCTACTTCACCAATGAGAAGGAACACAACATGCATCTGTGGAAAGTACTGCAATGGCTTTACAAGTTTGTGCTCTATTGCAAAGCAGAGAAGTACTAATTTGGAATCGCAAAGGTCGGCTTCCTTGGCATCGTGAGGAGTGCAGAAAGTGTTGGCATACAAATAGACCCTATCACCATGATCGAAGATTGGCTAACCCCTCAATCGGTGCAACATATAGAGATTCTGCTTGGGTTCACGAATATCTGCCGTAGATTCATCATGAAATATGCAAATTAGATGCTTTCTCTTACTGAGTTACTAACGTCAAGTGAGCCCAAGAAATCTGGTAAATACAGAGATACCAGAGGTCATTCAAAGTCAACTGAAAGGTCAACGACCAAGTTGATGTCAACAAGAGATGCTGAGTTGGTCTTCTGGAAACTGAGGAAAGCCTTTTCTTCGGTACTGATCGTACAGCACTTGAACACAGCCAAGCCTATTATCCTGTATATAGGCACGAGAGGCTTTGCGATTGCAGATAATCTGAATCAATATGTTGGATTTGGAACCCTTCTGCCAGTCAATATTTACTCCTAATAATACTCTCAACCTGAGTATAATTACGACATGTACAATCAGGAACTTATTCCCATCTTCCAGACCTTCAAGAAATGGCAACATTATGTAATGGTGACTGTCCTTTGGTCCGGTAACAGTCCAGTATATAGTCACTTTGTGCAAGTGCTCTTGCATGCTATCCATAATCTCACCTAATAAACCTATCACATTCTCGAATCTACGTGTGCAACCTATCTACACTTATATCTATACGTACAAGAATGTATACCCTTACACACTATCTGAAAGGTACCCACCAACAAAGTCCTGGTCCTATTCGACCACAAGAATCTCCATTATTATTTGACATCGACAGTGCTCTTCCAGAGACAAGACCTCTGGGCCGAGATTATATCGGCATATGACTTCACAATCGAGTACCTGGAAGGCACAAACCACTCCTGCCATGTCCCGTCGAAAATGTTCAAATACGAGATTGGCTATAAAAAGCCAGTTTGATGGATCATGCTGACCGTGGCAGTTGAAATCTACAATGACCTCCTACCAGAAATGAAGATAGTTCAGGCTACTGACTCATTGGTAGTGAATGTCTAGGGTAAGCTAGTTAATATTCCAAAAGATACATTTGAAGCTGAAGCTGATGATATAAATCAATAGAGTATTATTACTGGAGCTTTGACCTATTAGGGGAGGATATATGTCTCTGTGGACAATAATCTCCACAGTAAAGTGATAAGTCTCTTTCATGACAACTCTGATTCTGATCACTTTGTAGCTCTTAAAACTACAGAGCTAGTATCTAGGGATTTCTATTATCCTGCAATTAATACGTACATAATGAAGTACTTCAGCGGCTCTGAAGTATGTGATCAAATTAAGACCCTGCCACATACCTGCCATGGAATCAACATGCCACTACCACTACTGTCATGATCCTACAATGGTGTTAGCATAGACTTCATCACAGATTTGCCACAATCGATCGCATCCAGATATCTGGGTATCCTAGTCATCATTGATCATCTACAATGATAGCAACTTACCTGCCCTGCAGAAATGATATCAACCCACCAGAGCTGGCCTGGCTCTTCTTTAAGTATATGATCTGAAAAAGCAGTGTTTCTGACAATATCATCACCAATCAGAACACCCAATTCACAAGCCGATTCTGGAGGGGAGTCTGCAGCCACATAAGTATCGATCATCGACTATGAACTACATTTCATCTGCATATAGACAGCCAGATTGAGCGGCATAATCAGATGGTGGAGCAGTACCTCTTGGTATTCTGTAACTATGAGCAGGATAACCGGATGGAACTCATATCATTGGCAGAATTTATCCACAACAATACTGTACATACTTTGACAATGATAATCTCCTTCTGAGCCAACAATAACTATCACCTGATGATACAGTTCAAGGTACTCAAGGTCTTAGTCCGGTTGAGGTAGGAAGTCCAAGCGGACTCCATGGCAACCACCATCGAGGAGACGAACCGAATCCTGAGAGAAAATCTGTTGCAAGCTCAAGCCTGTGAGACAAAGTATACTGGTGGCAAAGAGATCATATTTGACATCAAAAATAAGGTCTGACTTTCCACTCGAAATATCAAGATGACGAGAACTTCGAGGAAGTTGAATTACAAGTATGTTGGGCCATTAACAGTGAGTAAAGTCATCAATAACAATGCTTACAGAATTGACATACCATAGGCAATGAGTATACACAATGTATTCCACATGTTCCTGCTTAATAGATACTCGCCACCTGTTATTCGCCAGCCACTATCTAAATCACAACTGATGAGTGTCGATGATACAGATGAATGGAAGATAAATTGAATTATCAATTCCAGGTAATACTATCGTAAGCTCAAATATCTCGTTCAGTAGGCCTGTTACAACTATCTGCTCACAAGTAGGAAGCTAGCAGAGAATTTCAAAAATACTCCAGAACTAGTCAACGGGTGTTATTGGTAGCATCACACTAAGCCATGGCCATAGTTGATATGAGGTCAGAGCTACAGAGGATTAGGAAGTAACGAAAGATTCGAGAGTTATGGTGGGTCCGGAGTATTTAGGACAAATGATATAGTTCCTTGGTTTTGTTTCTTTCTTCTCTTCTTATAGATTCGTCCCAGTATAAATGGTATTTGCACAGGATTAACTACCTACTACTGAAGGTGGATTACTCCATGTACCGAATCTGCCATGATGAAACTGATTGGTCATGGGACTTATGCAGATATATGAAGGCGTACATACCTTATCTTGTTTCTCCTTATGTATATAAATTTTGCAGCAAATGAGGCTTTGGGATCAAGAGGGGGATGATGTAATGACTGTGTCAGGTACAATTGGCCTTGTAAGTGTACTTGGCCTCACAGGTACGCTTGGCCTCATAAGTACACTTGACATCATAAGTTCACTTGGTTCACAGGTGCACTTGGGTGCTGAGGTCAGATAACCATCCTTCATATATAATCACCTTGTGAAGTGCTTTATGTATGCAAGCAAATATCCTACTTACATCACACTGCAATTAATATCATTCTCTTTAGTACGTATGTCATTTGCAACAATATCCACCCATATCCATCCATATGACGGCATACATCCTTACCACTAGATACCTAATAATAAAGAAATTGCTGAGAAAATCTTTTATTCAGTACTGTCAATAATATATTCTTCGCATGTGTATATAATGGTGGCCTATTGTAAGAATGTACGTCCTCATATGGATGGATACATGTAGATATGGTGGCAAACGAGGATAAATGAATATAGTAAAGTAGTATGTAGGTAAGTAAGTAAGTTAATCGCTAGCGTTCCAAACGTACTTCGCAAGGTGATTATATATGAAGGGCGGTTATCTGGTCTGAGCGGCCAAGTGCATCTGCGAAGCCAAGTGAACTGGCGAGCCATGTACACTTATGAGCCCAAGTGTACCTGCAAGCCAAGTACACTTACGAGGCCAAGCACACTTGGTACCGCCATTACACCCATGCAGCGATTTAAAACTGATGTCTATGAAAGATTCATCCTCTGAATTTAATATTTCCTATCTTAATTAGATATACTTGGTATATATTATGGCAGAATAGGGAGAGAAATTTGTATGGATTGCCAGAAAGTATAATCAAGCAGATTTGATAGATAAGATTGAGTTGGAGCAACAGAATAGTCTTATATAGTATGATTAACCAATCTATAATCCTTTAGCAGTTGAACAAATATGATTTGACTGAACTTTGAGATTACTCTAGCCCATATAGCTACTATATGTGAAATGCATACTCTATAAGTTTAGTATGAACAAAGTGAGGATAATGATACCAAGAATATATTTCAGGAATGGATCCATCATTTTCAGCTTTATACTACATCAGAATACCACCAAAGAAGATCCTGATAATTTGGTTTATCAAGTAGGAAGTGAAGTTCTGACTTTCTATAAGCATTGGAAAAACAAGTAGAAATAGATACTATATCTCTGGATTCAAAATTGTGTAGTTATGATTCTAACTATATATCAAATCCAGAATTAGTATCGGCAATGAACTGCCAGGAAGTCGTACCATTGATGAACCGGTTCAGTTCGACTGAAGCAGATTCTTGCCAAGCAATTCCCCTCAAACACTACCATTTTGTCCTATAACTGCGAATAAAAATAAGTAATCCAGTTCTTGTCCGATCAGTTTGATGTTTAGTTCATCCTGTAGCTAACATCAAGGGCTACAAGATGACTACATATCTAGCCGATCGGACAAGAATTCGCTTACCTATTGTCGTGCAAAGATCAATGGTTCGCGAACTGGTTTGTGACAAACTTGAAACTTCGCCAAACCTCGGATCGAACCTGTATTGAACTGAGCCTCAGTTCAATCCAGAATGAACCGATCTGCTTCATTGCCAACACTATCCAGAATAGGTAAGATGATAGGATGGATATGTTTATTTATCTGGCAACAATAGCTGATAGTCTTTATATAGTACCAAACCAAATAATAATTTGTTCTAAAAATTTGATTAGAGAGCAATACTTTATATGATAGAAACAACAATATATGATTAACCAACAATAATGTGGACCTGAATATATACCAAACGATTTTATAAGATATATAATATATTTACTTTGCATTGGAAGATGGAGAGTAATAAAAATACACAAAATTCAATGAAGTACTTGGTAAACTGATGTAATAAATATTAGACACAGTATACATATGACAGATATCCCAATTATAATCAAGTCACCATATTTCCACAGACTACATTAATTCTGTATGATATACCAGCAGGGCTCAACTCTACTATTATCATATGTGATCAGATAATTGAAGTCCAGGTGAAAGTAATGAGTAATCAGCTGCTGCGGATGAAGGTGCTTCAAGAAACAATTAAATCAGACTCAGAGGTATTGAGAGAGTTTCACATTTGAAAATTTTCAAGAAAACTCTGAAAGACCTTGGCCAGAGCTTCAAGAATATTCAACACTTTTACAAATTTCTATAATAATTCTGGGAGTATCTTGCTAAGCCCTGAGAGTGTTTTAATATTTGTTATATCTCCATGAAGACTCCAAATGTATTTGAAATCTTGATATCATTTCAGTGATATTCTAAGAGTATTGTAATAAAGTATATATTGGTATACTATAGTACTTGATCAAAAGGCAACTATGATACCATATGAATCATCCAACAATTTCTTATAACCTCTATTCTCTTGGTATCGATTACATCATCTACTCTTTAAGGTAGATATTTTCTCAGTTTTTAGGTAAGCCAGTCTACATTATAAGATGTACCCGAAAAGGAATAGACCCTGTAAGTCCAATTGTCGTTTACACTTCTTCGCGAGTCTTATCTGCTCACACTGGGAATTGATCTACAGATCCTATTGATGTCATACTCTAATAGCGTATTTGTTGGCATACTATATCAGTCGGCCAAAGGTTAACTATGATCTCATGTATATCATCCAACAACCCCTTGGAACTGGTAATTTCACTGTGGCTATTGTATGTATATTACTTTACTTCGAGAGGATTTGAAACTTTGATATATTATCATGAATACTTTAAACGTAATTGAAACTTTTACCTATCTCTAGAAAGTCCCTAAAGGTTTTTGAAGATATTGGAAAACTTTCATAGAGTTTTCAAGACAATAGATATATGAATTGGAAGTATGTTACAATTTGTTCATATCCTAGAACCTCTCAAGGTCTACAATAATATTCCAGAAGTTTTCCATATTTATATATTATTATTGTGTAATAGCTTTTGATTTCCTAGTAGTTTCTACCTGAAATGAAGTATTTAAATTCATATTATCAAATCTAAATATATATGTTTGTAGATATTTTAAGTCAAAGTTATTTATGTTTCAATCTTAGTCCATCTTTTATATACCAACAAAAGTCAAACATGTAAAAACTATTTGTTATTCACTTCCTATAGATGTTTTTTACACTCTGACAAAGTATAAATATTTTTTATAATTGTGATTGTCAGGAAAATAAATATTGAAAAAGTTGGTATATGAATGGAGAAGAAATCAAATGTTACCCTGTTAGGAAATACAATATTCAAATGAGGATAATAATTGAATGGTCAATGATACAAAAGGTAATATTTACCTTGTAATAAGGTGTAAACATATAGCTTGACAATTGAAGGCTCATGTAATGATGATTCCAGGTATACTTGTCTCCCAAGCATACTTGGCCCTCGTAAGTATACTTGGCTACCAAATGTACTTGGCCCTTGCAAGTGCACTTGGCTCTCAAGCACACATGGCTATCTCAAGTACACTTGGCTACCGAGGCCGGGTAAGTACGCTTCATATATAATCACCTTATGAAGTGCTTTTGATATTCTAGCGATTATCTTAACTACATACTAATTGACTATAGTACTTATTCCCATTTGCAACCATATCTATAAGTATCAATCCATACGAGAATGTATATCCTTACACTATAATCGCTTTTCTGTCACTGGATACATTTCTCTCATGGGGTTTGGTGAATTGTTTACTTTTTCGATGGGTCACGATACATATACAAACAGACGATTTGTCAATTTCATACAATTGCAGCCTCAATACCCACAAAGACGTTATCTAGAACTCAATTGCGCGTCACTGACAGTCGCGACAGCGAGGATTTCTTGCAGGCCGCAATCTCTGCGTTTGAGAACCAAACATGTCGAATCACCAGATCCAGGTCTACTCCGATGGCCTTATCAAAAGTCAAGAACGATGACAAGGATGTGGTCGACAAGGAAGATAAGGTTGACAATGAAGATGAAGGTTACGGTGACGATCACGATGATGGCTTCAGATCCATGATCACCGACGAGAATCTTAGTAAGATTTCGGCCCAAAACACGATGCTTAAGACGATGTATGAACAGCAGATCATATGGTTAAAGGCCGAGAGAGAATGATTGGCTTTCAAACGAGACAAATGGACTGCCCAACACCCCGAACGCAAAGCTATGATGCGTGAGAAACGTGCAATCTTCACCATTGTCGACTCCGTACAATACAGTAGTGGAGCCAAGGAGTTAGACATGTTTATCGATGTGTTATGCTCCAATTTTGACTCACCCAAACACTTGTTTTCAGGTGGTAGACGCAATGAGGTCAAATACGCGGTCTCATTTCTTGACTGCTGGAGCAATCACCCAGATCCAACGCAGCATCAGATGGTCATGACGGACCATTCCGAATTGGCCAGCGATCTACGTGTGGATTCTGACCCCAGTTTGAAGTACTTCGATCTTTTCGTACAAGAGATCATCTGGATATACGGAGACAAGTATCACCACGAGAAAGCGGTGATAAAGGCGATGGATGGATACAAACAATTGCCTAATGAACCGGTTCCAGCCTACGCGAACCGTGTGAAAGCCAATTGGAGACAGGCCAGATAGACAAGACAAAAGAACGAGCAGATGCTCTACGACATGATCTGGGCAGGTCTCCAACACGCACTCAAAAATAAGATCGGACCAATATCCCCCGCTTGTGGAAGGTCTGAGACAATCGAGGACCTTTTCGATAAGGCTGAAGCTTCAGAAGGCATACACACCGATAAGAAACCCAGCGACCAGCAGCAGCAGCAGCAGCAGCAACAGAAAAGGCAGCCGGAATCGTCCCAAAAAAGCAGGAAGTGAAGTTACCGACCATCTATATCCGAACTGACGACTGAGAAGTCGTCCAATAACAGATCCGATGGTACTCGTGGTACATTGACCCCAGCACCATGGGTCTCAAACAAGGTCTTTGATAGCAGAATGACTAACAAGCAGTGTATATGGTGCAGAAGCAAAAGCCATAAACATCTCCAGTGTCGAACTTACAGTGCTGCTCACACACCCGAATCGAGCTTGAAGTATGGCAGAAGCCACAGGGACAGCGGCGGTGCCAGCGGCGGCAGCGGACACTACCAAGTGAAATACCAAAAGTCATTCGATACTCGACAGTCAAAAATCTCGTATACCTCTCCCAGCACCTAACCCAGCGGAGAGGCTAGACGAAGAGGAGTTAGGGCTAGATAGGTTGGGAATGAGATTGTTGTTGACAATGATAGATAAGATCCAGCCCCTCTGAGTCACTTTCAAATCGGGAGTTATCCTTGAGCCCATCCGGGATCTCTTTTCAAGACAATACTTATGTGATACAGACAAGCCGGATTCGTCTTACATTGTTCACGAAGTACTAGGAGGAGATCGACACAGCGAGATGCAGCACATTCGTGCTCTAATCGACTGCAGCACGACGAGTACCTTTATGTCTCCGAGGCTGCTCCGGTGACTCGGGTTACAACATAAACCGGCATTCAAAGCTATGCAGGGTCTCAATAGCCAATTGATGATGTCTGCGAAGGAGAGTCAAAAGGTAACCATCTCGGTTCAGTATTTTAAGCACTTAACTCCGGTTGAAGAACTGGAGGTGCTGGTCATGCCCATGGCATATGACCTGATTCTAGACTTGCCTTGATTCAAGGCTAGAAACCCTGAGGTCGACTGGACATCCGGTCGACTTCTGTCTCTGCCAACCCCATGTGGCGATGCAAATACACTGGCGGCCACCGTCAATGTGACCTCGAATCCTCTACAGATATCTGAGGAGGGCGGTATTAATTCTTCTGACATACATCTACTCGGAGCCACTGCATTCGAAAGTTTCTTAGCTGGTGACGAGATTCTTGCGGCATTCACCATATGCATCGGCGATGGCACAGGATTGCTGGGAGCTTCCATGGAAGGTAGCACCCCCAAAGGTGAGAGGAGTACCTGGCGCCGGACGAGCAAGCAGGAGCAGAGACAGTAGTTAGGGCAGAAGAGTTACTTTGATAGTACTTGAATAACTGTTACCGGCTCGCCGAGTCAAGAAGGGAGTTCGCCGGCTGTGGTGCCTTGGTTCCTTTGTGAATGGCCATGAGACCCATGGCTCCTGATTTCCGCGAGACTTCTACTTCCATCTCAAGATTAAGAGCACAAGTTAACGAGTACAGATGGAGCTTTAGCACCTGAAATGGTATCTACAGATGACTGTGGCCATATCCCTGCCAAGTATTGGGAGTTCATGGAGGTCTTTAGTAAGGCCAAGGCAGAGACACTGCCACCTCACCGGTCAATTGACCATGTGATTGACCTGGTATCCGGGTACAAGCTGCCCTACGGGCATATCTATAACCTGTCGGAGGTTGAATTAAAAACTCTAAAGGCTTACCTTGATACAAACCTGGCCAATAGTTTCATCCAGTAGTCATCATCACCAGTGGCGGTGCCAATACTTTTTGCAAAGAAGAAGGACGGCAGTTTGAGACTCTGTGTGGACTACTAAGCTCTCAACAAGGGTACAATTAACGATTGGTACCCCCTTCCACTGATCTCGGAGATACTTGACCGTGTTGGCAGGGTCATGATCTTTACGAAATATGACCTTCATAGAGCCTATCACCTTATTCGCATTAAGGAAGGTGATGAGTATAAGATGGCTTTCCGAATCCGATACAGTCAGTTCAAGTACAAGGTCGTGCCATTCAGCCTGATGAACATACCGGCTACTGTTCAGTCTTACATCGACAATTGCCTGCGGTCCAACATCGATGACTTTGCTGTGTGTTACCTCTATGATATACTGATCTACTCCACCGATGAGAAGGAGCACAAAGAGTACGTGTGGAAGGTACTACAACGACTTCAGGAGTTCAGCCTGTATTGCAAAGCAGGGAAGTATCAATTTGGAGTCTCGGAGGTCGGCTTCCTCGGCTTCATCATCTCTGCCAATGGTGTCAGCATGGAAACGGTTCAGATCATGATGATCAAGGATTGGTCGACTCCCAAGTCGGTACACAATGTCCAAGTCCTCCTCGGCTTCACGTACTTCTACTGAAGGTTTATAAGGAAATACGCGAAGGTGGTACTTCCTCTTACTGAATTACTAAAGTCAAGTGAGCCCAGGAAACCCGGAAAACAAAACACTGGAGGTCGTTCAAAGTCAACGAAGAAGTCAATGACCAAGTGGGAGTGGATGAGAGAATCTGAGCTGGCTTTTCAGAAACTCAAAAAGGCCTTCACTGTTGCACCGATTTTGCAGCACTTCGATCCAACCAAGCCGATCATCTTCCAGACGGACATGAGCAGCTTTGAGATTACAGCAATCATAAACCAGTATGATGGCTTCGAAACCCTTCGGCCAGTCAATTTCTACTCTTGGAAATACTCTCTGGCTGAGCAGAACTACGACACGTACGATCGGAAACTCCTCACCATCGTCGAAACATTCAAGCAATGGTGGCACTTTCTGGAGAACACCCATCACAAAGTGCTGGTGCGGTGTGACCACAAGAACCTTGAGTATTTTCAAACTTCCAAAGTACTCTCATGGCGACAGGCTAGGTGGTTGGAAATTCACTTGGTATACAACTTCAGCATAGAAAACTTGCAAGGCTCCAATAACTCCGCTGATGGCCCATCGAGATAGCCCGACTATGAGATCAGCTACGAGAAGCCTGTCAGATGGCTCTTAGCGACTACTATGATTGGAGACACCTTATCCCAGAGCATTTTAAGCCTCAACTTTAGTGTGCCTTTACTCCACCAAAAAATATCCAAATATAAAAAACTCTCTGTTACATGCTTCTTTTGGGTGCTCTCTACAACCTGACAGAGCCCAATTATTTTTCCTGATTGTGGTTGTGGAGGAAAGGAATTTCAAAATATCGGGATTTTTTCCTATTTTGTATAGAACTCCTTGCAAATATCACAAACAAGGTCTCCAAATGGGGGTGCTGGAGTCAAGAGGCATGCAAAACCGAGTGACCACTGGTGATATTACCGGATTGGATAACAAATGAGCCATACATGTGGAATTTAGGAGGATAGAATATGTAAAATAAATAAATATTCGCCAAATAATTACTGTAAAAGGTAATTCTTACAGACTCAGATCGAATGTCACAACCTCACTGTGACTAGGTGTCCCCAACCATATACCTGTTGAATCCTACGATGACCTCCTACCGGTGATTAAGAAGATCCAGGCTACTGACCCATTGGCGGTCGACGTTTCGGGTAAGCAAGTCGATAACCCAATAGCCACAGTCAAAGCCAAAGTCAAAGCCAATGTCAATGCCAATGCCAAAGCCAAAGACAAGAATCAGTGGAGTGTTGTCACTGGAGCTGTGACCTATGAGGGGAGGAGATACGTCCCTGCGGACGATGTTCTTCACGGCAAAGTGATAAGTCTCTTTCACGACAACCCCGAGTCCAATCATTTCGGAGCTCTTAAAACTGCCGAGATAGTCTCTAGGGATTGCTTTTGGCCTGCAATGGATGTGCAAATAAGGAAGTACATCAGTGGCTACGAAGCATGTCACTGAATCAAGGCTCCGCGGTATGCCTGTCACCGAATCAACATGTCACTGCCATCACTGTCACGACCCTGGGAAGGCATCACTATGGACTTAGTCACAGACCAGCCATAATGGACCGCGTCCGAATACATGGAGATCCTTGTCATCGTTGATGGACTGACAAAGATGGCGATCTACCTGCCCTGCAGAAAGGATGTCGACTCACCAGAGCTGGCCAGGTACTTCTTCGAGCACGTGATCTGGAAAAGCGGCGTACCTGACAACATCTTTACCGATCGGAGCACCCAATTCACAAGTCAGTTCTGGGCGAGAGTCTGCATTCACATGAGTATGGATCACTGACTGTCGAACGCTTTGCATCTGCAGATGGACGGTCTGACGGAGCGGCAGAACCAGATGATAGAGTAGTATCTCCGAGCCTTTTGCAGCTATGAGTAGGATAACTTGATGGAGCTCCTACTATTGGCCAAATTTGCGTACAACAATACTGTGCATACTTCGACGAGGATGACTCCCTTCTGGGCCAACTACAACCACCACCCGACGATCCAGTTCAACACACATCGGGAAAAAATCCCTGCGCCCAGGCGTATTAGTCACGCCCGGATGTCGGTAGTGCGCCAGGAGCGCCCGGAACGTCGGTTGGCAGGGTAATATGTAAGTCCGCGACGATACGATGTGAGACACTTCAAAAACAACTCTTGGCGCTAGGTATTCACACGGTCGCATGTCACTCGGCACAGCGCCTTGGGACGCTAAACATACCGTGTTCTTCGTCTGGCCGGTGAATTGCATGGTGCTTGGTGCTCGGTAGCAACACTGCTCTGGACATTGTAATGACGATGCTATGCACAGCATATTACACCATAACTTTGCTTGCGTCCATGTCTTGGCTGGACGCAAGCAACTTGAAGGTCTGCCTATCGGTGGTCGGTGCTCAGAGCATTGTAATGACAATGCTATGCACGGCATATTTCACCATAACTTTGCTTGCGTCCATGTCTTGGCTGGACGCAAGCAACTTGAAGGTCTGCCTATCGCTGCTTGGTGCTCGGTGGCAACACTGCTCTGGGCATTGTAATGACGATGCTATGCACGGCATATTACACCATAACTTTGCTTGCGTCCATGTCTTGGCTGGACGCAAGCAACTTGAAGGTCTCTCGGTGGCAACACTGCTCTGGGCATTGTAATGACGATGCTATGCACGGCATATTGTCTATTTACAGTTCTAACACCTTACAGTTCTAAACACCGTTTATACCCTCTTCACCACTGTATTCAACTCGTCCTCCAACATATAATAAACATCGTTCCAGGTCACTAGGTTTATATAACTGTTGACTATCCATCCTTTATTCTCCGACTTCGACGAAATGGGCTCCTCTGGAATTAAGTGAGCCGCACCCACAATATTTCCTGTACTAATAACTGCATATGCACCTCCGGAAAATGGTTTCACTACCCTGACTAGCTGTAATGCACTTTCCGGCATTCCACCGTTGGCAGGCTTCGTCACTTCAACGTATGCTAGCCAAAAGGTATTCGTGCCGCGCGGATGGACAACTCGCAGCTTGAATAGACGAAGCATACGGTACGGTACACGTCCCTGCAGTGCCTTGCGAGACAACTCCTGCTCCTCCTTACGTTGCGAAGTTTGAACCCATACCCAGTCATGGCGGGTAGCCCCAGAATACCATTGTTTATCTCCAGAACATCTGAGCTTCTGAATGATGCGCTCGTCATGCATGTTGCGTGATTCTACCTCCAATCCATGGTAAATTGCGGCAGCACTGCTAAAGAGATCATCCGAATCGATATTTACCTGCTTGGCGTGTAAGAAACGACGGGTGGCATCGTATAGACCATTTCGGAGGACGTCGTCACTGATCGTTTTCAAGAGGCCTTGAAAGTCCTTGACTTGCTCTTTTCCTTTGTGCTGCTGCGGAGATATGAACCTCAATAAACGACGTCTACTGGTAGTGATTGCTTCCGCCGTCACTTCCGCTGTCACTTCCATCGTCTGGGAAGCAGCTCGTTTACGGTTCCATGCGTCGCGATTGGCCTTTCTGACAGCGAATGCATCACTTCGAAGGTAGTAGTTGATTATCTGAGTATAGTAATCACCCGTCTTGTTGGAGGCATTAAACCCGTCCATAATCTGCTTCCGGTGAGAACTTTCTCCGATCTCCGTGGACCACTGTTTAAGCGAACCGTACCGTTGTATCTGCTCTCGGAAGTGCTGCATGAGATGTATCTTGGGAAAGTTGAAATCGCTACCCTCTTCAATGTATTCGGCCATTTCTGCATCGATAATACCTTTCCAGGTGTCGCGAATGCGCTGTCGAAAGGCCGCCGTTTTCGACTTGTTTTCCTCCAACTCGGCATCCCGCTCGGCACACAATTCCGTACGTCTCTGTTTGGCCTCTGCTGCAAGTCGTTTCCCAGCCCTGAATTGTTGAAACACATCCTTCGAATCGTGAAAGCGACGTAGAGCATTGTCCATGAGGTCTAGCATTTCGTCATCATGAGAGTCATACTGGCAATAGAAATAGAACTCAATAAGAGAGTGAGAGCACTCAACTGCACGATCAAAAACACTTCGCTGAGAGGGGCTCGGGTCCCGCAGAGCATTGCATACAACACCCCCAAGGAATCGTGTCATCGTCTTGATTTCTCCTCCGTTCCAACGCCAAACCTCCTCATATGCACATCTGGGCTTCGTCATATCAAGGTATGCAGGCACCGAGAGCCAAATATCATTGAACTTGTCAAGCCGCTTATGCTGCTTGAGAAATTCATGAAGCCAGGTCAGGAGGTGCTTCAACATCTCAATTTGCATCGTGTGGAGTAGATCAGGCTTGGGAAGACCGCTTGTAACGCAATCGAGATACCATAAGATGTTGAAACCTGGATTGACATCGTGGCGTTTGAGATCGGCGATGCTCGAGGGTGTATTTGAATCTGACAGTATACGATAGATATTATGATCTTGGAGGTTGTGTCGCTCATGTCGGCGGCGGGGTAGATTACCCATTTCCTGCAATGGGCATTCGCACCAGTAGCATACACCATTCTTGATGTTGTGAAGGTCACGGTGCTCAGGGTAATCGGCCATCCATGCAGCCATTGTCGAATAACAATGCCTGACGTTGCCATCGGCACAGCGGGCATAGAAGGTACGGGTCTCCGAGTCGGAATTGAGCGAGTCGGAATTGAGTAGGGGTTGCAACATATGCTGCAGCACGTTCTGAGTGACCATTCGGTTATGCTCCCTCTGAGCATTTCTTCTTTTGAGGGGGACATCGCGCATCTTGACTGGAATGGGCAAAAGCGCAACCAACAACACACTGTGCATTGTGTGCTTCATCCGTGCGGCTGCGGATAGGTTGCCGATCGTCATATATATCGGCCATACCTTCTTGTCGCCAGAGAAGTTCGTGAGGTGGGTGCCATCAGACATGAATATCATTGGCACCAGCGTATCACCGACGGGTAGTATTGTCTACACAATTGTGAGTATTGTAAAGGGTTTGTAAAGGGTATACTAAGAAGGAAGTTTACCTGCTTGTCCCACCACCAGTCTCCAGTATGCATCTCGTTGTAAACACGGTGCCCAGCATCATTGAAGCAACGTATCGGTGTGTATGTAAGATGTTCCTCGTATGCTGGCTGCCTGAGTAGCCATTTTGCACACTTTATAAGATCACGGTGCCAAAACTCAATTGCATCCGGATGCTGCTCATTCCATGCCATCTGCAACGTAGCTTTCTTCCAGGAGTCATGGCCAAGTCCGTCCTCCATCGCGTCGATTTTCTGGCGGAGGTTGCAATTCGATTTCAGAGAATCACGCACGGACTCTTTAAGGCCGCAGTTGCCCTTCAGGAAGTCGTCGATGACGTTGGCGGGAAGACCTTTCGATGTGACCAGCTCTGCGAAATTGTACTCCTCCTCACTGTCGAACGGATGGAAGGGGTTGTGTAAGCACTGCTCAGAATTGTGCTCAGAATTGTACTCATCGTCGGTCGAAATGTATGCGACGGGGGCTCCAGCATCGGGATATGAGAAGCTTTTTGTATTTGAGTCAAATTCGGACTCAGATGGTTCTGGAGAAGGTGACGTGTGCAATGGAGGAAACACGTCAGAATCGTCAACGTGGTCATGGTTGGCATGAAAACCACTGTGCGAATCGTCGACGCAACGCTGAGAGTTTTTTCGAACGCGTTCAGGAGGCTCAGTGGAGTCTGTCTTCGCCTCAAGAAGTTGGGCGCGATATCGAGGATGGTCGCTGTCGATGTATTTGTAGAGCCACAGGTCAGACTTGTAAGGTTTCAAGCAAACAGGGCAGAAACGATTCGGTGTTCGTATGGGAGGCATAGTGCGCATCGTGTAGACAATGCTGAGGGCTGTATATGCAGTTGGCAGAATGTTATGAGTGTTGCCAAGCAGGAGTAATGTAATTGAGCCGCATGGCATACAAAACTCACAGAGCCGTATTTAAAATGCCAAGACCCTGGAATATCCTGCAGACAGAGTTTGTCACGATGTAGCCACGCCCAGAGCCTAATGTGACCCTAATGGCTAGGCAAATACAAGCAAGTCTATGGACTTGCTTGTTTGCTTGCTTTTTTGAAGTTTGGCCAGGCGGATGATACGAAACGCGGACGAAAACATGTGATATCACTCGTTTCGTGTGCCAAGGCACGAGTTCAGAGTTCATGATACCACCGCACAGTGTCTATTTGTGGTGCCTGGAGAGGCCTATGCACTGCCAGGGATGCCGGTGACACTTCTCGAACTTTATATGGCAGGTTCCGACTGTTTGTGACACCACACTGCATCATTATGTTGGAACTTGATGTCACTACCATATGATAGGAACCCAAACTGACAGACTTCGACGCTTTGACCTAGGATTCGCATGACGGGTGTGTCTCATGCACAAGACGTGGTTCAAACAACTCTCAGAGTCGTATAAAACATGAGGTGCATCTTTCAGGCCGGAAGGGAAGTTCTGATAACGGTTCACACCCAGGAAAGCTCCTTTTCAAGTATGATGTTTGATATCACCAATGGTTTCAATACTTCTGCGAGCCGCTCCACAATTCCAAGCACCTTGATGGCCCATTCTGCACTGTATATATACTCCCGTACGCTCTCTCAATTTCAATTCTTCTCCATCATCTCTATCTACTCCATCTTTACCTATTTACCACTCTCATCGTCGTTTTCAGACACATTAACCCTAACCCTGATCGACCCCTAATACACCTCATTTACAGCTCAGAACGTTGCAATGCCACCCAAAAAGATCCCATCCACCCCCTCCAAAACTGATGCAATTAAGGACACTCTCCACCTCGATGGTTTCGCGAAGCAGTTCATGGCCGAGCACATTCGGGGCCTTATTTGGATGTATGCCATTCACGGTGTCAAGGATGATGGCGCGATTGACTTGATGTATGATATCTTTCTTTTGGACCCAGTCACTACAAGACACATTCCACAGTTTCAGGGGATGTGGAAGCATCGGGCATCGACACAACCACGATACATGGAATGGTGGAGTGGGTTCCGGGTGTTTCTCCGAGACTGTTTCGATAAAACTCGGGTGCAGATGAACCGATATCACAAAGAAAACCCACCTTTACCTACCGACTCCGACTCCGACAACTCCGACAACTCCGACGACTGCGATGACTGCGATGACCGCGACAACTCCAAACGTCGTAAAGGCGATGCCAAGAAAGACAGCTGGTATTCCGGGACACTGAAGCTGCAGCCACCCTCCCACAAACGTGCAACGCCACCGACAATCATTGCTTCTGCCCTCCAGAAGAAACGGAAACTTGAACACATCTCTACCAGTGCCCTCCCTATGAGCCCAGCGCCCACATATCCCTTCAGGGTTTGCATCGTCGACCCTGAAAGCTACGGCCCCGAAAGCTACAACCGTTGGGATGACATATTCGTTCACCACACCGCGAATAGATGGCATCTCACACGAGTCAAGAAGCTCACTGCAAAGGCCGTACACCGTGCTGTGGGTCGCCTATGTCCTGCTAGAGATGTCAGCTGCATCCTTGGGTGTCTAGTCATGCCCGGCGAAATCTCTTTGCATCCGTGGAATGCGACTGAACTCAATGGCAACGACTCTGTGGCGACCTTCTTTTCCGTTACAGCTTACAACCCTCTTATCGTTGTGGCTGTTCTGAAGACAATTGTTGTTGCGCCTCCAAGGATTGCAAGAGCAACTCCACCACCACCACCACGATCGTCTCTCCCGGTAACACCTGGGTCCTCCGAACAGGCCGAGAGCCCGACACCTGCTCCCAGATTCATTGCAATAAACGACTCGGCAATAAACGACTCGGCAATAAACGAC